>JAFBJW010000365.1:1311750-1675380 GCA_016785235.1 Pseudorhombus dupliciocellatus | reverse complement strand
CACACACACACACACACAGCTGCCTGACATGGGAACAGCAACATCCCCACTGCTGATGGGAAATATAAGCTGAGCTCAGAACTATCAGAGAACATGCAAAAGGATTTTAGCACAAATAAAATCTTTTGATTCCAATTTGTAAAATGACAGAATGATCTCATTGTTGTTATGTCTCTGTGTTATTAAGACTGAGACACTACACTGCTACACTGAAAACATCTGCCTATTAAAAAAGAAAACATTCTGACCCTAGAAGTTGGGAACCTGCAAAAAAGATGATTTTGATAAAAACTGGATTATATCAGGATTTAGAAATCAGTTCAAAATTTGTTTTACAGCATGGCCACCAGGTGAGTTTTTGAGGCTATAGTGCAAGTTACAGCTGCAAGATATATTTATGATTCAGCATCACTCTGATCCAGTCAGTCGCATTAAGATTTTATGAGTTCTTGTTGAATCTTGTTGTGGGATTTTTTTTTTTTGAGCCAGGCAGACATGCAGAAACACCTTTGTGGTTTGTGGGGGGTTCGAATCAGAACCGACATCTGCAAAACATCATTCCATAGTGTGAGGCCACCTGCATGCAAATACAGTCCGTCGCCAAGATGCAACCGCAAAGACTGAGAACTGTGTGAGGCACCAAGCGTCCTCTGTCCAAAGTACAGAGGTGCAGCTCAAATAGAAAGCTCCAGAGAGCAATGGCAGCAGACCCAAAGGCCCACCTCTGCCTCTGAGCCCACCCCTGTTAACTCCAGCTCCTCTGTCACTCACCTCCAGTCTCCTTTTTTCTATTTTCTATTTTCTCTGTAAGTCCATGAAGTCAAGCCCTCGGATACGTGAACACATTTTGCTCTAGTTGAAACTTCTTTACTTGTTGTTGTCCATCTGTGCCACTGCAGGCGAAAATGCACCTGATGGGGTCTTTACCTTGGGTTGGCAAAGGCATTTATCCCCCCTCAAGTTTGGTGGTTTGATGAGTTATTTAATAAAGTGAAACATCGTGATTTACATCAGATTCTAAGGTACTCACACTTGTACTTGATAACTACTGTGCAGTTCATTTTAATTTACCATCTCGGGTATTTTCTCAAAACTATTTGTCAAAGTAAAATGTGAAAGTGTGTGATGCATTAACCAGGAAGCACTGGATCACAAGCCCTCCGCTTTTATTCAAGTCATGGTGGAGCTACTATGTTACAACGAATTTACACAGGTCTACAATATGTACAACAACAAGTATAGTATTGGTAATCAGACTATTGTGTTTCATTAAATTCACAGATGTGTGGATAACAACCCCACACGTGCACACACAACTCAGTCACACCAGAAACAGTTACATGCTCGTTAGAAATCTTGACACGTGTTGTCAGAAATGCGGCAGGTTCTGTAAAACAGTTCTTCATCAGAATGTTAAAACGAGAGCATCATATCAAAACATCTAATCTCACAGTTTTGTGTCATTTTAGAAAAAAAAAAATTCAATAAACAAACAGAACAATTCCGTATATATGTTGTCATGGCAAGATGTGACAGATAAGACGTCTATGTTCTAATCACCAGCTACAGAACACAGAGCTACAGTTAAGGACGGACAAAAACGTCTCAGAGTTGAGGACAAAGACTAACAAGAAGGGAATGCAGTCGGCTGTTCGGGACAGACTTTGGATCAAGTGGGAGAATTAAACAGAAGTTGACTTGATCTAAAAGAAAAGACCTCCTATATATCACGAAAAGGTCGATACGGGTTGTTATCTAGAGAGAATAAACCGAGCAATAATGTGTATGAGGACGACTAAAGACACCACAGGACAGTGCAGAGTAAATAACTGGATGAGAGCGATGTTTTCTCTGAACAACACCAGCAGGGATTTTACTGTGGAGCCAGTGAAGTGAAGCGTCCCATCCAGCTCCAGCCATGACACCTCTGTCTGTCCATCTGTTTTCAGCAGGGAATGAAATCAAAGCACAACATGGTAACAGGAACTACATCACCTTTCAAGTACAGACACAATTTCATCTCGTATTAATCTTTCATTTACACAAACCTCAAACAAAAGAAAGGTTGCTATGCTGTGTGTGTGTGTAGAGGGGGTGACAGTAAATAATGAAGAAGGAAATGACAAACACTATTTTGGTCAAATGTATCAGAAACGCTGGGCAGCCTGGGGGGCTCGTTGAGGGGCCAGGAAGCCACCACAGGCGCATGTAGGCAACCAGATTTTACTCGTATAGTTTACCCACGACAGACTGACAAACACAGCAAGCACAGCACGGCCTTTGTTTCTTGTCTTTTCACGTCAGTTAAATGTGATACGTTTCCACCAAAGCTCTCCCCTCAGCTAGACTGTGTTTGGGGCCTGGAGGCTGCAGGAGTTTGGCTTTTCAAGACAGGATTTTTTCCCGGGTTTCGGGCAACTTGAGCGCCACCAGGCCGCCGCAGACGAGGGCGGCGAAGGCCAGGAAAATGGGGATGATCTTGGTAACGCCGATGAAGGCTGCAAAGATAAAGCTGGCAATAATGGCTGCAAACTTGCAGAGTCCGTTCAGGATCCCGAACGCCGTCCCTCTGCAAAGTCAGAAGAAAGAGAAAGAGGCAAATCAGAAGTAATCTGCTGCAATTTCATTGCTTCTCCTTTTGCTGGTTCAAAGTGTCGTCACAGAGGTTCTGTGGACACCAAGGTGACGGTGCATGAAACGCCGACACATTGAGGCTCAGTCCTTTTCAGCAGGCCGGGCATCGCTCAGCAGCTGGATGCAGGACTCAGAGCTGATTGTGTTGTTTTTGTTGAGTCAGTTTTTTTTGTTTTGTAGTGGTGGAATTGATTTGGCCATCACAGTTGGACTCTACCTTTTAGCAGATGGGTAGAGTTCCACAGAAATAACCTCCAGTCCATTCCAGGCTGCTACGCTGGTGCCATAGAAGAGACACTGCCAACATATCACAGCTCCCTGACTGAAACTTAACAGCAGCAGGAAGGTGCAGGCAGACGATGCCAGCATAGAGCCACCTGAGGCAGACAGATGAATGAATGAAACAGTTAGAGCAAGAACTCCATCTGCCCTACATCACCGCATTGACACTTTCTGATGACCTCACCTATTATTTTGATCCTTCCTATCTTGTCCATGAATAATGCTGAGATGATGTTGCCAGGCAACACCGCCAGACTGCCCAGGAAGCTGACCATGTAGATGACGATGTCGTTCTCCTCCTGGAAGTTCAGATGGCAGCCTTTCTTCGGGTGGAGGAAGGTGGTGTTCTCCATTCGACAGTCTTTAAACTTTTCCTGCCAGAGGTCTGGAGAGAAGAGGAGGACCAACGAGGAGAGATGACGCTTACAGAATATTGACTCACGTGTCACATCAGACTTATTTCGGTGGTAGAGGATAAGCAGCAGTAGTAGAAGTAGTGAGCCACTACTTCACAACCATTCATTACCAAGTTCACAAGGACGTCTACCTGTGTTGTAGAAGACGGTGTCCTTGAAGGTGCAGTTCTCAAAGAAGGTGTTGGTCGACCTGACATCTTCAAAGTAGCAGTTCTCAAACAGAGAATCCTCAAACTTCACAGACTTTATCTCAATGTTTGCAAACCTGAAGGAAAAAGCAAAGCGAGGACATTAAGCAGCAGGAGAAAATGAATGGTGACTTAACAGACCGTGTCATATTGAAGGGGGCGGGGCCTACTTGTCATGGATGTACTCTCCCTCGCGGTGTATTTGGTTGACGAGAGAGAAGTTGAAGTGGAAGCGTTCGACCCGTTCCCGGTGGAACACTCGAACCTTGGACTCGTACTCCTCATACTGCATGTACTTGATCATATCAGGGAACCAAACGCCCAACCCGTGGTAGCTGATGCAGGGAGAAGCAACACATTTGACTTTTGACTAAACACTAGAGAAAAAGTATAACAGGGAGATTCTTTCTATCTTCAGATGATCTTTGTCCTTAGAGAGGCCGTGTTTATTATATCCTGAATACATGAATATGAGGTGAGTCTAAAATTAGATTCTAAAAGGCTTCAGTGCCCAGAATTTTTTACCTGAAGGCCAAACAGAACCAGACGATAACCAGGAAGAGGCCTTGAAGTCTGAGCTCTGGAGCTGATAATGACATGATGTTAGCCATCACCTGGAGGAAGGACACATGCTCCGTCACACAAAGTGAAAGCGACTTTGGTAAGCGATGCTAGCTGTCAGTTCAATATCAAACCTGTTGCAGCATGGTCATGTGTCTGACGGTCCAGCGCTGGAAGGCTGTGCCGGTCTCACTCTGGATCTCTATAAACTCATCCTCTTGCGTCTGTGGAGTCTTGATGTTTGTCACCTTCACAGAGAGACACAGGTGGGAACATACCATTAAAATGGTCCTCTTTATTTAAAAATAAAATATTATTAAAAATATTTCCAGAATTTCTCATATGCTTTTGGTTTTTGTGTTTTTTACTTTTTAAAGAAGAAGGAACAAGAGGAAGATCTAAACAGTGAAACAGTGGGGCAGCCACCATCATTTGAAAGACTGTTTATGTCCTTGAACTTTTAGACAGACTTTTTCTTGTGTGGAATTCTTATGTTCTTGTTTGGATTTCCACATTCGTGCTCTTGGTCATATGTTTGCACTCTGAGCTCTCCGTTTCCTGTTTTATTGTGAAACTTTGTTGCGTCTCTCCCTTGCTTCGGTTCTGCGGACTTCCTTCTGAGGACGTGTCTAAAAACAAATGTGTTTATTTCTGGCTAAACGTATTCCAGCACTTGCAGTTTTTGTTCATCTGCATCTGGGCTGCGGTGCTTCCCTGAAGGAACTATATTTAGTTGGGTTTTTTTAAGGATGATTGCTCACTAATGGTACGCAATCATAGCATTTATATATTAGGGTTGTGCACACACAGCAGAGACACAGGGTTGGCTTACAGTGAAAACTCTCTCTGGCTCCCCCTTGGCCTTCCAGTTGGTGTCGTGAACTCGCCTCAGGATCATCCAGGCCTCGTCATGACGGGCATTCTGAAGGCAGACAGACAATCACACACAAGCCTTCTCATGACTGACGTATGGCTCCATCGCCAGCGTCTCACACATGACAGATAGAAATAGCCTTTCCTTTTCGTAAGAACAACGACTAACTTTCCCACATGCCCTGCAGCCGGCGGTTCTCATGAGGTCTGCCGCTTATCAGAAATGGGCGACGTGTGATAATTTGGGGGTGTGTGATACGAGCACGTCGGAGCAGTGACATACAAACAAAATACCACATGCGGTCACAGCGCTGACAATGTCCTGGATGAGAAACACGGGGTGGGTGGCGTTCCTGTGTTGTCTTAGCAGCCCTTCGCTACCTTTGCACAGCGGTGCCACGTTGCTGCGGTGGCTGATGACTCCACATTTTTACCCAATCGCAGCCTGATGCTTAATACTGTACCCTCACATCATGAATATTAGGATGCAGCTCTTATATCAGTCTGAGAGGCTGCGGTGTCTGACCTCCAGGAGGAACCGCGGGCTCTCCGGCATGAAGACGACCCCGACGAGGGCCGCGAGCACGGGGAGGAGGCACACCAGGATGAACATTCTCCAGGTGTGCATCTGGATCTCTGAGCCGATGGCAAAGCCCCAACCTGAAACCCAAACCTCCAGTCAGGAACAAATGAAACTTCTTCCGTGCACAAGTTTATTTTCCCGTGAGTCATTTGTATCTGAGTAATTGCACTGATTATAAAGTTGACAGTTAACACAGAAGCGACTGTGGGACTGTGTCAGTTCCATAAAATGATTTTTCTGGTCCAAGACGTTCATTTATTTGAATATGAATAATTCATATACAGCCGGTAATTGCAGAGATAACTTCTTAAGATGAGGTGTATTAGCAGGCACAGAGCGGAGCTGAGAAATTAATTTGGTTGCATCCTGTTGTTCGTGCAGCTGAAGGAAGAAGGCTGACATTTCAGGGAGCTCCTGCAGTTATTTGAATTTTAATTAAAACTCCAGTAAACATTACATTATCTCTGTTTTCCACAGTTTATGTTTGGCGCTTTTGAACGTCTGTGTTGCTTCACGTGCCTCAACCTCCTGGACGTGTGTGTGTTACCGTAGTGTGGGATGATTCCCCAGGCGGTGAAGGAGGCGTACAGGCCTCCCAGCATCCAGAACATGCAGAGCCAGCTCAGATGTTCTCCACGTTTGTCCATCTGCAGGAACTCAGTGAAGTAGGTGTACACAATCGGGATGGAGCCGCCAATTCTAGAGCAGGGATCACGAGATGTATGATTATCTTTTGTTTGCAAAATCATCACGAGGCACTTTTAATATTCCCATCTTTTCATTTTTGTTTGGGATTCTTTTATTTTTGTCTTTAGCACAAGGCTCCTCTCTCACCACTAAATATCTCAACACACAAACCATTTTGATTTAATCCGGATTTCTTTGTCTCTGATATTTCTACCTGAATATGAATGATTGTGGAGGTGCATAAATCTGCATGTTTGTGTATTGATGTGGCCCAGAAGGTCCACATTCCTCATTTTTGAAGATGTTTTTGTTTGTAAGTGAGTTCATGTGCTTTGAAATCAGAATGTGGAAAAGCACAGACGCTGTCAAGAAAATTATAACAAAGAGGGGTGAAAAAAATGTTAGGTGTGTCAGAAATATGAATAATCTGCTGATTATTCTTAAAAATAAATTAAATGAAAGCTTTTAAAAAGCTCCTATTCAGAGATAAGTGTAAAAATATTATAGTGTACCAACATATTCAGTGACCTTGTGAATCGTTGTTTTCTGCACGTCTGTGGGTCAGGAGCTACAGCAACACTTTGGAATACTTGGATACTTGCATACTCTTTGTTTCAGTGCTGTCTTTTTTTTTTTTTTTTTACAGTTATAGATGTTGAATGTGATATTTATATATGTTTAAAGGGTCAGTGGTTGTTTTCACTAATGCAAATTATCCTGTTAAGTTTTACAAATGGTTGTTTTCTTACCTCTACAATGAAATGTTTGTGTTAAAGTAATTTTTATCTAAATACTTTATGGTACTATAGAGAAGCCTTTTGTGTTTTTATAGATAACTGAACACTACCACAGGTTCTTTCCTGTCTGAGTTGAGAGGTATTCATCTATAATATGCAACTCCACCACTAGATGTCACTAAACGCTACACACTGAACCTTTAACACCACAATGATCGCAGCCCTTTGGCCCACAGAGTTCTCCTTTTATATCGTGGGGATCTTCTCTGATAGCAAACCCTGAGAAGAGTATTTATAAGTAACATGAGGCTCATTATCACTGCGAATCAGCAGCAGCTGAACATTTCATACTGGTAGCCTTGTGTTTTTCTATGTGACCAAGCTTAAAGCTCGAACCCCAGCACTGCAGGTGCGGGTGTGCTCCCCAGTCGTTATCAAAAGAAATGCGTCTTTGAGAGCCGCAGAGGCAAGAGTGCACAAGGGTTTCACCCCAAGGTGCTGGCGACAGCAGGAACGCGGCAATAAAACGCACATAAAAACAAGCTCATCAGATGAGTGTTCTCTTGTTTTAATTAGTCTCATAAAGAAATGCTCTGTTACGGTGAATAAGCAGCTTTCTCCTGTCACAGTCAGCATGGCTTCGATGCTAATGCGTTGGACTGTGTGTGATGTGTAGTGCTTTCCAACATGTAGCACAGAATGTTTAAACAGACAAACAATGCAGAACAACACTCCACGCTGCGTTTTTACTCGTGTGGATGGAGCTGATGAATCAGCATGATTTTGGCTGTGTAACTGAGGAAGTGCTGTCAGACCTAATCCCAGGAGAAAGGGGGGGGGGGGGGGGGGGGGCAATGACACAAGAATTAGTAAATAAGTAAGTAAAGTAAGTAAATAAACATATATTTTCCTAGAACCTTAATGGCCGCAGGCTGCCGCCCTAAGAAATGACTGGAGTTATTTAGAATGTACTAAACATGTACAGGAGGAAATATCTACACTGTTTAATGTATATATGTTGAGTGATAGAGAAAGAGCTGCACATACAGTACGTGCATGAAAGTGTGCGTGTGGATGAAAGGCAATAACAGAGTATAAGGCCCTCTGAGTGGTCATCTGGACACAGAGCATTTATCCTCATCACACTCAAATGTCAAGAATGTTATTTTGGAACAAATAGCACAACACAAGCAAACGGATCTTTGAGGGCCCCAGTGTTACAGTCTGGCTTGTTTCCACTGAAACATTTACACAATTCATGGAAAATATTGGCCAGGTTTAAACAAACAAAAAAAAAGTTTTTTTTTACCCGAAGCCTGAGCAGAACCTGAAGAAGAGGAAGAAGCCGTAGCTCTGAGCGAAGCAGGACAGGAAGGAGAACACCAGGTCGATGGTGAGCACGTAGATCAGACACTTCCTCCTGCCCATCTTGTCACTCAGGCCCCCCCACACCAGGGCCCCGACCATCATGGCCACATACACCAGGAGACCTGCGAACACACAAACACACACCGACAGTGGGCCGCTATGATCAGTTCTGTGTTTTAGACTCAACATTTTTGGGCATTTTTTCTGCAACATATGCTTCTTATCCTGTTGTATTTTATGAAATAATAAAAACAATTGAAATATTTGAATAGAACTAAATGCGCATCAAACCTCACTGATCTCAGCTCCTGCTTGTTGAACATGGACAATAACCCCTGTTGTCCAGAGGGGGGCTCCCTTCACCTTATTATGAGCACAGGAGGCAGAAGACGCCACACTTCCTGTTCTAACTCACTGTGACGCATTGGAGCTGCGCTGTGTTCTCTGATGGACATTTCTGAATAGTCCTAATGATACCAACTCCCCTCACACCCAACGAACGAGCTTCTTCTTCTGCTGGTGTTTAACAGTCATCATCATTTTTTCCACCAGATGATCTCTGCCGCTGTGCTGCCTATCACTGCACCGACGAGATAATAAGGAGTGTGTGCTCTCTGTTTTTAATCTCTGGGGACAGGAAGAGCCTCTCACCCTGGCTGCTGGTGTCTGGAATCAAACCAACAACCTCAGGTGCTGCACTTTAAACCTATGGCCCGTCGCTCCTGCCTCCTCAAGTGTTTTTACTACACACGGCCCTAATTACAGAGGGATTAAGCAGCTTAACGGCACGTGGAGCCATAGTGTGCACCTTCTCCGTGGATTACTGGCCTATCCAAATGCCCCGGTGCTCCACACGCCAAGCCGCACGCCCCTAATGCATTCTACAAGTCAATGCTCAGGGTCCCGGAGGAGACAGAGTCGAGGCTAACGTGTCACCGAATATCGCGGCCCAGGTGTTGCTTAGGGCAACATGCAGATATGTGCATGGACAAGTTGACAGGACGGCCTTGTGATTAGAACATGTGCTGAGTGCACCAAGGTCCAGGGAGACACGGGACCCGCCCTGCAGCAACACGCTTCAGTCTGCCTGCTGAAGTGTCCTTGAGCACAAGTCGATGAACTCCCCTCAGGAGAAACATCCTATTTTAATGAGGTGAAAACCCAATAAATTGACTTTAAACTAGTACTAGTACATGAATGCATGACGTGAATTGGTCATATATAATGTAAGCTGTATCAAAGGAAATGCTGTCTACATTATTTAAACAAATTCAGCTTTTCAGTGAAGGTGAATTACATGAAAGTATGTTTCACCCCATCTATAAGAGATGACATGCTTTCTTTATTCTACCTGTGCAATAATGATAATACTGAACAACGGGCATCAGGCAGCTTTCACCATGATGTCAATGTAAAGCAAAAACTTTACAGTGTCTCTCTCCTACTGTGACATCCTGTCTCAGCCGGCCTGATGCTATTTCAGTGAAGGAGAGTTCTATGAAGAATAATTACATTCATGATGATGAACTGAATCTGAAATGATGTCAGTTCCAGTCACCTAATATTTATATATTTGAAACATTCTGTATTGGACATTTTTATCCATGTTTCCATGGTTTCTCCTCTTATAATCCAAATAAACCAGTCCTACAGTCTTTGGCAGTGATGTTCACCAAAGTACTGCCAAAATTAAAATTTAATGGAACAATCTGCTCTGGTAAATTGAAACTACCTAATGGCCTCGTTACATGGGTTCTGGCAAAGACTTTTAACACACTGGATTTCCAGAAGTGATGCATGTCACCTACTTGTCATGCAAGAATTCTATCAAAATAAATAAAACATCTGGCTTCACTGAGATGACGTCTGAGAGCGACTTTGCAAAAAAGGTATAGAACTCAATGCCAAGCGTGCAACATTAATTATCTGCAGTGAACACGTTTCCTTGAATTAGTTGTTGGTTAAATCTCTGCAAACAGATCAGGCCCGCAATTTAAAGCCCGACACATTGTTCCCTTATTTGTATTCTCCCACTCATTTGTATTGTCTCGCACTATCAGCCGGTTGTATTTTCATTCTATGGATCGAACGAGGTAAGGACACCAGCCGCTCTCCTCTTTTAACAGAATGTTTAGAAGTCTGTCTGCTCTCCGAGAGTCAGGTTAGGATTAAACACTTTTCTGCAGCCGAACATGAGCACGAATCAAACAGCATCATTCTGCAGATCTACTTCATATTCTCAGCCAATGAACCGTGGTCCCCTGCCCGGTCTGCACAAACAGACGCTGGGATTTCATTTTCGCCAGGCCTTCCTCCTGCTCCCGCCGCCTGTCAGAGGCCTGAAGTGCATCTGACAGCTCTGCACCGGGCACCGCAGGCCGCCAGGCTCGCTGACTGCTGCAACATGCTCCATATTAGCCTGAGAGCACACACTGAATACAATCACCGCCAGGTTCCTCATCAATCTCTCGCAACGCTTCATCCCAGGAGCCCGTTGTTAAGATGAAATGAGCGATGTGCAATCTGCCACATCGCCTCGCTACACACGAGGCCTGGGAAATAAGGTGAGGGGGGCTTTAATTTGCAGTTTAGATCTGCAGAGAAAGTGAGGAACAGATGTGTTCAAGGAACATTTGCCCTTAAGGTGTGTTTACGCTTTGCGCCGCTTTTCGACGTGTTCACTTTTGTGTCACGTATGGAGCAGGTGAACAAACTGATACAGAATCTGCTTGATGCAAAATATATTCAGAAACAGAAACTTCTTTATCGAGACAATGTGACACAGTGGCGGTTGTGGTTGATGTTAGAGCTGGACCAAAAATATATTGACATAAAAATATCAACAATAATTACCTAAATAAATCTCTTTCATAAGAATATGATCCATTATTATATATTATTCAAGTTTGCAGACTGGTTTTCCCTCCTGAGTGAACAACAAGGTCAGAATGTCAAACATCTGAGGTTGATCAATGATATGCTTCACCTTCTCACTGTGCTCACACACCCTATTATAAGTATAACACTGAGGTACAGTGAACCACTGCTGTATTGCTGCAGTTGATGGATTTTTAGCAAAAACGTTGCAGTAATTATCGATATCGTTTTACTGCCCAACCAAAGTCAGGGTTCTTTATTTTTGCCAAGAAAGATCTGAGCCTTTTTTCTACCCTAATCTACACCAGCGACTGGGGGTTATTTCTGCTGGAAACTGATCTGCCACCATTTCCCATCAAGAGCCATATGCAGACTTTTGCTCCAGCCAAGAACAACAGCAGATTATTTCGCTGGCGATTTCTGTTCTCTTGGAGGAGGAAGCGATGGGATGTCTCTGACAGATGATAGCAATTAGCTAGTTTTACAAGAGGCTGTATATCTGTCTCGGAGAAATGTGCACGTTAAATCTGTTTTCAGCCACGATGGTTGCACGGCCCTGATAATGTTGGTCAATCAGCAGGGTCATAAACAGTAAAATGCACATTTAGGTCATTCCTAGTAAACAACTGTTGGCTCTACAGCTTCGAACAAATCATTGAATGTATATTTCAGAAGTTGTCCCATGTTTTAAAAGCTAAAAAGTGTATTAACAAAATGTCCATGTCCTATTTCAGACTAGTGACAGGACAGAAGCACCTCAGGGGCCTATCAGATCTCTGCTGCCCCCCCCCTCCCTCCTGACTTGGATCTGCCCCTGTCCATCAGAACGCCATCTCCAGCACCATGATCAGGTCTAAATTCAGTTCTTTGGTTCGTGACCAAATTTCCCATCAGGCCTCAGCTATACTGCCTCCACACAGTCATTTTTAAAAAATGACATAAATTATTCTTATTTCATATTGGCATGAAACTGTAGGAGGGTTTTCCTGGGGGAGACCTATACTCACACCAGTGACCTCAGTTTCTCAACCTCCCGCCCTTGTCTCTCACGTACCCAGCAGTCCTTTGTCCGCGTTGGATATGCACATGTCCTTCTCTGCACTGGGGAGGACGAAGCCCACCACGAAGCCATCCACGCCGTCTGCCATTAGCGCCAGGCCCAGTACGACGAACAGCATCCACTGGAAGCGTCCGTGGCCGCAGTCCTCCATGATCGTCTCGTATTGCTCTGACAGGTTCTCCTCCTCCTCTTCCTGCTGGGCTGCCAGACGGGCTTTCCTCCTGGCCTCCATCCGAGCTGCCCGCCGCGCCTCCTTGATCTCGTCGGGATGGGGGACGCCCTGGTACTCGCCCTCGTACATCTGGTCGTTTTCGTCTGCCCCCTCGGTGTCATCGCTGGCAGCGTCCTCCTCCTGATGAGGGTAGTCCGTTTGGTATGGGTAGCCGTCCTGGCCGCTCTCATCTTGGGTGTAGGTGTACTCGCCGCCCTGCGTCACTTGCTGGTTCACGTTGTTGTGATAGGGGTCATCCATGGTTCCTGCCGCGTGTCAGGGGAGCGGGACTGATTTGCAGTGTAGCCGTGGTACGGTGAAGGAGCTCAAGTCGTCGGCTATAATGGCATAATCCTCCCTGGGAGCCGTAAGTTGCTCTCTGAGTTGCAGGCGTCCGAGGGAAGCTGCAGGTTTTCTGTACGAGTCGGGGTCTCAGGTTTTAAGGCCTCAGCAGCCGAGTTGAATTATCTTCCTTCATGTGCACAGCGCTGCATGTCGAACCTAAAACACGATAAATTGTCTGTCAGCATAACAGCGTAAAAAAAAAGAACAACGCTATAGAGATATTGGTATTGATAGTGCAACATTCAGTCCCAGAAAAACAAGACAATCTATCAATATAACACATACGAGCAGAACAATGCTGTGCTGCTATTATCATCGTAATTGTTTTTGATTCATTCCCAAAATTGACATTGATTGTTTTTTCCTGGTTCTGTGTTATTTCCCTTTAGCTCCATTTTCTACCACTTTATCTTATATCATGTAATTTATTACTGTTTGCAAAGCACTTCAAGCTCCGCATATGATCCCAGTCAGGAGTGAAGTGCTATGAGGCAGGAGGGAGCCGCTCAGGACTCCCACTCTCCCCCCGCAGGCTGCTTGTCCTTCCACACAACCAGATAATCTCATCGTCTCCCCCGCTCAAATGCTCTGACGCCATTTTGATCCATCACGCCGCTCCGCCGCGGCGATGACATGTTCAGATTTGTCTTGATTTCTACGGTGACCAAAGGCCATAAAATCACAGGTGGGAACACAATACCACACAGAGCGGCACGCGATGACACGTACGTCACTGACACAATTTCATGGAATTGAACGGCGAAGTGAATATTCCTAGAAAATCAAGCAACTGTTGGCCTGGAGCTGGATCCTCTGTAATACAGAGATAACGACTGCGGGTGCACTGTGGAGATGTTTTTTCGTGTCAACCAAGCTGCAGCGCTGAATGCTAAATACAGCACACGACAGCAAGAGAGTGCAAGGCTTCATTTAACCTTCATGTGAGCGTTCAGTACAAATGTGACGTGGATGCTTTTAGAGTTTACTTCCACACTTGGAGGAAGAGCAACTGTGCCCCTTGTTCAAGGGCACGCTGACAAGGCAGCGTTCAAAGTGTGTATTTTACAGTTTAAAAATGTGGCCTTTAATCTTTAAAAGAACAGTGTTGCATTCGTTCCTTATGAGTTATATATTTAATAAGATCTATCCTTCATCAGTCTGTTTTTATCTGGCTGTACTTTCAGTGAATCTCATGCTCACATGAGGTGCTGTTAGGCATTTGGTTTTAGCTTGTTGGTGTGTATTTGTAGGTGCCCATGAGAATCTGGAAGGGTGCAATGAAATAGAGAGTAGTAGAAGTAGTATTAGTGGTAGTAGTATCTATCTGTCCTGAAGGTTTGAGGGAAATGGAGTCTCAGTTTGAACAGGTGGCTTGGAATTGTAATTACAGACATGCAGTGGAAGAACTGGTTTAACCTCCCGTGAGCGTGACATCACTGCGCCAGACTGTCATCATTTGGCCTCATGTTACATAATCTAGGCCTGTTTAAACATCAGGCCTCCAACGGCACGGATATTCTTTGAAGACAGAAAATAGGGATGTCGTGAATCAGATTTCAAAATCTTATTGTGAAGCTACTTATGACAAGACAGACTCAGACACAGTGTGACAGCCGCATAATGCGACGCTGGTTGGCTTGGTTTGGGCAGGTCTGTTCTGGTTTGGAGCCAGGATGACGAACACTGTAATTTAATCCAGATTAAGACTGCAGATTTATTTATTTTTTTCATTTTGCCCTTGTTGCTTCACATTGTTGTTTCATCACGAAACACACAGGGGTGGCTGGTAGCAGCGGTGGATTATTGCGTCCTGATTGAAGCGCTGAAATGCAGTCGCTTCTGTTTCCACGCTGAAATGCCCTCGTCAGAGCTGAAATGTGCGCGTGGATCTGTTCTGCTGCCCGGGGTAATGAGAGGCATTGCAGTGCCATGATGTGGTGTGATTTCTTTCCCTCTCCTCCATTTGTTGTTTCCTTCAGTAACGTGAATAATACATGAATGATTCAGGAAAGAAAGTGAGAGGATGGATGCTGAGTGTGGTTGAGGGAAGCTGGGACACTTTCATCATCCTGCCGCAGCTCCTTTACTCACACAGCTGCCACTTACATAACAGTGAGCCTGCCTGCACTCATGCTTCTCCCCTCTGTCACTCTGCTGCTCTGTGTAAAAATGTATGAATGTGTCAACTTGATCGCAGTTTCACCTAACACACGCACACACACACACACACACACAAATTCAGATGTCAAATCAGTATTTACGCCTGTGCAGGGTTTGAATAGGTCATGATCCGCCTTCCGCTGAGAGTGTCCTAGTGTTTAAAAGTCAAAGAGCTCCTTTGAATCATGAAAATCAATGCGGGTCTGAGGTTTAACGGGAAGCACAGAGGTCGCTGTGTAATTTACAGAAAGCTGTTTCAATCTCACCACTGACCTTTTTCCTAGTCAGATCATTTATTAGTTCGACTGAGCCAAACTCGTCCGTCCCCGCTTCATCAGTTCCTGTGGCTTATTCTGTAGAGAGCAACACAACCAGGCAGTTGCACTGGGGGCTCACATATTAATGTGATAATGCACTACACACACATACACACACACTCATGCAGACACTGCTGTGTCTCCACGTCTTCAGTATTCCATTCCTAACCATCCTCCTGTAGACTACTTGCCTTTCCTTAACTTAACTTTCCCAACCTCAATGGTTCATTGTCTCATGAAATACATAAAATCATCCTAGTGATATTTTTGCTTGTGTTTCATTGTAATTGTACGAATAGTTGATTCCATAATCCTAGAACGGGCCGTTAATATTTAAGTACTTTATATTTACCTCAGCGGCGTGTCCTCTCTACTGAGACCATAATGTTTTTACAGACACCTTCAGAGTTTAAATGACAACTAAAGTTCTCCTTCAGGTTTAGAGGGACAGGGTAAGAGGGGCAATGTGCAACTTCACCTCTAGATGTCACTAAATTCTACACACTGAACCTTTAAGTCTCCTTAATTCAACAGTGTAAACAGATTTAGGCCCCCCATATATGGAGGGGGGGGGGGGTAATGCCTAGACCACACACCCACACACACCCACACACGCACGCACACGCATACCCAGACACAATAATTCAAACGACCCAGTACACAGACGTCGGCTGATGTCTGCAAATGTCATGTTCATCATGGCTGCTGATCATGATAATTTGATTGGCTTTGGCACAGTCAGGGTTAATCAAGTCATTTCTATGTAAATATATTCTTTGCGTGCAAGTTTATCATGGAGATGCTTCTCTTTATTTTGTACTTTTTTTCTCTGACTCAATTTGCTTTTAATTCCACTTGTATCTATAAAACCCCGGGACCTTTGCCATGTACTCCATTCTATTATGCAGCCGTAATACAAGTGTTTGACCTGAATCTAAAAACTGATTTATCATATCATTTGTTTATGGTGCGATAAAACAACGTTTACACCTACTCCTGCACAGTGTTTTAGGAGATGTAGAGATGCACCTCTTGTTTGAATGACCTTAATATTGTGTCGTCAGCCTACAGGGAATGACCAGGTAGCCTTAAGAAGCATTGACTGTCCACATAGAAAAGGCAGAGACCCTCTCCTCGATAAGTCTGCTGAGCAGCAGGGTTAGAGGTTTGACTCCCACTCAGTCTGTAGCTCTTGCATATACTGGTTCTGCATCTTATACATGCAGTGCATTTGAAACTTGGCCATTACCACAACAAGTTCATTTTAATCTCAGCTCCTCCATGACCTCAAGTCAGCGGTCAAAAAAGGGACTTTAATTATTTCTGGGAACAACCTGTGAGCGAACCCATCAAATGCATTTATTTATATATACATTCTGCATATCGCACTGACAGTTAGTTATAGTGCAAGGATTTCTATCCTGGGCCTTATTAGACCTGCCATTAATTGGATATATCACATATGTGTCCATCAAAACATGTTACGTTGAATAGACGGCAGCTGCATTAGAATCATCCTTCGTGCAATCAAATAATCTAAAACGATGTTTTTTAGAGCAGCAGGGTGACTTAAGGTTAAACTTAAACGTATTAATGAAACTGGACTTAAATGTAGATGCATGGGTTTCATTTCATTCAGGATAATAATGATGGCTGAAAAGCAACTGCAGCAACACGTTGAAAACAACTTATGCCGTTGAAGTCTAAAATGTCTCTGTCTTCTGCACAAGTTAAATACCACTAGTTGATCTAAACAGTACAGTGTGACAAACATTAAATATTATATAATATCTTACCTGAGTTGGCATTCCCCTGTTATGAATCATGCATACATTTAAAAAATGTCAAAGTCCAAGTGGCATTTTCACATGTCCAAAGCCGACATGTCAGTTTATCCTCAGGCCGTCCTGCAGCCAAGCCTGAGGGATTAGGATCCAACTCCCCAACCCCACCCCCCCGAAACCACACACCACCTCCCTCACCAGGGCTCATCTCCACAGGAAACTCCCCGGAAGTCAAATCCCCCCCCCCCCCCCCCCCCCCCCGCCGTCACCACCACCACCACACACACACACATCTGGGAACAATGGTATAGTCCAAAGGTCTAAATAGCAAAATGCTCCACTGACACTGAATACAAACTGTGTGATACTGTACATGGTATTTTGTGATACTCTTGATCTCCAAAATGAGTAATTTACAGAAGGGCCAAAGGTCAGCAAGGTTTTTAAAAATGTTTCACTCCACACAGCAGATGCTCATGTGGACTTAGACCTTGGACTTTATTGGCCCTCGGTCGTCAGAAGAGATCTCCATCTGTGCATGTTTTAGGTTCCATTCGAACACCTAAACATGACACTAAGTGGTGCTAACACACAGGAGTGGACTATAATGGGGTATTTGGATAATGGTTGCCTATAGTTACACCAGCCAATATGGGCCCCATAAACAGAAAGGCTCCTGCCAGAGTGTCGTTGAATAAGACTCTGACTTGCTAGAGTGGCAGCTCATCGAACATGAGTCACTCCACACGAGCATCAGTAAAAATGGCATCTGCATTCTTCCTCCGTCAAAGCGGGAAGGGGTGTGGGTGAGCAGACGTGATTATGGACGAGTGTAAGTGGCACCTGCTGGAGATGGATAATCATAACTCTCCTGCACCACATCTCATCCCTGTCTTTTACATCCAGAAAATATACAGAATGCCAGAGAGGGACGGCCTGATGCCACCGAGGGAACTGCAGTTATGTTTGGAAGATGTGATGGATTGATGGCAGCCTCTTCCTAAATTATATTACATTATATATTATGTAACTGTTCAAGAGTGTGTCATCATTTGTTGTGAAAACATGAAATCTTCTCTGTGCTCCCTGTGAGGCCCCGGTGACCTGTCGAGGGAAATCAGGTGAGGACAACTCACCACAACCCTCAAATAAATAAGCGACAAAGATAATAGAGGGGAATTAAATTTACTTTGATACAAGTGTGATGTGAAAATCTCCAGCAAAAATGTAAATTTGAACTAAAAACAGAGATTACACATTTTCTGTTGATTGACTTGATCAAAAGCACCAAGTACAGATATCTAACAACACAATAGCACTCTCCATTTCACAATAATCTTCTCGCAACCTCGAACCCTCCACAGGATCTGCCTGGTTATTAGTGACACAAAAATTAAACTGCTGTGCTCATCAGTATGTAGCAGCATTTATCATTAGATCCACCCAACTCCAACGTGTTTACAGAGCCTCCCTCATTTTACGAAACAAATAATTGTATCCATGGAAACACCTATCACTGTAGCAATTAGAGTAATTATAATAATCATCCATCCATGAGCAGCTGTGATTATAGAGCGGCTCGTCCAATAATCACGGTTCGATCGTCGTCTCCTTATTCCTCAGGCAACACACTCAACCCAAAGTTATTCCTGACATGGTGTCATCAGCGTGTGAGTGATGTGTGCTAGAGAACATGATGCTCATATACACACAGCACCAATGTGGGTGAAAGGAAAAACTGTTCTGTAAAGAGCTTTGAGGAATGAAAAGCAGCGATATCAATACATATCCAGTTATTGTTATCGTATTACAAATAACTATGGTGTTTGTCGTTCTTTTTCACACAACATATGTTGCATTTTATGCACAATAAAATTTATCTGCCCACGTGCATATACTGTCTATGTGCCATTGAACAAGTTCTTTTTTCAACAGCCGGTCTGCTAACTCACACACCCCCACCTGGAGACGTGGTATGTCCCGCTATGGGACATCATTATAGAGAGTAGATGTCTTGCGTAGAGGCAAAGCTCTCTAATCCGCAGGCCAGATAATTCGAGTGCAAAGAGGATTAGCTCCTCCCCAGCAGAGCCATTGGCTAAATTTAGCCCCCACACTCTCTGCCTTCACCAGTCTCAATTTAACCCCTCCTCAAAGCCCCGCCCACCACACCCTTTACACATCCATCCCTGCACGCTCTCCACCAATCGCACGCTGCAGTGTATCATTATGCCATCACAACATCCTTGGACCTGTCCAGCCATTTAATCCAGCATTCAGGCCCAACAGCCAGGCCCTGCATCCTGTCAATGTGAATAATCACATCTCCAGCCGCTTGTGTTGGTGAAAGTTAGAGTCGTGGCTGCTAACTCCCCAGTGTCTCTGCCCTTCATCTGCACAGCTCTGTCCTCTGGCGAACACACTGGGATTACGATGCCGGCTCGTGCAATCCCTGCGATGGCGAGCGTGCAGCATCACAGACACGTCTCATGCAAGCATCCAGGAAATTAATAGCATCCAAGGGGAGGATTCTGGGAGAGAGTGATAAACCTACTCCCTGCGTCCCTTCAGTTCCTGCTTTAACTTGAAACCGCTGCCTGCAAGTTAGCTTTATTATTATCCTCCAGTGAATTGCACAATGATTTCGGGGTCACGTGAATGTTTGTGTCTGCCTGTGACACTCGACATCCCCTGTGGTAACTGCTCGCTGAAGATCAGGGATGTAAAGCTTATTCTGAGAAATGCACATTATTATGAGCAGAATATGGTTTATGTTGACTTGGAATGAGGGAATTATCTGCTCTTGCTGCTTTTTTTTTTGTTTTGAATAAACAATTGATGTCAAAGTTTTTAGATTTCTCTAAAATATCATTTATTAGCCCCTCAGGATTTCCGAAACCAACAGTTTCAGTTCTCTTTACTTTCTTTAGCACTGAGTTCTGCCTGTGTGGGAGGAAAATAACTTTAAGAAAACAAGGTAGAGGCAGTGAGCAAAGCCCTGCTGGTACAATTACTGCAACATTTGAATTGATTTTCCTCTGCTAACTGGGTCTGAATGTAAGACTTGCATTTTTTAAAATTATATATATATATATATATATATATATTTTCTAAAACACTTGAACTATACCTACAGTTTTGTTTTTAGGCTATTCTCCTTTTGTCTTTGTACTGTATGAAGATACCTTTTAAGTGATTTTCTGACTGTGTACCGCAGTGCAGAGATATATTCTTTCACATGCGTGTTTTATACATTATTTCTAAAACCACTGAGAGACGTCAACAACAGTACATCATGCCCTCCCTGTTTCTTTCCCAAACCAAACATGATTGAATTATGTGTGCGGAGTCGCTGCGCCTTCACTCCTACTGTTGCTCCTAATTAAAGAGCAGAGATCTGCCGGAGGTAATCTGCTGGGCTTTAGTGGACGGCGGTGGGATGTTGAAGTGAGTGGGAGGCTGTGTGGGTCCGAACTCCCCACATCCCTCTCATTGGATTGGACATGCCCATTTGGCTTAAGTCACCTGACCCGCTCTGTGGCGTGCATTCAGGATTGAAGAGATGGGCACACACACACACACACACACACACACACACACAGCATGTGAATTGAAGCATAGAGAATTAGACTAAGATGCAATAGTTGATGAACTCTGACCTAACGTTTTTACTTCTTCATCTAAAAATATGCTTTAAAAGCTATTTTACATTACAGTGGGATTTTGTGTGGCAGTGATTTGTGTAGTGGTGTGTTTCAACTCAATAAATCCCAGCTGATAGGATCAACTGGATTTACTGACCTGCGGCACCACGCACACTGACACCCTGTGGACGAGGATGGGACTGATTCTGTTGTATTGTTACTGCAACATGTATCCTCTGTGCCTCTTGATTTGATGATAAACATTGTTGGTGACTGCGGTTCTCCAACTCTACATTGCACTGAACCACTGCCAGTCAGAAGTAAAATTCGAAGAGCCGGTTTTTGTGATGTCACCGCAACAAGCCTATCCTGTCAAGTCATGGGCGGGGCTCTGTTCACTGGAAAAGACTGATGACATCACAAAATGAGGAAGGATGTTGCAGAGCTACATTAAAGCCCTTTTAAGAGCACATTGAGAATTTTTTGATGACAAACTTTTCTGAATCTGTAATTTTGAGGAACAGGTGGAGTTTTAGGGCCTTAAATAAATTGCCAGGGACAATTATTACAGCTCTGAATAATAGTGATGGGGAATATTTTTAAATGTTTTTCAGCGCATAAACGTGACCTAATAAAAGCTAAAAGTGACACGTGTATTAATGCAACAACATTTTGATCACGTTGAAATTCCAAAGTCTTTAAGTGCTTTATAACCCTCTGTAATAAGCAGGCATCAGTCGATAGGTGAGTCAGTCTTTCAGATAGGGATTGATGTGTTTCTTTAATCGGCTCATTGCCTTTTTATTGAAAGTCTATTGATACTTTGTAACAATTACAATTTTTATAATTCAAAGTAATTTTCTCCAACAGCAGGGCACCAGTATTCAGTAAACATTGCTCAAAGAGGAGTAAATGGTTCCATAGCTGCAGATTATTTTCAGCTGTGGATGAATACACTTGTGGCGCACTTATTTACTCGCATTCAGCTTTTTAATGAAGTAACATTTCATCCAGTGGCTCACTGATGGGTTTTTAATGGTTCCTGAACAACAATAGAGGTCTGTGACATAGAGAAATAAGCGGTATTCTAAAACACGCCTAATAGGATCCATTTATGTATCCATTTTTTTTGTTATCGTGGGAGCGTCTAACAATTAAAAACATCAATAGATTTATCCTCTAAAACAAAGAGATTGACAGTGACCACCAAAGAGCTGAACGACAGCAAAAGAAGCAAAATAACTTCTTCAGTGAGAAAAAAAAAGCCACAGATATCAAAATCATTTTGAACTTCAATATATTTTTACAAATAAGATGAATGAAATGAAGGGAACAGATAAAATATGAATAAAGTTCTAAGACTTATACCTGAGAGGTTAGTGTGGAAATAATATTCTGCTTAGACGAACGATGAGTGGCAGTTGGATGAATGCCTCAGCTTCAAAAGAGATTCTAACTCTTTGTGGTTCAGAATATAGATGCTAAACATGTGTCAACACATAACAATGAAAAGAAACTCTACTACAAAAACAATTATGACATAGCATATATAATATCTGTTGCTTTTACGCTCAACACAAATGGAGAACATTCATGACAGTGGTTTGAAATCACACAAGTGAAAACCACAGACAGGTCAGAATGTTGTGTTAGAGAAACTTTCATCCATTCTCCTCCTCACCCCTCGTGGTACTTTACCTGCAGATGGTTCTGCTGAGTGCAAGAAGCTTTCCACTGAAAGGTGACACAGTGTATGCAGCACTCTGAAGGCTCTTCAGCCAAATGATATGCCTCTCGCCCCTCTCCCTCCCTCCCCTCGTGACTACTTTGTTTTTGTCTCCGTGTGAGTGTTTACTCTGGCTGGGTTTTTTTCAGGACTATCTCTTCCATCCAAGTCCTCCAACTTACAAAACCCTTTCTATCGCTGCAGAAAGGCAGCTATGTACTTCTTTGTGTCGTTCTTGTTTCCCCGTCTCGCTCATGTTCTGGCAGCCGGGCGGACAGGCCCCGCTTCAGCATTCCCCCCACGTCCCACCGTGCCTCCTCCAAACTGCAATAATGTGTCTGAGGGCGGCTTAGCATGGCGCTGGACGACGAGTCCTTTCAGTACCACCTGTCATTTATCTAAGTGTTGGCTGGTTCCCGTTGGAGATGGCAGACAATGCTCCGAGCTCATGCTGGTGACGGGAGGAAGGCCTGGATGCATGCCGGGCCGTTGCACTGTGCTTCAGTAGTGATGCAAAGTGCACACCTGGTGGGAAGATAACTGTGCGCCTGCTGGCTTGATGTCTGCCATGTAGCAGCTTGTTTTGCAGAAGGTCGATCCATAAAGGCTGTGATGCAGTTTGTTGTATTTATATCACTGTAGCCATAACTGCTCTCCCAATATGCATGTGCATGATTTAGCCAGTGACATAACAGTTTGTGTTCTTCTTTCCAAATCAGCTGAATCTTTCTTCTTGCACAGACACAAAAAACTGAGCAATACCAACTGTTCCGCAAATGTGCTGAGACATATTTTGTGCCCCTCTATCCATCACACTTGAACGTCTGTCTTTGTGTTCACCTGCCGCGGCAGAAGATGCTCCATGGTAGAAGACAACGTGTTTATCGTGGTTTACAGCAACAGGCATTCATTTGGAAAGAGAGGACAGGGGACAGCAGTGGGATTCATCAGTAATGATTTTTCTCACAGTTGCGATCGATAGCCACGCTGAGAGCGGAGGGTCCGCTGAGTCGGAATGGAACCTGATAGGTCACGCTTCCTCTTTAAGTGTCAAGCTGTCAATCTAGACTCCAAGACTCTAGAATCTTTTATGAGCACCAGGGCCCTCGGACTCACGCGGGGACCACTCCTAAATTATTAACAGTGACTTCATCCGGACGTGTGGGCTCACGTGCTAGCGAGGCTTGACTTAGTCAAAAGCTCTGCTCAATTCTTGTCACTTAGAAGAAAGCTGAATTTCCTAATATCACAATGTTTTGACAAAATGATTTTAAATGATTTAATAATCTTCTCCCTAGGCCACTAATTGTAAGAGGGTGTTGATGCGCAGTTTCTAAAGAGGCTGAATCTGAGTAATTCCTGAAGCAGTAACTGAAGTTCGTATCCCAGTGCAGAGCTTTGCACTCCCTGATACCCCTCTGCATAGAAAACTGATGAAAAGTACGGTCATTCCTTTGAATCATTTGAAGTCGTTTGTGTCGAGTAGAACACATTTCACGCCAATGAGCCTCTGAAGAACTGAGCTATTTGTCGAGCGGGGCCGTCATATCTGAATATAAGCAAACCACCTCAGACAAGTTCAGACACTCAGTAAGTTGCTTTGTCACGTGTCGTTGCAGGAGCCTCTTGAACCAGCAGAGGGCAGTTCAAACCACGAGAGTGCTCCTTGTCCCTTGGCTCAAAGGTGACGCACTCTCGCGATGAGACAGCACTGAAACCTCCCTGCAGAGCATTACACACACCTAGCCAGTGTTTGCACCACTGGCCACACACCAAGCAATGGTGATTCATGCAATAATGGCGGTGAGGTGTGGTTTCCACCTCTGAGTAACTGGCCCATAACATGGAACACCCTGCTCCTTGATGTCACGTGTCTGACCTCACATGCACGGTGCACTGAGGCCTGTATTCCCACAGACCCAGTGAATTGAAATGAGTGTCCTTGCATGTCAGTGCGTTTTAATCCCTGCGTAGTGATACTAAAGCCCTTGATCCAAGGAGTGTACAGTTACAGTTGCTCTTTAACAAAGTTTGAAAGCAGTCATCATATACAGGAGGAAGGGTTCGAACATCACATCAGATCAGTTCATGTATTTAGTTTTTATAGTTGAACAATAACACAAGTTGTGCAATAACACTGTTTCCACATCTGTCTTCCTTTATTAGGAACATGGAAACTTGTTTATCACTGGCAGGTGGCACAGAGACATTACGTGGATTACAGTTTTACCTTCACAATAAGAGCACATTAAATTGAATTGACAACAATTCTACTGCAGCTGTTCTACGGCTCTGTGTGCAAAACATAAATCGTTTTCTTACTTCAAGCTGTTTATCGCCACCTCAAACACACACAACCACAGTGGCTAGAGTTATTGTCATGGAAGGCTCGGTATAATGAGTTGTGTTACAGAGTGATCTGATGATGCTCAGAATAGCCCAATGTTGTTTATGTTAATTTGAAGCAATGTCAACATTTTAAAAAGGTAGAGCCCGGCCTATATGTTGGTTAAAGCATAATATTGGCCGTATATTATTGTGGTAATATTGTGGTTTACCTTTAGTGGCTGAAATAATCACACCCATCACCACAGAACCCACCAGTCCATTGGTTGCATAAATAAGGGTGATTCCCACTCTGTATTGAGATAGTTTACGGTGACATGTTCTTCTTTTGTTTCGTTCATCTTAGGAATCATTTTTTCAAGAAAAATGTGTGTTTAGAGACTGGTATGAATATGTTGGACTTTTTCACTCCACTGTACTGGTTTAGGCATTGGGCCCCAAAAATCTGCGCGAGCAACTGTAAAAAAAAAAGACAAAGGATCAAGGCACATGGGGAAAAAGTAGAACACCATCAGAATGAGTGAAACATCAAGAAGCGGTTGGTCCTGATAAAGTCATATTATAATGGATGTCAGTGAACCTCGTGATTTTGCGACTTGTGCCAGGTCTTTTAAAATGAAAGCCAGGAAGAGGAAGTTGATACAGTGTTTGTTAGCTTCATCATGCGGTCAAAGCGTGACCACGACACTGTGTCCTTATGAGGAAAAGTCCCAATCACAACACACGCAGTCAGGCAAACTTGTGCAACAAACAGATAAAGTGTGATAGCGGGGGTTTGGTCTTTGTCCTCCGGCTTTGGTTTCGCAGTCAAAGTGGCGCAGGCAGCGAGCCGCTCAGAATAGCTGCTGGCTCCTCCCACAGAGTTGTCCTGGGAAACAGTAACAACTGTAAGAAAGTCTCACTTCTCATGTTTCTCTCCGGGGACTGAAGAAGAAGAAGCAGAAGAAGCAGAAGAAGAAGAAGAAGAAGCGCCCATACTTCCCGTCTCTGAACTCTACTGACGGACTTTTACAACCCGCACGCTCCCGACACCCAAACTTCGTCCATTAGCAGGATTATTATGCGTCCTAAAGCTGCCTCCTTTGCTTAAGGTAAGAGGAGTCATCTCCACATGTCGCTGCTACCGCAAGCTAACTCCACTGAGCTGCGGCGTTAGCGCGTCCGTGCCTGCGCCCAGCACGAGCCGCTCGTGGCTCTTTTAACTTGTTGCTTGGTAGCCATGACATCCTTCCCCATTCAGGGCCAATGTGGCAACCTCTCCAGCGTCTGTGAAGTCGGCCGCCCGGCAGAACTGTAAGGAGACCCGAAGCGAAAGCTCAGGAGGAATAACCTGCGACGTGAAGTCAGAGTCTGTTTGTTAAAAGCCCGATCAGAGTATGCTAACGTCCCTAAACTGACGTCATAGCCATTCAAGACTATTCTTTACGACTACCGTCAAAGAGAAATGCGTAAATAAAACCATGTGCGTATGTAAATAAGTAATATAACAAGGCCGTCCGATTCATTTCCACATGCACACATGTATGTTTAACTTTGGCCCATCCCTTCTTGGCATGACACCCATACAAAACATGGGCAAGGACACAGAACATGAAATACATAAATGAGTAACATAATTTGAGAGGTAATAAGATACGTTTGTTTTTGGGACATATGTGTGGAAGCCTTTAAGGAGTTTTCATAGTAATGTAAATAACTTAGACAAAATCGCTTTGTAGATATTAATGTAAATAACTAATTCATACAAGGCCATAGTATAAATATGCATGCATCCGTTTTTTTTAAACTTCTGTGTCATGTCAACACATGTGGCATATGCCTTGTTTGGATTACAGGAATAAACGTGGGGAAAAGCTGAAGACACTAAAACAAAGAACAGTCAAAATAACTGCCAAATAAGATTACGCTTACAGAACTATTACACATCTATTAATTGGCTGAGTAAAAAACTTTTTTTATTTCCTCCTTGGCTTCAGATAACTGGCTAATTTATGAGTTTCCAACGTAATCAACCAACTCACACAGTATCTAACAGAATCAATATAAATTTTCATCTTATAAAAATTAATCAGGGCAAATAAAATGAAAATAATATCCTACACAATGGACACATCCACTATCTACTGCTAAATTTACTCATGTCTAGTCTCCAGAGTGTAAAAGTAAAATAACTGATTAACATGTATACCTTTTTTGATATGTAATATGTTACGTTAATGCTACTCCCCATAGTAATTAAGTAAAACAAAAAGAATAATTGTTCAGCTTCCCCAGGATTTCACAAGCAGGTATGTGAGAATAGCGCTCATTAAATATCTTTATTAATCAAGTATATAAATCCACTTTGTGCTGTAAGAGTACTTTTTTAACAATAGGGATGTAATGAAAAATAATGCCAAGCCTTAACTGTCTTTATGGGAATCATTACACTGAGAGAATTCCAAATAAAACTTCACCTAAGCCATTGTGAAGCCACTGTAGGGCTGTTTCTCATCCAGGAAGTCTAGATACATACGCTGATTTCACTTCATGCTTTATTTCTTCATGGCTGCGGAAGACTCTGCACACATGTAAGAAAATGCAGTAGCCTTCTAATTAATTTACACTCGCTTGACCTCACCCACTTAAACATATTCAAAGGACCAGGCGTATAAACATAGCCGCCCTCTGGTTTCCCATGTTGTGACGCACCCATAGGTTGGGTCAGAAGTCACATCATGGACTTCACGTTCGTAAGCTTTATGCTCTTTAAATGCCCACACTGAACTCTACCATACCCTGCACCCTAGAGTAATAATACTGGATCTTTGGATTCTACACTAATGATTCATATTAAATTATCCTCACTTACAACCACTTCCCAGAGGAAATAAACACTGTTAGGGAACAGCTGGAAAAACAGGTTTTTGCAGTATTTGTTTTAATATCTCCTACCTCACAGAAGTGCGTCTGTGTTTGCTGTTGGAGTTGATAGGTGATACTGGATACAGTCGTTATGACCCATCTAACATGGTGGCGTGTGACCTGGATTCACTTGTTTTGACCTCAGACAGTGACAGGCATCTGTTTATCTTGTTGTCATTGCAGGGGCCTCTTGCAGCCTTACAGGGATATTTTAGCCCAAAATGGCAAACCTGGAGTTTCAGGGGTTAACATTGTACACAACTGAAGAATATTGTGACTTGTCTTCAGGTGTAAATAAATCAACATTAAAACCCATAACATGCCTCCATACTGCTCACGTGGTGTCATCCTAGTGTCTGTATGCCCCGACATTCATAATAGAGTTGAAGTGGCATCATTTACACCATGTCTTAAAGCATAAAAACCATCTTATATCTGGGGTGCATACAACTGTGGTCATATTTGACTCAAACAAGCTCAGCTGTCGACTGTGTTTGAAGCCTGAAAGTGGCTAAGCTAGCTGATAGCATTTAAAACAGTAGATGGGTGAACAAATTTTTTGGTGAACTATTGCTTTAACTCCTTTAAGCCCTACATTGTCTTTTTTGTAGTCGTCACTTCTATGCCCAAGTGGATTGGCCCTTCAAATCTTAAATGAATGCTTCTGATTGCAATAATTCTTTATGATGAGAGGGGCAATGGATAAAGCTGTCTTCTTTGACAACAATCAAAGTGTTTCATTTAGATCCGATGTCAAGATCACAAGTTGAAGTACAAGCTGATGACAAATAAGCAGTGATTGCCATTTTACAGTGGAGCAGAATGTTTTCTGTACGGCTTTGCAAATGCTAATGAATTTTGATATGATGATGGTATCATCCAAATTGATGTTTTAATGTAGATATCATCATCATATGTAAATATCCAAACCCTTCCCCATCCTTGTTCCACAGTTGGTTATCCAGGGAAGACTTGATAAATTAATATACACCTGTTCTTGCTTTGGGAAGGTGCATCTGATGTACAGAATCACTCAAAGTACTTAGATAATGTTTTATCTTCATGTTTAAATGGAAATTAACCATGTAGTATTTCCTCCCCAATACATTATAGTTTTAATATTACATTTGTTATATTTACATCTGGCATCAATACTATGAAGTTTTCAAACCCCTGAAAGCCGCTACATTTCAAACTGTGTGTGAGTCTGCAGGCAGAAAGCGACACTGTTGGAGACGTTGACCAATGGATCTTATTAGCTATGACGTAGCCTTCCCTCTCACCCCTCTATCATGTGACACCTTGATGTCATATCATGTGGCATCAGCTGTGACCACCAGTGTTTCCCTGTGGCGAAAACTGTATGGATAATGAATTACAAGTGTTTCAGTAAAAGTTCCCCCTTTTTGATATTTCACTTTCATCTGCCACAGTTGAATTCCACTCTTAGCATAATTTGATAAGTCTCAACATGTTAGCTTTCTTAGGCCTAGATTGGCATTATTTTTATTGTTGACATGATATAGTGCAATTTAAAACACTGAAACAAAACATTTGAGAGTTCACAGTTCACTCGGTTAAATTGGAAGATGATCTTTTCTGAATGATACTGCAGCTTTGGATTAGCATCGCATGAGGACACAAATATTTTTTAGGTTGTTCAAAACTTACTCTAAAGAAATCTGAAATTTAAATACTGTTATATTTAAATTTAGTGGGATTGTGGGAGAATTATGTGCCAGACTTTTTCTTGGCTGGGAGCCATTTCCAGGCAACCAGTGACAACTCTGGGAAGTTAATGCTTAGACCCCCTGGTACAAAGGCATTTCCCGGGTTCCAGTCATTATACTAAGCTAACCCATTGCTGTATGTAGCGTGAAATGTTATGCACCGACGTACTGCCAAGGCAATAGGCTTGTTTACCAAATATCTGGCCTTGTGGGTGCTATACTACACTAAGCTGCAGCTGCACAGTTTGTTTGTAAACACTCAACAAACCAATAAACATCCATCCACAGATACATGTGCATTATTTTAAGACTGTGATGGATCAGGAGGGAACATCGACACTGTGCCTGCATTAAACAGAAATGTATTAGTCTATTCTCTGTCTCCCAGCAAATGTTAGGCTCACTTGTGAGGCCGTCCCAGTCAAAAATATGTATTTAGCTCTGGTGCAAGAAACAAATGAAAGAGGAGTTGGCTTTCCATTCAGAGTACTGTAAATTACCATGAGGATTCTACTGGCTCCAAGCTGAACCCAGCCAATTTCTCATCTTCACAAACCCCCTAATTTAATGATGATGGAGGATATGCACTGTGTCAGCCTTGTAATTACACTATATTTACTGTTGAATGGAGGCATTAGAGAAAATTTTCCAGGTATAGTTCGTGATTTAGGTCTGTCTCGGGGACGGGTTTTGCATGCCTGGGAGGGCGACTGCTGAATTCCCTACTGATATTCACAATAAAGCCTTGACTTAGTTTTTGTTAAGACTGGAATTGCTGGAATCCTCTCAGCATGCCAAACAGCAGCCATGCTCCCTGTTCCATAACAGTCACCCTCTCTGCGTCTTGTTCACTCTCTGTGCCCTGGAGTTGTGTTTATTTCAGCCGGAAATGATCAGAAAAGTTGTCTTACAGCCACTTCGATGTAGTCTTAGAATTACTGTATAAATCAGAAAAACTCATCATTACCAAAGTCCCTTTTCTGTTGTTCACTTTCAAGGAACAACAGCTGTTGACATGCTATTTTGTCTGCCTCTTCTAAACAAAATTTAACGGTCTTGACCTTACTATGAGAAAGGCCTCGAGATAATGCACACTGGGATTTGGGGCTAGCCTTTGCCAATTTCTACTGAATCAATTCCAAAATCTTGTCGTTTGCCTCAAAAAGGGTGGCTGTGAGAATCTACCCATAATTCAAATTACACATAACACTACAAGATGGTCAAAGAGCTCAGGCAGGATAGTTGGACTTGCACTGCAGCAATCACAGCAGTCACCTGACCTGTGGCCTGCAGACTCCGCCTCTTCCCTCTGACATCAGCGCTTTGATCTGTGTACTGTCTGTGTTAGCACAAAGCCATATTTAGCTCTGTGTAATCAGTGTGGTGAGAGCTTGCATGCCCGCTGCTGACGATACCTGCCTAGTATAAACACACCTGCTCTCTCTGATGGGCTTAAAATGAATTTAATGTACACCTGAAGGAGTCTGCTAGTAGCAGTGTTCATCAGATTGACTGTCGGTAAGACTTCCATCAGTGTCTTCATATGTGGCTTATTAGCTTAGACAAATGCTTTAAAAGTGTCTCCGTTTTTTGATTTGACAAATGTAGTGGAATAATTAAAAAGACATAGTTTTTACCTTGTTGGTGTTAAGGATAAAGCTTTAGTATGGATAAAGGCACATCTTGAATTTAAGGGCATGGTTGTTGTTGTTTTGATCATATCCTCCAGGGCAAGGTCTGATTGTGGTACACCTACTGTGCTTAGCAACCTGTGTTTCAGTGATAACATGTGTTAGCAGAGTCCTCTTCTCATGGAGTAAACTGTTAAAGACATAAATTGTTCTTGCTTGTTACTTAGAAGAGATATCAATGGCGGAAGTGAGCACTTCATACACAGTTGCATCAATTGTAGAATTACAGCACATCACTTCCTTAAACCACTTCAGTGTTTTTACTTCCACCCGTCCGTGAATCTTAACCGTGGTTATGCATTGTCTGGTTGAAGTGTAACTCATTAAAAAGACCCTGGAGAGGTCACCATTGTATCCCAGGGTAAACCCATAAATGCTTGCATATTTGTGGGCAATTTAGAGTTTCTGATTGACCAAACTTGCATATCTGCTTTCCATAGTTGGAAGCAGAGCTGGAATTCAAACCCTCAATCTTCTTGCTCTATAATGTGGCCACTGTCTAATAGAGACTACATACCTTTATTGGTATTGTTGTATAACTGCTTTTTGATGGATATCAATTGAAATTGGCTTTCTTATTGAAATTATGTAACCTAACAATACACAGCCTTTGTGGCAGTGGGGGGGAACACATTAATCTGATCAGGCCTGCCATGAGACTGAGGTTAACATTGCTCAGGATTCTCCAGGTTAAACCTCTTACCTCTCAGATAGGACAAGCAGCCACTTTCCTTTTCTAAAATGCACCTGTGTCACCATCTTTCTTTGTATATTCTTTGCTCCTGTACTCCCATCCTGTTTTCTTTGAACTGTTGAATCATAATTGAAAAATACTCTATTGCCTAACCTTCTCTCACTCATGGGGATACTATAGGAACTCAATGGCCAAGTGCAGCTGAATTCAAATGTCTGTAATTGCACAAATATAGTTAAACAGGTATAGGATCTATAAGGATCTATACAAAGTTGTATTTTGTGGCAGCAGCTCTGTTTGCTCACAATCAGCCATTTTGTGAAATACAGAAAAAGATTAAAACCACTTACATGATCTTTGAAGCAAACATTGAGTTGCAAAAATAAAACAGCAAAGGGGATTCTTCAAGTTTTGCTCTGTGCAAATGTACTAAACAAAAAACAAAGAAAAAAATATCCTTTTGCCCCTGTCAAATTAGAAATTTCATTTTTTTCCACCTAGATATCTTAACGATTTATTTTACCTTTTCTCTCTGATTACACAAGTGAGTTGGCCTCTAGTGTTTTCCTCTTGCAGAATTACATGTTATATAATCTTGGGCAGAAAAATATTCAATTAATGCATGCAGACTCATAGCATTGCATAGCCTCATGGTGGAAACAGAGGGAAGGGGTGGCATCAAACCTTGAGAGGAGCGCTGATCAAGGCTCAAGCACTGATTACAGGCCGGCCCCCAGTGCACCTCACAATAAGATAATGCTATCTGGGCCCACAGGTATTTGGTTTCAGTGGAGAGGGTAATAACTGTCACCAAACACTGAGGAGACCTTTCATCCCCTGGCCTTGTGTTGTCAGCCGGCGTTTGTGTGCAGTCTCTGCACAGAGGCAGCTTTTGTGTGGCCGGGTGCGGTCCCGTCACCACTAAGGCCTCATATCTGTCCATAGAGACAATAGCTAGGTTAGATTAAATCAAACAGCCGTGACTATCTAAATGGTAGTCAACATGGTGTGTCCAAGTTACTGTGGTTGCATTGTTGAGAATGTGATGTAGGCCTGACTAATTTAGCTGAGCCTCAGAAGAGCAGAGCTGATAGTGAACCGTAAAAAGAATCAGCTGAGTGTCCAACACAAAGCAGACACACTGTTACTATGGTGGCTTGTGCTGTGGCTGAGTGCAGTCAGTGTACGTCATGTTGTAGTGCCTGGGCAGTAACTTATGCTTGACTATTGCTAGAAGAGGCATGAGGTTAAACAAATGTCTTGAGTTAAATATCAAACCTCTGAGTCACATTGATCCATTGATATCATCAGCATCCCATATTGGAACACTTTGATTATTTGATAATTAAGGAACATTACTGTTTTCACCTGTCTTGATTGATATTATCATGAGTTTTACAAGTCTTACATTATTTGTGAGACAATGTTCATGTTTGGAGTAAAACTGAAGGCAAAGAACATTATTTGGCTTTAAATATGTCTGCTTTCATTCTGTCTTTTCCACAGCAACCTAAAAATTGAAAGTATAATTCAAAATGCAACTCAAGTTCAAGGACTTTCAATCTAATGAAACGTATAAGCTCTAAAAACACAAGTTGATAACCACTGAATCGGAGGAGATTAAGAGGGGTGATGATAATGAACAAATAAGTATAGGATAATTCATGAACACTTCTGCCCTGGCTTTAAACCACCTGAATGCTTTCCCAGATAAAGTTTTATTTTTTAAATAAAAGATGGTACCATTGTGCCTCCTATCAAAAACAAGAATGACACAGATGGGTCTTGAACCCCAAAGACTGACCTTGTTGTTGACAATTCTTCAACAACAGGTACAAAACCAGCAGCCAAGACAAGACATGTTTGGCATATGCATGTATCAAAGGATAGCTTACAAAAATAGGCCAAAACCCCAAAAATGGTGAGAAATCCAGGCTGGATTGTCCTTCTCTAATTTATACAAGAGGGAAGAGCCTTTCACATGTTTGGTACAAGCTCAGTCCAGCTCCTCACTTAAACCTGAGTCTTTTCTCTGTTGTCATCATGGAGCCTGAGCATTGGATGACACCTCAGGTCTATATTGGGCTTCTGTCCCTGTTTATAGGTTCTCCATGTCCTTGACAGCAGCTCTCTATGCACTGACAAATTCAAAAAACTTCTGGCCCAACAATACGAATATGCACTGACATTCTTCAAGTTAATTAATTGCCATTGGGAGGTGTTTGACCCAGAAAGACTGCAGCATAAAGCTTTGAGGTCATTCAACGCTGCCTGTTATGTTCACAGAGTTCACATAATTTGACTTATTTCATTTCTGCTATATACGTATATAAGTATATGCTATAATTGTGCACACTGGACATTTAAGCACTTACTGGCTTACTGTCTCTGTTTTTTGGTCTAAAGGATGATGGTCATGTTCTGCAGATGTGAGTATTCAAACCTAGGAATGATTTAACATGCCTTGCTCAACGCTAGTTTTTGAGATGATATAAATATCTTATCAAGAATCATGTGGTTTTCACTGGTGTTGCAGTTCCTATAAACTCAGGGTGCTGACTTTCAATGGCAACTTTTGCTGTGAACAAGTCACTGGCACTTGTCATGAGCTGTGATGAGAAACATTTCATAGAATAGAAGTAGATATAGCAAATTATTCTGAAGCATTTTAACAGGACAAACTGGTGAGCACGTTCTCAGTGACGTTCCAAAAAATGCGAGAAATTCACAGACTGGTGATTAGGAAATGTACTTCCCTGTTGCCAGTGTGAGGATAAGGTAACTGGGTAGATCCTCCAAACAGTGTGATAATGACCACATAACATTTTATAGTGCAATGCTACAATAGGGTGCATGTATTAACTTTGTTGTGAGTACTTTTGGAGTTCACATCATCCACCAAACTAGATTTTTTTAATATATCTGCCACTCACACCCATGACTTGAATCTTCACCTGCAATGAACAAGTACATATATTTTGGTTTTTTAAAGAGTTGTGGCCTTTGGAAAAGACTCTTTTTCCTACAGGAAGTCCCTGAGGGAGTGGTGCTGACAGAGAGATTATGTTGATGCCGTCACACTCCTCCAGTCCCCTCTGATCTACAACTGTCTACTGTTCCTCGCACCAGATCATTGGGTTACTTTCATGTTTTAATGCCATCAGCTATTTCAGTCAATTGCCTTTGATCAGAAGGATTTAAAGTTGATCTTGTGAGATGATTACATGCAACAAAGTAAATAACTAGTTTGTTTTTTGCTTCAGACTTGCATTAGAAATGATCATCATCTCGTGACTGAAGAGGGTGCATAGACATATATTGTATATGCATACACAAAAAATACTTCTGAATAATCAAATTAAAATAATTTTTCTGTTTTTTTTCTAGCTTATACTGGATGCACAATAGCTTTTACTTGACTGACTGGCACTAGGTTCACATACTGCAAAAAACGATCAGCTAATGAGCTGCTGTCATAATCTGTCCTGTGCGTGTCTTTGTGTTGGGGAATCCTCAGCCTCAGATGATTATTGGGAAAGGTGTAGGAGGCAGTCCGATTAATGAGTTGTGAAGCTAATCCTATTCATCCTCCCATTCACGTTAATGTCACATGGCTATTGTGGCTTATTTTGATAGCCAGGAGACCCATGAAAGCCATAACAGATCCATTCCCACCCCTGACTTGGTGCATTGCTGCTGCTATTACAGCATCGAGGGGCTTCTGTCTCTTGATTTATTGGTTCATTTGTGACGCCTATGCACTTGAATGTAGCCGATGTCCTGTCTCTTTGTGGCCTTCATGCAGCACAGGAAGAGAATCCTGTTTTAGTAGCAGTTCAAAAGGCAGTTTCTCCCATTATGAAGACTCTAAGGAGCTTGGCTGAAAGCTGGCTGCACCCAGTGTTTTAGGTAGAGTTAATGGGTTGTGCAATGTCTATAAGCAGGTGTCGGGTGGCCGCAGGTTGAGCTTAGGTAATGTCATTTCTCAAGGTTCTTCTGTTACCAGAGAATTGAAGTGTGGTTTGGATACAAGGTTTCAACAATTTTCCAGCAGGGATCAATAAAGTTTCATCTTATCTAATCTAATGTTATGAGCCAATTACAAGCACGATGCACAAGTTCTTAACTAAGGTGACTCACCTTGTTTGAACAATTGACGAGATTGTGTTTCATAAAGAGTCTGTGTCTCTCAGGCCTATTCCTCTCTTAACTAACCCAGAAGTCCAAAATGAAATTTTGGCATCTGTTACTCTAACTTAAACTTTGTGCAGTTTAATCCTCATCTGTTTTTTCATCACTTGAGAAATTTGAGAAATGGTGGTTTCGAATGATTTCCGTTGCTACATTTTTTCCCCCTCTATTTTATGGAATTGCGCTGTAACTTGACCTACAAGCTCAAACATTTCCACGGCTCCAATATATCCTGTTGCAGTAAATTGCTTGGAACTTGGTTACCGCTGTGAAAGTGCTGCAACCTTTTGTGATACAGAAATCAGTGTATTTAGTGTTACCATGTGTGTTCTCCAATAGGGCTTATATTTCTACCTAAGTATCACACCCTTCAGTTGAAATATTTAAGGGCGCCTAAAGAAGCTTTTTGGTGAAAATGTTTCTCATAAATATGTTTTAGTGATGAGACACTTGTTTTATTCAAATAGAAATACAGTACGATTTAAAATATTTATCCTTCAAAATGTATTGTCCTTTTTGGCCCTGGTTCATCCAAATTATGAAGCTCTAAATTCTCAAATATGTAACATTTAATATGAATGAAAGAGAACCCATGACTGTGACATATAGCAACCCAGTAGAATCCCCTCTGTTGGATTTGATGAAACTGTGCAGTTCCCTTATGATTTTACAGTATGGCAGTTCTTCTCTCACAAACCAATGACACAGAGAGCACGCAAACCAACGTCTATGAGTAAGTGGTGACCACTAATATGATAATCTGCTTTTAACATTTTTATCAAATGGCAACAACTCTCAGAACCAAATCAAATGAGAAGCTACAGATACACGTCTGCTACCCCGATTTGTTCGTGATTATTATTGTCGGAGCTCAGTGAACCTGTCTAGCTATAGAGGTGAATTCACTGCTGGGCCTAAATAGAATTTCACCCACCTCATTTTCATTGATTTATGCAAAAGAATACTACATAATATTAAAGTGTCTTCAGCCATGAACATGCAGCTGCAAACTGCTTTTTGAAAATGATGGTGCTATTAAAGGTTATGTGATTATTATTCATATCATTAATTCAAAATTGTATTATCGATCCCACTGTGAGAAGTGAACGGCAATCAGTATCTTGCTGCTTGAGATCATGCTTTTATTCTTTTGGTATGTACGAGGAAGTCAGGTAACCTGCTAGCCAATCATGCATCACACAGGTGAAATGTTAAATGCAGCAAGAGCCCAACCCATGTGTGGTCACAGTCAGCAACAGAAAATGACAAACATCCCAAATATCAAATTGTAGAACAACCAGTGAGCCTGATGGGGATGTTATGTGAGAGTCTTATTAGTCGAAGTTGTGCATGTGGTGAGGAAGCTGGTTCCTGGCCCAGTGCACTTAAGGCAAGAGGATTAGTCTCCAGAGTATTATTAGAGCAACTGATTATCCCCCTACTTGATCCTCCTAATTCTAGCTCAAGCCCATTTATTTCAGCAGAAAAGTTGAAAAATATGTTTGGATTGGGTTGAGCAAAGTGAACTGGCCTTGCTGTGCCTCAGCTCACTGTTTAGTCCAGCGTTGACTCTTCTGGTGTACGGTGCTGAACTCATTAGGTCCTGGCCTTTTGTCGCCGCCTCCTCCGCTGTAGGGTGCATGTGATTAATACACTGTTGACCACTGAGGCCAGCAGCAAGGACTTGTTTTAGTGCCAGAGAACAGCAAACAAAAGAAAATTGTCTTTCCAAACAAGTGAGGAGAATACACGCTCTCAAAGCTGGCCAGTCCCTTGACTCATAGATGAATGCAAGCAATATCTCTTCAAAAAGTTCAATACAGAGGTTTCCAATCCATTTGTCCTCAAGTCTACAGCTGTAATATGTTTGTTTGAATTTAATTACACACCCACTGCTCCTGACCTTGTGCCCAGAAAACAGCTTTGAGGCCTCTGTCCCAGACTGGGAGTGGGGAATCAAACGCGAACATGAGCCGCTAAATCCTGCTAACTGATCTGTCCGGCATAAAGCCATGCAGAAGAGGCAAAGTAGTGTGCTTAGTCGTTTAGCTCCCTTGCTTTTAATGCTTAATGAAAAGTTAATTGGTGGAGGCGGGCCTCATTGCCACAGCCATGCATGCAAACAAGCACAGATAGGTATGATGAGTGTAGCGTGTGCTCCCATGTGTCAGTCAGTGAGTGCATGTTCTGTACTCGTGCACTATTAACAGTGTTGGGACTACTGCCAGGGTCAAGCTTAGCTTTCACCTTGTCAAGATCAATGTTCTGACTAGATGCATTTTATCCAAAAAAAGGTACCTCATGTAATCAAGAGCAATTTGAAAGCAAGGTTTTGTCCCAGGAAAACACTACAGCAGCTCATTTAAGTGAGAAGAGAACAATGTAAAAATGTATTTGACAAGAATTATCTGAAGCCATTGTAATGTTTGTAATTGTAAAACCCTTTTCTCAACATTTTGGTAAATATGCCATTTTATTAGTGAAGAAGAGGATTGTTGGCAGTACATTTCTGAGAGTGAATATTTGTCAGGAGGCCAGAGACATAGCTTAAAATGAATGCTAATTTTGCTCTGTGTCTGCTGCTAAACAGATAACATGTTAAACATAGATTATAGTGCTATGCAGAATATTATATACTACAAAGCTATAACGTCTCATTTGGTTCTTCTCTTTACAGTGTCCAGGGACATGAAACTCAATCCACAGCAAGCTCCATTGTATGTAAGTATCGCCAGTCATACTTCTTAGGCAGCACTCTGTGAACGCTCCTTCACACCCCCACACTTGTTCTTGCTTTTTGACACTTCTCAGAAATGTGTGGACCCAGAAAACTCCATTGTTACCGTCATCACTTTAATGATCTCACTTTATGCCCGGAATAGCCAAACATTTCTGGACTTTAAACCCGGAACAGTTCATATTAAATGAACGTGCTAAAATCAGCTGTGTGTGCACAGTGCAACAGTTTGTATTCATCTCACTGCCCTTAAGTGTATAGCCCATTCAGTGATCATGTTTTACATGGTATCAATTGGATGAAATGAGAACCACTTGATGGTCTGATGATTCTATAAAAATAGACCCAGATAATCTGTGAAGACATGACTAACATGAGACAAAAACAAGAGTACTGATTTTTGGGGGGTTATTTTTGGTACGTTGGCTTCATCCTTTCCTGTGATTTGTGTCTGAATGAGAAAGAAAAGTCTGTAGCCTGCTTCAAAGTTACTTTTGTTCAGCTGTGTCTCCTGGGGTACTGGATGTTCGACAAAGACGTAAAAGGTCTTTACTTTAAAGAACCAACAATTTTATGCAGTTAATTTCCCTACAGAGCGAAGCAACAAGAGAACCTTTGTGGATGTGGTGGATGAATTTCTCAAGCCTCAACAAAATTTCTTTGCCTTCTTTGATCATGTGCAGTGAGTTAAGGGTCAAACTGCAGATAATACCATTAAAAAAGCTTAGCGTTTTTTTCTTTTTCTTTTGTTTTGATTCCTCCTTGTAACCACTTACCTGAGCATTACGGTCCTTCAACATGGTGATCATCTTTCCCAAGGTGCTGAGGTACATCCCATGGTCGAATGAGAGGTGTACTTATTTTAGGATATACTTCATTTTGTTTGGCTGCAGCCATCAGGGGTTTGCAACAGTTCATTTATGTTTTTTACCTTTTTACATTTATGTGCTTGGGTTTGAGGAAGCAGTGGTCCAATTCATTGTGATTGTGTCTGGAACATCTCTGGAGTCAGGGACCTGGTTTTTCTGCTTACCAGTGTAGATAAATAAGGTTGTGCCAGCAGAGGACTTGAAGTTAATTGCTGAAGCTATCTTAGATCACTGATGTGCTGACTATAGCTGCTTCTAAACCTGTGACCGCATGTATGGGTGCCCATAATGGAGGAACAGGACTACATGTGCAGCCTGATTGGTCTGCTGATACCGCCTGCTGCTTCCATGATTGACAGAGACTCTAAACTAGAGAAGAACAGTCAGGAAGGATAAGGAAAGAGCATTTGTTTTTCCTGGTAGAGCATGGCAGTTTTTTGTATGAGAATATGTTGCTTTTCAGTTAGATTAGAAACAGACTGATTGTATTCTGTTCAAGGTTTAGTGGGTAAGATTTAGTTGAAACTGATCTATTGAAATCAAATGTAACATAATTCTGGTGATGTTTTCACTTGTGTTGAAATTCTAGTTCTTGTTTTTTTTCTTTACCCTGTAATGAGCCCTTTGTATGTAGATAATCAATTTAAACTCAGTGCATTTAGGAGGTTAGTTGGTTTCAAACAAATCCCCAAATGTGTTTGCTTTGAATTGCAAAATTTGAACTGAGTCATTTTTATACAGGATTGTGTCGAGCTTGGAAAAACATCTGAGTAGTCTAGTGGGCAAGGTACACAGGAAATGAGATAAGTCAGAAGCCTCTGTGTGTTTGTGGGTGTATGCCTCTAAAGTCTAGATAGCCCAGACATCCTTATCTGTGATTTAAAGACTGACTCTTCAGTGGAACCAAGCGTGTAATGAGGCTAGTTAGGCATCAGATTTTGTATACTTCTCACATGAGTTCAATGGGACAAGCTCAGTGAGGTTAAGAAGTTGACCAATAATTGTGTTTTTGTAAGGGAACATGTCTTGAATTGTGCCATCTCGACTTTAGATGATGATCCTTGTTTGTCAAGATGTCCCTTTGACAAAAACATCTTGTAGGCATGGATGCTGGACACATTCCTGAAAGTTTCTGAAGGGGTTTTATGTGAGAACAAAAGTGTATGAGAAAATATTTGGAAAATGTTTTAGAGTGTCTTTTTTACAGAAAGCTAGCGCATGTGTCGATGATTTTTCTCACACGCAGTGGTTAAGATTCATGAGCATTTCTCGGGAGCTGACAGCACTGGCGATGAGCTGAAAAAATATCTGGGATTTCTGCACTGGGGTTTCAGTACTGTTCTGCCTCGTGCATGCCCGACCCACTCACAACCCCATCCATAAATAGTCTCATCATTTTCCTGTTATTATCTACATGTCTGAACCTCCTGTTAAATTCTACACATGGGAAAGACAAAGTCTGAAGAATATCTTGAAGACTGAAAATAACTTATTCTAACTGAAATCCATTATAATGACGCCGAAGGTGAACATCTTATTGTTCTTCAAGAACAAGACTATGCCCAAAAACTGTTTTTCATTTAGCAGGAAATCTATATAGAAATTAAATAAAGGTTGTTTGAACTTTGAATTCATGAAGCTCTTTAAAAATGAAGGAAATGTATGAAAACTGTTTGCTGATACTGGCGTACATTTGCTGTTACCAAAAACTATTTTTATGTGATGTTGTCTCATTGCTGCACCCCTCACCTGAATCATTTGGAGGATTTGTTGCTGTTGTGAATGTTTGTGAGTGAAGAACCTCTTGCTGCATTGTTAATGTGTGAAGGGTAGACAGTGTGGGCCAAATCCGTTGGACATCTGGGGGTCTATGCCTGAATACGGCTATTGTGTATGTGTGAATACCAGCAGAGTATGACTCACACATTTGTTGGTTAGTTTGATTGTCAGCAGGAGTAAAAATATAACAAACAGATGAACAGAACAAACAGAACTTGGTGGATGGGCCACGAGCCAAGAAAGAACCCATGGACTTAATTAAGTGTTGTGTCCTGGGAAGTATTTTCGAGTTCCTTGGGAAACATTTATGGATCTCAGTGCAATTTGTTGCAGCTTGGTTAAATTCAAGGGGACTGTCTCAGAGGTGTGTACTCTACAGAGTGCCAGAAGTGTGTATGCAACAGAACACGTGAGATATCTCTTGTGTTCCGATAACTAATGAGAAAAAAAGTAATCAGTCCATCCAAATATTTTGGAGGCTACTGAATTGAAACAAATCTCCACATTATTTTGCCTGTATATTCAAGGAGGGGATGATTCAATTAAGCTGCAAATAAGCTTAAAATAACCATTAAAAGCCGCCTCAGAGCAAAATCATCATAGCATTTCCAAAGGCTTTAAACCAAGCACTGCCTTACCTGGCTAGCTCAACCCAGTACCCTTGCAGGGTGTGTGGACACACACATGCATATTTAAAAAGAGGGGGTTGGGTTCATAGCCTCCAGCTGTTCTTTTGATGCTGCCTAAAAGCTGCCTGTTCACCGCTGAAGTTCCGTGATTAGCAGGTCAATACCTCAGCGGGCCACTTTGTTAAGTACTTATTACCAGCAGAGCACGGTCATATTGGTGTGACTGAAAGAGATCTAATAGTGCATGTCAAACTGCTTTCAAATGGGTGAGTCAGATGTGTTATGTGGAGGTTTTTCTGTTTTGCATGTTAACATGCAGTTGATATTTCCACCAAGCAGTTATGTTTTCATCAGTGTTTGTTTTTTAGTTTGTTTTAACTACTTAACTGAGTTTGACAAAACTTGGCAGGTGTGATATTGGAAAAAAAAAACATTAAACCTTACAAGAAAGAATTTTTCCACTTTCATCAAAATTCATGTTTTTTAATTTCTCACAATTGTTGGGTTTTGACGGCAGCGTCTTTTGCATCCCAGCTGGGTTACTGTCAGTCATTGTGTGGTTGATTGTGTTGGGTGGGGGTGGGGGGGGGGGGGGTGTGGGTTTGCAGAGGTTGCTCTGTGCAGCTGTGTTTCCTGCAGCAGCTCTGGCAGATGTTTCACATCTCTGTTTCTCCGCCTCAACCCACTTCCACCTCATGAGCCTTCTCACTGACAATGATTGTATTCTGTTGATATCATTTGAAATAAATTTCAATCCATGACAGCGATTACAAGCCATCATTTCTGAGAAGGTAAAAATATAACAGAATTGAAAAAATATAGTTAGTTTCATGTTTGGTTAAATTTCATTCCAAGGAATGAATATTATTTAGGACAGCTGCTCTGCTCTCACAAATCATTTTAGCAGTGATTGTGTCAAATTGTACCTGGTTTTGTGACTGAGGGGATTTATCACCAAGTTCCACCATAAACCAATAAATTGCTCTTTGCTTCTCCTTTTTTGTTAAGGATATGAAAGTTTTTAATACTGGCACATCTTTTCACAGTGTGCCAATTCTCAAATGAATTCTGGTTCCAATCCCCTTAGCTCGTCAAACTGTAATTTAGAGTCTGAACAAGACTGTATTTTTAGGATCATTGGCCATATGATTTGTGGTTGCAGAAGATAATTGTTTTTATTAAGCGGTCATGTTGTTTCTCCAAATGGTTAGCAGCAGCCTTGGCTAAGGGTCTCTATTTTTTAAGATAAAGCCATTGATTAACATAAGTCCTCATAACCAAAAGCATCCCCTTCTGGTTTTCATATTTACACATTAGATAAAATACACACAAATATAGTATTTATCTTTAATTGTCCAATATATACATTTCTCTGGCTGATATACATCCTTCTGATACACTGCACGGTAATTGGACTTGGGAGGGATGGCTGATTGTATCTATTCAAAATGCAGACAAAAGCCATGATAGTGGGTGTGGGTGTATTTTTTGACCATTGGAAAACAGGCTATGCATCATTCATGCTCTGCTAATTGACTTGAGATGACTTTTTTAAGGAGATAATGTCATGCCTGCTGGCTTCAATCCATCTATAACTAATTTATATCATGCCTCTGCTGGTTAAAGCAGAGATTCTCTGTGCAAGCCAAAGCATGCATCCTCTATGATGCAATTCAGGGCATTTAGTCCTGGCAAGGTTACTGCAGGCTGTTTCTCTTCCTGTGGCCTCTGGCTATATGGTCAGCATTGAGCACATTTTCTCCCTCACATTGTTCAGCAGCATTGGCATGCCAAAGAGAGACAGGACAATCCCAAAGATACTGGTGAGCCTGACTGCTGTCCCCCCTCCCGCTGTGGAGCAAGTCATTGAGGCAACTCTAACCCTGACAGTTGAGCTCTCATTGAGAGTACCCTTCACTAGTTGCCATATTGGGATGTTTCGCTTTGCACTGGTCTGATGAAATCATTTGTCACATCAAGTGGGATGAAATGTTCCATTGTGCCTCCTCGCTGTTGACAAGCTGCAGTCCCCCATTGGAAAGCTTATTTTGAACAATATCCCTATTTTGTTTGGTTCTCCTCCTCCTCAGTGTCCTCAGATGACACTTCATCACATCCCACAATGCTCATCCACAAAGCCTCCAGTTGTCTTTCTGGATAAAGGGAGGTGTCACAATGATCTGTGTAGAATTGAAATTGACATCGGAACATACATACTTTGGCAAGATGCTATATAATATATTGAATATACATTACGTTTGGGAGCATGCTACCTGGAGAGACTGCTGCTAATGGGCCTGGTACCAGCAACCATGAGGCCAGTGGATTAATGCTCTCAATAACCAGCATGTAGTTGACTTGAAGAGAGTTTCCAGTGTAGGGCTTTGGCAAAGAGTATTGCCTTTAACTACCTAGTGAAAAAGCTAGAATAGCTGATTTGAAATAACACAGGAAGAAGCAACGCTGTTAATTGTGTTGCTTCCTCCTTTTGTAAATTATTTTTATCCTCCTTCATCTCTGCAGTCGGAAAATGAAAGAGCTCTTTCATTAATTCTTCAAATAGTCAAGCTGCTCCTCCATTTTTCATTCCCGTCCTGTGCCTCTGTGTGTGTTTGTTAATGCTGATGTGATGGGCTGCATTTCAGAATCAATAAATCATTATCATATTAACTTAGTGGCATTAGTGTAATTGCTGCAAACAAGTGTGGCTGTGTGAAAATTGCAAGTCTCTGCAATTTTTTGACTTTTGGCTTTAATGCAGCCTAAGTGGTCCATGATGGTTGGATTATTCCCGCAGTGAGTGCCACTGGAATCTGGTGGTGGAGGCTTTCTTTGCTTTCTGCCATTAAAAAGTTTCCATGCATGTTCAGATGTTTCATCAGAGTTGTTGTGTTGCTGGCCTTGGCAGGGATCCTTTTGTCACATATTCTACATTCCACTCTGCACTTTGGCATCAAGCTTGATAAAATGGACGCTCAATTTTCATTGTTTATACTTTTTTTAATACACACTGAAATTCAGTGTAGCAAATCTTTGAAAATAAAACACCACACACACAAAATACCTGTGTCTGAGGCTGGTATATGGTGTTTATATAGCGTTTTTACATCATGATGCTGCATGCTTCCCGGCACTTTGACAATAATGAATTGTGATCCCATCTCAACTGGACAGCTTAGTATAGGCGTGAACACACTCAGATCGGGTATAGATCCGATCATGCTAGATCACATTCAAAGGTGGTATCACCACTGTGATCTGATCATGAAGTGCACATGGGGCCATGTTGTAATGCCAGGTGTGAACTCAAGCACTCAAAGCTGTCCTCTTGCGATCAGATCAGCAGAACCACATGTTAATACCAGGTGTCTATGGGGCCTTAAACATTTGGAGCTCTCTCTCAGCATCTGCTGAATCAGCCATGTTGGATTTTAGTAAATGTGAACAGGGATCTTCTTTGCACTTCATTAGCTAACTACAATTTACTTCTTCATGAAAGGTGCTGTTCTTCCTGAAACTGATTCCACACTATTTTAAGAGCAGAAGTTCGACATGACCTCATTTTAAAAAGCACAGCAGATTAACAAACATCACATTTCCGACATTTTGATCTGATGAAAATATTGTGTTTTTTTTGTCCTTTAATAACATAGAATTGTCCGTATATTTTGTCTCTGTGCTTTTTTCTCCTGCTCTTTTGTAAACAACTCTTTCTCTGTGCTGTTTCCCTTTCTATGCCATTTCCTCTTGCTGCTTGCCTGTCTCTGCAGGGGCAGTGTGTTGTCACGGTGCAGCTCGCTGATGACGAGCTGCCTGCGGATGAGGAGGGCGTGCACTACTTCCTTCTGTTTGCTGGCAGCACACAAAGGCACCTGACCAGCACCCTAAGGAGCAGTCATGACACCTTGCAGGCGGTGTGTCCTGGTAAGCCACTCCACCCACAATGCCTTGCAGCTTCCCTGTCATATCTGATGGACCTGTGGGAAAGTGGCTCCACCTACAGTAATGAATTAATAATAAATCTATTTAAATTCTGAAGGCAGCCATTGTAGCTCCCTTAGCTGATTGTAGGTAAATAAAACATGAAAGGAACGTTCTCTAAATACAGCGTCATTGCAGACTCATATGCTGCAGCTCAATATCACATAAGAGAGAGTCAATTTCCCAAAAGATGGAAACAAACAACATCTCCTGTAGAGATCAATCTTCTCTAGTGATCAAGTGCTGTACAGTAACCCAACATTAACGTTTGGGGGGTGTCACAGCATGCCACACTGTCACTGTTTGAAACAGTTATTCCTTTCAGAACCAGGATCATGGGGCAGTCAGCAGTTATTGTAGGTGAGGAGGAAAATCGAGGTGATAAATGGTTCTTTCCCTCATTTTAAACTAACACTGTGTTATGGAGACAGACGTATCACCTCACTTTAGGTTTAATCCAGCCTGGTTCATTCATTACTCTGCTCTGAGCACATCCCACTTTTACCCAGTCCTCTAATACTCAGAGATACTTCATGCTGAGATGAATGAACATCAACAGGTGGCAGTGAGATCAAGGGTCAAAGGTCACCCAGATGGCAAAATTACCCCTCGTCCTTTTGTAAACATAGTTTGTAATGTGTACTCACATTTTGGAAAGACAGACATTTAATGTAGGGACAAATTAAACATAATTTTCAAGCTCTGTGTTTTAACAGTCTGTGTGTTGACAGGAAAAAGAAAGCAGAACATGATAAACTGTTATCTTGTGAAGAGCTCGACTGAATTAACAGGAACTGAAGAACTGAACAGATTAGCTCTGCTTCGTTGCTTCTTCCATAGGGCCGACTGTTTGACCAATCAGAGGTTCACAGGATAGATGTCCCAGAGGGTTTTTTGCTGCGGATATCCAGAATTATCCGCTGTAGTTTGGAGTTCCTTTGAGCAAGGAACTTGATCCTGTTTGTTTAATGAGCATGAGCATCAGTTTATTGAGACTCTGACACACAGTAAATGATACAACAAATGAAAGATGCTTTCTGACATAGGCTAAACAGTGTTGCTCTGAGAATGTATGGTCGGAGTCAGATGTTCTACACATTTACCTGGACCTTTCCTGCAAGCCCCCAATGTGAAATACAGTGGGGAAGTTTTTAACAAATAAGAGGAATCATCATGTCAAGGATGCAGACAATGAAAGAGAACAAAGTTTGAGAACTGAAAGTGATTTAGGCTGACGCTGGTGTTGAAAACCTTATTATTCTGCAGTGTAATTTATAAGTCATGTCCTGCCTCGAGCAGCTCTGAAAATATTCCTGCAGTCTCTGAGACAGAAGTAAAATCATACAGAAGACCACATATACAGTGCAACATAGAGCCTAACAATGTGTTAGCCGTGTTTTGATATCGGCCATGTTGGAGCACTACAGTCCTCTTTGTTTAATCTATCTGCTGTGACGAGAATAAAGTTTTATTTGACTGATAATGTGTTGTGTTGTTAATTTCCTGATAGGTCAAATTTAATTTGTAACTGCTGAACAGGTTGTGGTGTGTTGAATTGAAAACATTAAATTATGTCAATTTTTTTGTTTCATTCGCATAAATTAATTACTCTAAACATTATTAAAGGATTGTTTACGACACATGGTTGGCCTTGCCATATACACAGCCATATTAATATATGTTATATTTTGTTTCCTGTTCAGTCCTTTCTTCCCCTCTCATTCCTCTTTGTTTTTATCTTTTAGCCCATGACTGCTGTGAGGGGGTGCTGGTCACCTTGTGCTCTGTCAGCCGAGTTGTCCCTGAAGCCCCAAATAAAGACCTAAGCCTGGGTATTGTGTCTCCTCTGGGCGAGCAACGATTCAGCTTCGTCCAGGATTTGGCTTTTGACATGGCCCAGTTTCTGGTGAGCAACAAGACAAGTCATTTCCACACCACGTTAACATGTCACTGTTTCTTTCTTTGTGATTAAATTATGTGTTCTGTGTTCACTTATAAATGTAGAGTTCTCAAAGCTTTTAACAAATTTTACTGTTATCTGGATATTATTTTCTTGTCAACACAGTTCTGTGGTTGGTACGATAAATGCATGTGGCTTTTCATATCTTATGTCTTCATACAATTGTCATTTCGCTAATGCTCTATGCTGAAACCGAGCGCCTTAAAGCGTGTGCTTCGAGACTAAGCCTCGGCTTTGGAAACTTGACTCATCTTTGTAATCACCCTGCAAACAGGTGAGCACGGCAGGCCGGGCCGACGCCCTAGATGGAGCGCTGCTGCTGGATGAGTGTCAGATTCCTCTGCGGGAGTGTGAACGTCTGGATGAGAGCCTGGCGCTGGCCCTCCAGCATCTTACCCTGCCTCTGGGATGGACCTTACTGGGAAACAAACCAACTAACGTCACTGGTGAGTGGGCTGACTGTAACATGACCTGTCCTAACACAATACAAACCATAGAGGATGTCTCTGCAATCATGTGGTGATGCCATCTGTGCTGATTTGATGCTGTATGAAAAAAGAACATGTACTCACCAACTTTACCTGCTTATGCTGGTGCTGGGACATTCACAATGTCAGCATCAACCATAGATCGATACAATTAGGACGAAAGATCACTCTCAGTATTTTTTGCTTTTTCAGAGAAATTTACACATTTACACATTTATATCTATTTTGCGATAAAGTACTGTCACAATTTCAGTGACATTTGACAATAACTGTAAAAGTACCGCCATCACCTTCCCCAACACATGAGGTTCTTGTTAACATACTAAGTCTGTTTCTGCTCTTTTTGTAACCCTGTATAGACTGGGCCATTTTGGTGCCTGGCACTTTTACATGCTTATTAACACAGCTAGAATTGAGGAAGGAGCCAGAAAAGATCTGAACCTGTATAAGAATGTATTGAAATTGGACTTAAAGGACTTAACTGTATTTCCTTGTTATCTTTAGTTGACACTCAGTGGACATAATGCAGTGCATTCTAATCCCTCTCTTACAAACAGGAGGCCAATGAGGTCACCGTAGTTAATGGCTTTTAATCGCAGAACAATATGAACATTAAAATATGTCAGCCTCTGTCATTAGTATGATCAGAGGCTCAGAGTCACAGCAGCACAATTGGGAGAAATGGGCCTGTCAGTCAAAAACAAACATACATCTTTATTAAAATGAAAAGGGCAATTTTTTCCTAGCTGTTGACTGTGACGACTTTAATCAGTTAAAGGGAGCGAAATGAGTTGATGTGGATGATAACCTCTGTAAGATAATTGCTCTCTGTGAAGCGGAGTAAACAAGACATTGGGGAGTAGTTTGAGCTCTGCTGCTGCCTGTGGCTGTTGTTAAGATAATAGCTCATGGTTTAGCTTGTACTTGGAGATGAGACCAAACCAGCAGGATTTTAGAAATAACTGACAAAAAAATTAACAGAGACGTCTCAGTCAGTGTACAGCGGATATTGAGCGTTTCGCACAGTTTCAAATGTTTTATTCATTGTCGGTAGCCTGGAAAGAAAACTAATCAAATTGCAGTCTCAGTAATGAACTCCCTCCTGATTAGATACGATCTGATGTTGTGAAAAGTGTTATGGCTGTTTTGAGATGGGCAGTCACACACACACACACACACACACACACACACACACACACACACACATGCACACACTTACTGTCTCCTTGCAGTGAAGTCTGTTGTCATGTTTCTGATGTGGAAGGCGGCTTCCAGCTGCGGTGAGTGATGTGTGCTCTAATAGGCTGTGCTTCACAATATGTCAGCGCTTCAATACAGGACGCTCAGCTGCAGTGGACTGTGGGGAGGAAGAGGAGTACAATTCTGCTCTCCATTTATCAGATCTGTTGGATGATGGATAGCGGCGGACTATAGGTGGAGGTGGCGGTGGTTTATCTCAGTCATCCTTCACGCTGTGGACATGCAGCAGTCGATGATTTCAGCATTGCCAGTCATTTATCGTCCTCCGGAAAATTAACTTCTCTTGAAAGAACAGTGCTTGTCATTAAAAATGGTGAACAACACCCACTTAATTCATCAGTTTTCCACAGTTATTAAAATTTGCTGTCAAGTTATCTGTAGCCTGTGGCATGTCAATCAATACCAATGTGCCGGTTGTTAAATGAATGAATACTAGCGTTCAAAGGCCTTCGTTGTTTCCTGCTCAAAAAATTATTGGAGGCTGTAAGTCCATATTCTATTTCATTGGTCATCAACAAGCTGGAGAATGACATTTTAACACTATGAGCTCAAATGGCATGCTGCAAGAACATGTTTGCTTGTTTAGAATTGTAAAAAAAAAAAAAAAGTACTTGCACAAGGCTCATGGGTCAGAAAGGTCGGCCTTAGTCTATTGATTAAAGCTAGAGTTGGTATTTTGTCTCTGAAAGACTTGTTTTTAATCTTATTTGTTGAAAAACAGAAGTTAGTGAGTCAGTAACTGAACAGTCAGTTTCTAGCAGTTATCAGTCAGTGCATCTTTTGGGGATGTAGCTGGAACAAAAGAGCTGATGGGACGGTGTGGGACACATTGGTTTCATATTGTAGCCTAATCTATGCTTCTCTAGGATTGCCAACCCTAGCTTTAATCGTGCCATTGCCCATCGCCTTCTTAAGCCAGGTGCCCTTACACTTTTACGGACCGCTATCATAAAGGCAGATTTGCCAGGAAGAAGGAAACACTGTTTCCCTTCACACACGAGCCGACCACCTGTGTGTGTACCAGGCTCAGTGTCTGTAATGTTGGCACACATTTAGGTCTTGATAATGCACTCTTAAAATAAGCCTAATGCTGCGCCACTGCCTCCACACGAAACAATGCGCCTGACCACTCTTCATTTTAGGACCAGTGCACTGATGGGCACAGTCTCATTTTTTATTTTACAGCTCATTCCTCAAGGGATGGTGAAAGAATTTCCCTACGAAATCTGAAGCTAATTCACCCATAGCTTGATACTGACAATTTGCATGTGTTCTCTTGTTTGGTTAAGTAAAGTTTTTGTTGAGCTATTTGATAAAAAGTAAGAAAACATTGACCATTGTGTGTCTATGTGTTACTATAGCAGCCAGTGTGTTTGGAACTCTGCCAAGGAATGGTGAAGCTATTTGGGTGACTCATGGTGACCCAACATAGTGTTAAGCCCCTTCACGTTGGTCCTGTGCTGCAGCACATAGCTGTAATTACATGTGTTTCCCAGCTGAGCCTCCCGGATGCCATTGTACAAAAATGTCGTGGCTGTTATGGCAGCTGGTTTGAAGGAACCACTGTCAAACCCGACAGCGAAGCAATTCTTTCTGCCATGCCGCACCTCGCATTGCAGTCCCGCATAGTTTGGCCAAGTGGAGCATTAAATTTGACCAATTATCTTGAGGTCAATCAGGGCAGGCTGGCTCGCGGTAAATGGAGTGAGACCTCTCATCAGCAGAGAGGACCAGCCTTGTAAATGTTGCTCCAATGACTATTGTGGTTCTGGAAACAGAAACTGAAATATGCGGTTTGCCCCTTTGACTGATGACAGCTCCTAGAATAAAGAAATCTGGACTCTGTGATAGGTCTGTAGATGGTTTATCTTTGTAGCTGCTCTTATTAATAAGTTCAATTATAATTCTATCTGCAGTTAGCTGACTCTGACGTTTACAATCATCACACCATGTTGAACCCTCAGCATGTACAGTGTTAAATAGCAGAGCTTTATCTAATGAGCTTTTTATTGCTCTCTACCAATCTGCATGTTCTGGTTTTTATTGGGAAATAATCATTTAGTGATCTTCACAAGCTTACCTCTCTGGATGCCCTTTTAATTTTGCCAGAGGTCAGGCAGTAAAAGATACTAATAGCAACAGGAGGGACTGTGCAGCTGACTGCAACTAAATAGATCCAGTGTGAGATGAGAGGATTTCTGGAAACGACCTGCAGTCTGGTTAAATGGAAGCCAACCTGCTTCTTTGGTGGAAAGTTTGAGGCGTGTCCTTATTTGTGAATACACAAATGTAACTGTTAACTGTTTTCTGTTACTGCTATAGACTGTGTGTATTTGCTTCTTTAATGTTTGTTTACTTTTCTTTATTGTCTTTGTGCGACCTGTGCACTCTGACCTCATGGGGACCAAGCCCAGTCTGGATTATGCATTAAGGTCCTGGTTCATGTTGAGGAAACAAGTGAATTGTGGTCAGGTTACGGTTAGGGTTAGGCATGGATTGGTCACCGTCAAGTTCAAGGATAATCTTTGGTTAGGCTGTTCACAATGAATGGAAGTCAGTGTGATGTCTGAAAAGGGCGAAGCTACCTTTGCCCTACTGTGTGTGGGTGAGTTGCCATTCATCTCCATGACTGTCTGTGTGGATGTGTAACGGGAGGGTTTTAGTGTTTGTTTTTAGCAGTTTAGCTGATATATGGGGCAATGATGGACTTAAATTAAGAACGAGTGTCTTGTGCACGTAATGGGCTTCACCTGGAATGATGTTGTTTGATTTTGTGCATGCATCATTATTATTGGTGTTGGTGCTATGATGTTTTAGTTTTTAGTGGGACATTAAACATCATATGCTGCTTCATAAACAACTGTATTGGCGTACAAACTTCTGCACTGATCTGCTGTAAAAGATAGACACAGCCAAGCTGTGGTTTTATCAGTCTGTATATGTGTGGAGGTCTGTGTGTTTACTGGGTCACCATGGATCCTGGACTGGTGTCATTAGGCTACACGGTGTTGTTGCCAAGCTCCAGCGGGTGATGGTATGTCAGCTACCACACTGCAAACTGGCAACCTGGACCCCTCCTCTCCCCGGTCTGTCTCTGCTTCTTGTTAGCTTTATTCTTTTTGTGTTTCAACACCTGTCATCCTCTCTCTCTTCCTCAGAACTGAATCCACAGGAGACTCTGCTGCACTTCTCCGCTCGCCGAGGTCTATTTCGGGTTACACAGTTCTTGCTGCAGCAGCCTGGAGCTACAGCAGCCCTGCGATTGGCCAACAGACAGGGCCACACCCCGCCTGCCATTGCTGCTTTGCGAGGACATGAACGTCTCTATGAGCTTTTAACAAAGTAAGCAAAAGAACTGGTTTCCTTATGGCAGTAAAGCTTTTGTGTAACAACACCACGGTATTTTAGGTATACTGAATTGTATTAGTTTTGTTTTATATTATTGCAAATACATTAACCAAATGACCATTTGCACACAGCGGTGAGTGTGACAAACTGTTACTGTCACTGATCTGTATCTGATCATCAACAAAAAAACAAGTTGTAATACTGTATGGTTGCACATGGGAACATGTTTCCAGACATAACTGATAGCATTAGCAGCCAGGCACTTCCATGCTAACACCACTTTTTAATACTGTGTGAAGGGAAAGGCATTTTAATTAGTGCACCTCTGGGAATAAATTATTTAAGCCTGGAAGTAAAATGGACTGGAATCAGTAAAACATTCATGGGTGTTCATTGATTTCACAATATAAAAACGATCCTCATGGTGTAATTTTGGATCATTAACAGTTTCTCAGATTCTCTCTGTGAATTTAAACGTATTTATCTACTTTCTACATCATCTTATAACAACAGCAGTGGTCAACTGGGTCAAAAGGTGTCCTAATCTGTGCTAGATGAGAATAAATGGATCATTTTTATTTTACCGTGTTGACTGACACACAGATGGACTGACCCGAGATGGGTGCTGATGCCCATCATAGCAACAGTATTCACAGTGTCACTTCTTCTTTGGTACTTGTGACTTATGACCCTGGATCCCAGCATTACAACATTACTATGTTCAGTGTGAATGTGGTCTACACACAGAACATAAATTAACTAATGCAGCATCTTACACATGGGATTTTTAGACACACGTTGTTTTCATTTTTCTTTATAGGATTTATCACATATGGTCTTAAATTGAATGTTTAAACACTCAACACAACTGAACTGTCTCCTGAGTATTTGACAGTGAAACCAGTTCAGAGCTTTAGTGAACGTTGCCCTCTTCTCAATACAAACACTCTCATGTCAATATATCACAGGGTGGATGGCGTAGGTTCCTCCTCCTGTTGGGGAAAATAGTTTGTCTGTTGTTTTCATGGAACAATGGAAGTATCCACATAGCATCACCACAAAGCCGCACAGTAGCTTAGCTTCAGCACACTGAGCTGCACTTACAGAGTTGAGGGAAAATTGAAAAGTCATGGGCTTCCATTACGGTTACGAGGGACCATGATTGATGGATGGGAATCTTTCCTCAACACAAAAGCCTTGCTTACAACTCCTGAGTCTACTCACTATGTTTAGCCGTAATTCAAAACAAACTGCAGTGTTGTCTCTCTTGAGTTTAATTGCAAGTGTATTTATGTGTTTTCATTCTGGATGTGACAGGTATTATCTCGAGCAATGCTTTCTCTCTGATTGACTCTTGAGGTCAGATTCTGCTCATCCTTTTATAATGAGATCTTAAACTGCAGAGAAGAAAAGGCAGCTCTTTGGTAAATGAACTGAAACACAGTTTAACGTGGAAATGGACCCCGTTTATGTCTTCTAAGCACTTCACTTATCTGCTGCAGAATAGTTTTCACTTAACTCAAAATGAAGATGCCACAAACTGAAAGACAGCCACCACTTAGTGAACGCGCTCGCTGCCAAGCACGCACTTGAGTGGCTTTACAACTTACAGCTCTTTCTGTCTTTATGTGTTGGTAATTACATTTCCCTCATGAACAGTGAAGTCACTCTCAGCCTGGCTGGTGACCTCAGCACCCCGGCCTCACAGCTCAAGCAATCCACCCAGGATTACGCAAACATTTCTGCCTGACTGGGAGGCGTCTCCGCTTTACAGCACTATCTTTATGAACAAAAACACTGCACATACTTTTACCTTCAACACTTCGAGCAAATGCAGCAGGGGGGAGTTTTCTTGGAAAGCTTATCGACAAGGAGTGTTCTTTTATCTAGGCAATTTACTGGGTGTATTTTACCGGGAAAGGAAAATACTTTTTTTAACGACTACAACGTCTGGAACTTTTTAACATTTACTAGCTTCTTTATTACTTGACAATATCTGTGTAGGTTGGCCGATTATCTGTCGAAAGGCTAAAATAGATGAAAATAACAACCGCAGCGTTAGACTGTTGGCCTCCTCGTCTCTGGAAATAAAACAAACAGCAAGCGCACATGGATTATTGTTGAAAGTGGTTGAGGGTGGATCGGCAGACATTACTGTAACAAGAAGTGCTGTTCTGTTTTAGCCAATCCGGCTGTATGGACTCAGAGTGATGCAAGTGTCTGTTTGACAACAGGGCTGCCACGGAGACAGAGAGAGGGGCTGACAGTGTCCACCAGGCTTCTACAGATGCCCGGGTAATTTGTCACCTCCCCAGGCTGAACACACACACTCTGACACTGAGAAACCACCCTGGCCGCGAACCTCCGACCCTTCAGAAGAGCGTGGAGCAGCTGCTGCACCTGATATGCCATCTCCATGCCAAGGTAAGTCACACCACCCTGCCCTTCTAACGTGCTATCTCTGCTCAAGTTGACTTCGCCCAGGAGCTCTGCAGCCACCGAACATTGTTGGATTGTTTGTCTTTTCTCTGCCCTCATTTTTCTAACCTTCAAACTTAGTTTGTATAACCGGTGGAACACCTTATGCAATCAGTGAGCTGCCGATTGATAAGCGCTAAGGAGCAGCAGCTCTGTTGGTTTCTCTGAGGGAAAAGCTAACGTTTATCCTCCTCCTTCTCTATATTCTACAGGGAGTTTCTGTACTGGAGCTGCAGTTTGATTCTCTGCACACAGCTGCTGAATGCTGTGATGGCATAGGAACAGAGATAACCTGCGTGGAGGAACCACAGCAGGCTGCCACAGCATCGGAGTGTCTGGATACAACTGCTGAAGGCGGCTGGGTAGAAAGCTGCCCCGTGGAAAACAGCGGGATTGATTCAGGACACACTGAGACTGGGAAGGCAGAGAAAGACGGGAGGTTGTCTGCGAGTACTCCGACATCAGATGTACGCCCCGAGGACCATGGCCTTCACTCTCCAGAGGAGCGGGTGTGTTTTAGTTCAAACACTGGGGGAGATTACTGCCAAGCAGAGGAGGAGGGATGGGAGCAGCCTGTTGTTTCCACCCAAAGTTTGAGTTTGCGTCACAGGAGTGAAGGAGCTCAGAGTGAGGTAGAAAGGGCAGATCTCACTGTGGGAATCCTACCACCAGCAAGCTGCGGTAAACAGGCAGAGGAAACTGATAAAGCAGAGGCTGTGATCTGGGAAGGACAGGAGGCCACAAAGGGAGAGGACCGATCTGAGCAGGAAGAGGAGCACAGCACAGCCAAGGGGAAGGAGGAGGAGGAGACCAAGTCAGAGTCAACAGATCCAATAACGCCCGGTGGAGACGAGAACGCTTTAGTCATGGGCCAGACTGTTTCGTTGGACGGCTCGGAGGTTTCTGACAACTCTGATTCTGAAACGAAAGACTGCACTCATGAAGAGGAAACTGTGGGGACAGAAGACATGAAACTTAGTGAGGAACTCTCTGATGGACTCTGTTTAGATGAGGAGACGATAGAGAATAAAGGGTTAACAGACCCCATATCAGCCTCAAGGGACTCCCCCAATCCATCACTGATAGACAGCAGTGATCTAAGCGAGGAGCCTGAATCTGCTTTTTCACGCCTCCTGATAGAAGGCCTCCACGAGGGGGAACCTCTACCAGACATAAACAGCCTGGAACAAAACCAGGAAACAGCTGGGAGGGATTACGCTACAGAGCAGCAGCAGGGCTTGGCTCCAGACACCAATTCTGAGAATTGTTCTGGAACAGCGAATATTAAAGAGCTGGATAGTCAGGATGTAGCTGAAACGCCTGGACAAAGTATCGAAAACTCCTCTTTGCCTGTGGATGAATCTGACAACACAGCCGATGATCAGACCCCCGCGAACCCCACAGAAGAGGCACAGATTGACCAAGTCGACTGCATGGCCCACTGCCTCTCCAGTGATGACGATGGCAGTTTCCGGTCAGTCGGAAGCTCCACAACAGAAATCTTCCACCCCACTCAAGATGGAGCAGAGGAACAGGACTTGGTTCAAAACGAGATACCAGGGATGTCGTCAGAAGGATACGTGATGGATGCAGGGCTCATCCTGGAGCAGGACGCTGACGGGGCAGCGACATTGACCAACTGCGACCAGACTGGCACCGAGCCTGAGTCACAACGGCCACCCAGTCCTCAGACAATGGAGCCTTTGAATCCGGAGGAGACAGTAGAGGAACTTGTCCCAGATCTTTCCAAAGATGATTTTCTGTCGTTGGGCACTGTGTTGTCAGAGAGCGAGGACTCCGGAGATGCCAAATGCTCTGACCTGAAGGCAGAGATTGAGCATTCAACACTGGAGATGACCTGTACAGTCCCAAGTGAACCATATGAGTGTGTCGGGGAAAAGATCGAAGAGGAAGTCCCAGCTGGAGGTGATCCTCAATCTACAGAGACCAGTGATAAAACCCCAGCAGCCTCAGGAGAGGAGAATGGGCATGTGCAATCTATGCCAGAGCAACAGAATCAGGGTGATTTAGAGACGACAGCAGAAGAAACGTCACCTGACAGTGGATTATCTCACACAGAGAATGAGATGAGTGTGTCTTCATCACAAAGCATCACATTGCTTTCAGACATTTCAGACATTACAGAAGCAGAGTCACACTCTCAAAACAATGAACCTGTGGTTGAAAATGATTTGAATGAAAATTCAAAGACGTCTGATGCAGTGGATGGAGCCACAGAAAGCTACAACAGTGCAATCCAAGGTGAGCAAACATTGATTTATTTCAGCCTGATCTCAGGTTTATTCTGCTGTGACACACTTAAATACATCATGGGGCCATGTGCTTGTCAAACTCGTTTTTTTCTAAACAAATATGCTAAATCACATCCTGAACTTCCTCTGTGATTAATGGCAATATCTCCACAAAGCTAAGTGCAATGTCACCCACCTTAATTGTGTTCTTGTGATGTATCGCTGTGTTTTGTTTTAATTTGAAAAAAGTAGCTTATTCTAAAATACCTTCCCGAATATTTGACAGCACTTTCAGTTTGCCACATCAGCTTATGTGGGGGCATAAGCTGGATCCATGGTGACTTGTTCTGTAGCAGTCGCTTTATCTCTTTGGCACCTCAGGCCATGTATAGTCGGACAAAACCTCCTTTTATATTCACATGTTCCCTTTTAAAGCTCTGTCTCATGCACGCATGCACTCCCTGGCTGCAGTATATGTCAGCAGACACAGTCACATTACCAGTGCATGTGACCGAGTCTTACACGCGGAGCCAGAAGGCTGGCTTCTCCAGAACAAACATACATGGGATGTGAGCACAAAGCAGGAAGTGAGAACCACAGAGTCTCTCTCTCTAAAGTGAACTTGCAGCTCTCCTCTGCTGGCAATTTTCACTCATCAAGAGTAATTGTCCTGGACCCAAGTTCAATAAAGAGGGGTCAAGGGCACGGCGGGTACTGTGCGTCACACAGAGAGCGGGGTGTCATTATGAGCAAGGAAATGTATTTACAGCCTGACAGCAGCCTAGCATCATGAGGCTGCCAAAGACAAGGTTTCTGTTGTTGCAAGTCTTGAGTTTAAAGATGTAAAATATCCACTGGGGTTCTAGTGGAGGCTTAAAAAACAAAAAGATAGAAGGCTGTTTTGGTTCATTTCTGAGACATGGTCACTTACATAACCAGACTAAGACAGACTCCAGAGGAAGAATCCATCTCAAATAATTGCATGATACCATCACTTCTTTCTGTTTTTACGATCAAAGAATGACAAATTCATTCACATTCACGTGGCTGTTCTCCCAATGGGATTTTTTTTTCCAGGAGACATTTAGTAGTGAATAAAAGCTATAAACTAAAGCTGCCCCATCATTGTTGTTCAACGTACCTCATCAGTGTATCTGCAGTGAGAATGTCTCTGTTCTTTTTTTGCTCTGAACACTTGTTATTGATCCTTGTATTTGGAGGCTTTGCCTTTCAACTGATTGCACTATGTTGTGTGCATTTCTCCAGATGAGGATGTCATCAAGTCTGAAGACACTGTAATTGCTGCAGGGGAGGAAGAAAATGACACAGCAGAGGAAGCAGACTTCTCCACGGTAAGCTTCAGACTTTGCTTTGCTGTCAACGCAGGTTGGATTAACATGAGTCCAAGTTGAGTCATTGTTTGCTAAAGCCTTGAAACACTCCTTGGGCATAGAGTCTTAAGTTAACAGCAGATATTTTAACTTGTCAAACACACGTGGGCTGTGGACAAGGTTCTGTGAATCAGATTCGGTAAGGAACTACAAAGCCACGAGAGCTCTGATGCTGCAGGCAAACTCTGGTTAGCTAGAGGAATTACAAAGAAAACTTGAGGTACAACATGGATGTGTTTATGACAGGAAAGATCATATTTGTGAGGCCCAGCATTTAATTGCACACATAAATATCAAATCAGATTATTCCCAGAGAAATGAACAAAAAATGATGCTAAATGTCCCATGTCACCATGTGACAGGAAGTGATCAACATTTTACTGGTTCTAACCCCTGATTCAGAATTTGGATGGGTTCTTCTTCTCTACCTCAGCCTGATAATCCATCCCGTAGCTTTGGTTTATCCTGCAACACATTCAAAAACATGACTTCATTGGTCTAAAAGGTATTTGTTGAAACCCCACATTAGACGTGACTGTGAGGATAAACACAATAAGAATTTGCAAACACTGACAGTGGGATTGATCAGAGTGGTGCAGTGAGGAAACATTTCGAGTGTGATACAAATATGTGACACCATCGAACATGGCTGCATGTTTCCCTCTGCCTCCGCTCTTTGCTTCCTCAGAGTCTGAACACAGCTCGTTTATAAGTAGCAGAGTCCGGCATGAGTTTAATCCAGGGCTCACATGGTGAGGGTGTGACTCATTTCCTTTGTGTCATAATTGAATTATTCTGCATCCTGTTTGCATGACCAGTGGCCACAGCAGATTGAAAAAGCCAAGGCGAAGTTAAACTTTGTTAAGTCCACAACAAAACTTAATGAGAAAGTATGCATGAAAGGAAACACAGTTTATGGCCAGAAATATTCTACTGGGCTGGTTTGTCCTCAATTTTGTCACTGATTGTTTGTGTGTGTGTAGAAACTAAATTTTGTTCAGATGACCCAGGTACTTTATCATGTTGTATTATTCACAAGCCAACACTGCAGATGAATTGTACTTTTAAACTATATTATCTTTATGAAAGTGTAATTCTTTTTTGGCAGGAATGACTTAGAATTTAATTTTAAGCACAGGCCAGCAGTTAAAGATTTTGGGAGAGAAGGTGGAGGCAGGGTTTGCTCATGAGAAGCTTGAGCGATTTGCAGGAAGTTGAGGTAGAAGGCTGTCTGGAACATTTTCCCCTCTGAGTAAAAGCTTTCAGTTTGAAGACTTACAGCTTAGTCAGCTGTTTTTTTTTTCTTTTCGTAATTCTAGTTAGTGCAGTCATTCAACGAGGAATATATTACCTGCTGGAGTGTCCTAAAGTACGACCTCTACGTTTACTTTACCATTAAATCCAACAGAATCTCCCTGCCTCGTCCGATGGGAATCATGTTATGTAGTTTCTCTCTCGCCCGCCTCTGAGCACATGGATGTGATCTTCACAGGCCGGGATTTTACTCTGAAATGTTGCTGACTGACGGATTCCTCAGCAGCCAGAGACTGGAGTGGCTCTGCTTATTCCTGGGTTGTGGTCTGGTCAGTGGCTTATTCTCAATGCCAGATGTTTGACTGCAGGGGGATGTACACAATGTGTGCAGGAGGCCCGTGCAGCCAGCAGAGGGCAATGTAGCATCAGTGGCATTGTTGGAGCCCATCCCGACAGCAGTGACAATTTAGTGACCTGCATGCTCATCCCTTTTTATAATGGGCTTTGTATTATGAGAAGATCACGGTAAGGCATGTAGCAGTAATTTTTTGGTTGAAATAGTCTGACCAATTGAGGCACCTGCATTGCAATAATAGGAATACAAATTATTCCTATAACTGAAGAAGAATAGCTCATCATATAAAATGACATGATTACAGCTACAGGGTTAGCACAGCAGCAGAAAATAAAACTGACTGGATAACAGAATCTTAATGACAGCAACAACAACTAGCTGCCTGAAATGACATGTAAGGTTAATGAAGTAATTAAAATCACAAAGAGTGCGTTGGTGTTTTGACAAGATGTAAGCTGTTTAGACAGCAGATAATTTGTCGGCGGATGAATCAGCAGCCGAGGCGTCTGTGTTTCATAATTTTGGAGTACAGCAACTTATAGTTACAGCGAGAAAAGGCAGCAGCTTCAAAGTTGTCTTAAATCACACCCCAAGAGCAGAATAACATGCTTTCCCTTTGCAGCTGCAAGTCCTGTCAAAGTGCCAGAGTGTGAAACACCAACACACAAGCATTGGAGGGATTGATATTATTATTAAGTTTTTTTAATGTTGTGGGAGTCATAAATATGTACAGGGAAGTCATAGCAAAGAGAAGACTATAATTGCCCATGTAAATGTGCAGCAGTCCGGAGGCTGCCCAGTGCACACATTTGGGCACTGATGTTGCTTGTATTTATGTGGGGAGTGGCTGCATCCACAGTCTTGTTGTGTAACAAGGCTGTTGGCAGCAGTGGCCTTGGTGATGCTGAGTACATTTTAGCTGCTGTTTTTGCTGTTTATGTAAACGAATAATTGAATGATTGAACTTCACAGCAGGGGTCAGACAAGGAAGAAATAGCAATATGCTTACAGCAAGATGAGGGAATGAAGTACTGATTTTTGTTTAACCGTATGCTTACTACCAGTAATATAGACTATAACAGGATGCTATAAACCAGAGGTAACTGATAAGCTATAAAGACAGAATCTGTATCATTTACTGTGTTTAAACAAAAGTACAAATCAAGGGAGAATTCAAGGGAGGTGTCAGCTGAAGCAAGTGTCTGAGTGCCCACTGAAGACAGATGTATATTGACACATTTTCTGACAGAGTGAAGACTATTTTTGGTCAGTGGGGAAGGCTTTATGAGGCTTTTTTTTACATAGAATAATATGAATCCTAAAAATATGTGTGTATGTAATTGTGTGTATGTGTGTGCAGTCATGCAGTTTCTCCTCATGATAAGAAAAGATGGAAAAAGACAAGCTGGGGAGTTGTTTGGAGATTTAATGTGCTGCACTTACTTTTTCTGGCTGTGCACTAAGAACTATTGCAAAGCGATCTGGAGATCATCAGTTTTTCATCCCACCAAACAGCAGTTTACATTTAAAGTTTTCTATTTTCTCTGCAAACTCTGGGGCTCTTTTGGCTCAGCAGATTTATCCCTGTGTTTCCGCTGGACTATGGAACACCTGGTACTCAGTGAAGGTCGGAGTTTTGATTAGAGAAGGGTTTGATTTGTTTGTGGCTGCAGGGATTCATGCCTTTGTGATATTGGCCAGCTGTGGCCAGGACCTGATGTCAGAGCAGATTCTCGTGTCAGGTACAGCCCACAAACCACACGTTAACATGGATCTGAATATCTCAGAGGAGGTGCCCAACCACAGTGGACAGGTCGTCTCTTAAGCTCAGGTCTGTACATTTGATATGGAACGTGGTGGGGATACAAACATCAGAGATGATCATTTATCTTATCTAATAAAAAAATATGTGTGACTATTTTCATGGTATTCATTATTTTTTAGAAACAAACATACAAGAAAGGGTGGGGAGGGGGCAGCACATTTCATGCTCTTAAAGTAGCATTTTTTACTCCTAGCATTGCAGGGGAAGCCATCCATACTCACAGTTCTTCTCCTTCTTGAGCTCAAATTATACTCCTCACGTCTGTTTTGCAGCGAGGGTGTGCATACATTTCACCCTCTGCACATGGGTGGAACTTATCTGTGCACACACACTGAAGTCTGGACTCATCCACCGTTAACCTCGCTGTTATTGCCCCTGTCTGTTTTGTGATGTATCAATGCTCCCTGTGAGCATTTGGAAAAATACTTTTCCCTTTGAGACAACTAATTACTGGGAGAAAAAATTAGGCTATCGTGAATTGAGTTTCTTCAAAACAGACAAAGTGGTGCTATATACAGGACGACAGAAGACAACAATTAGATGTCAAAAGAGTTTTTGGTGATAAGGTTGAACACCTCTGTGCTTTTAAACAACGATTTGCAGCAGAATTAACACGTTAGATCTGCTCTTTGCCTGCTGCTCCACCCCTCACCTGAACCCTCCAGGGGATTTGTCGGTGTTTCCAATGTGTCTGGGCTGATAATCTGCCACTGCATTGTCCATGTATGAAAGGCAAACTGGCAAAAGTCCAGCTGTATTAACCCCAGAGGGTCTCTTAAGTGTGTGAAATATTGTGCAGCTTGAATGAGTTTGAGAGGTATGTTGTTCCTCAGTCGTGGTATGTGCCATTCTAGTTTTAAAGTGGACATGTCAGATTGTTACGTATACATACATATCCTTATTGAAATGATAATTATAATATTCATCATTTCAATCATGTTTTGATTTGATTTGGATTTTAAGTGGGCCCTGCTCTCCATTATATCCTCTGTCTCTGGATAAACATGAAAGTCTGATCGTGTCTTTTCACATATTTTCCAAAATCTTTCGGCACAGCTGCAGCCAGTTAGGAGGACATTGTGTGAGAGCGGTGCAGTCAAACAGCAGAAGGCTCCTTACTGGTGTCCTCAAATATATCCTCGCCCAGCAGGGGGTGTTGAATCTCAGCCACGTACATTCTCAAGATTGAATCATACTCACTGAAGTAATAATGTCCTTCTGTCATCCGTCAAACTGACAATGTAGTACTTTGGATGGCTGATTCACAGGATGAGGGAGCGACATCCACAGCCTTCATAGAGCGTGAGTGAGAGAAACAGATAGACAACAGAGGCATGACTCAGACAGAGTGAGGAGAGAAGTTAAGAGGCTACAGAGGAAAGGAGGAGGGAGGAAGAGAAGGAAGGAGGGAGGGAGAGAGCAGAGCAGGAGTCTAGTGGGAGGCTGTCTCTGTGGCCAGATGTGAAGTTTAGCAGGCAGCTTTGCCTCTCCTCAGTGGTGTTTCCCCTGGATTTTAACCTTCTGCTCAGTACATCTGCTCTGGATATTTAAAGGAAAATGTATGAACGACACAAGCGGAGGTACAGTCTCTGTGCCAAAGGAGAAAGAGCTGTAGACGTGGTTTTGATAAAGGTAGGCTCCCGATCCGCATTCGAAAACAAAGTTGTTAAGTAAATGCAATGTTGCGCTGCCGCTACAGTAATAACTGTCATTCGGGGAGAAGCTTTTGAAAACAGTTGTTAAGTGCTTCAAACTCATGCAAAACTAAAGGCCAAAGCAACAACAGCAAAGGTAGAAGTTTAAAAGCAGGATGGAAATCTTATGGAAGGTCGAAGACGATACAGGAATTAAACGAAAGTGATTTAGGAGCGGAAGCAAAATGACTCTAATTAGTGAAAAGCTGTCTGGAAAACAGACTAAAACATAATCACAACTTGTCACAAAGTACTGCAGTGTGATTTAGTTGTCAACTTCCCGTTGTGTAGTGGATGTTTTTTGCTGTGTTGCTCCACCATCAACAGCCATGATTGCATGGTTGTTGATGGTGGCCCTCCAGACACAGGGTGCTGATTATTTTAGGGTGGAGTGTGTTTTTTTGCCTCAGCATGGGTCAGTTGTAAGTGACACCACATCAGATGCCTCCACGTGATCGATCTCTGTGGAATAACTGTGGTGGGACTAAATGAGGCTCAAAGAGTTTCAGGTCTTTCAGGCCTGTTTGTGGAGAACAGTAAGCACAGTCTGACAAACCATAGAAAGAAAAGAGAATATAAAGATGGCTGTCATCTCCCAATTGCTAAATCAATGCACAGTCATTATGTGTGTTATTCTGAAAGGTTTGGTATCACTGTACCATATAGTTTTATGTAAAACCCTTTGAACTGGGTGATGGAAGAACACTTTCTAAATGGGATCTTTATAGTCACAAAGTTGAGCTATTTAAAGTCCAAGTGGCAGTTTCCCTGCTTTACATATAGAACCTCTCAAAACACCACGTGCATAGTGGAATTTCCTCTTGGGTGTACAGGACAATACTTACTTTTGTTGGTATTTAAGTATAGATCATAAAGGGGCCACTTATATGGCCAATATCTGTAAACAATTCCACTTCAGAGGCCAATCACATTTCAGCTGGGGCCAGTGTCCCCGCCCCTGGATCCACTCCTGCTCTGTGTCTTCCCTATTCTCTCCCTCCATGTCAACAGTTTTTTCAATAAAGGCAAAATGACCCGAAAAGTGTTTAAACTACAAAACAAGTCTGGATAGATTTTTTGTTTATGATAAACTAGTGACTCTATCTTTAATACTTCCTCTTGTTTGATGACTCTTAACTATGAGTCGTCATCATATTTGACAAAATAAACTTACAGTATGTATAATTTGGATGATCAGACTGTCTGCTGATTGTATCTACCCCCAGAGTTGGAGGTACTGAGCGGAACTTATGCATGAAGTGGATTTTTCTTTTCTATGTTACACCTCTCCTTGTGTTTTGTCACTTTCCAAACTTGTTCCTGATGTCAGCTCCTCTAAATAGATAGCAAGAATGAGGGATTGTGCGTCCATGTGTGTGTATGTGAGTAAAAGCGAGAGGAAGAGGGACAGGGAGAGACATGGGATGGTGTGGGAACGAGGCAGTGCCGGCTAACGGTTTCCTCTGGCCTCAGATGGAAACAGGCATTTGGCCAAATGACTTCATTCCAACCAGCGTTTCACATCCCAGCATCTCTGCTGGCCTTGAGTCACAAAACACATCATTACTCCACTTACTTAGAACAGTGACTGTGAATACGCCTTTACACCAAATAGCATAGTATTACTGTATATACAGGCACATGTGGTTTTAAGCACATTGGTCGCAAACAGGCAGGAATCAAAACTGCTCCAAATGTACTTTTGCTTTATTTGACTTTTGTTTGCTTTTCATTTTCAATATTCTTTATAATTTTATGTAACAAGAAAAGGAACTATCTCTGAAGCAGAGGTTGTTATTCTTTCCAACTTAGAGGAAATTATTCTTAATAAAACAGTGCCACGTTTTCTGGTGTTTACGACAACCAGAGGAATTAGATTAAATTTTCCTTTACCCTAAAATGTTCTTTAGAAAAACTTCCTACTAGTCAACCTCAGCTGTGTTCTGTAATAGCGCTTCCGAAGTGGACTTAAAAAAAACACATTCAAAATTCACAGAAAACACCTTCAGCAGTTGGATCTATTTTTAAGGGGCTGATGTGTCTTTTATCCTGTTTTAAGTGTTTGGTTGCTTGAATTTCGAGCACTTCCAGTGTGCAACAGAGAGTCGCTCTGTCCTCACATCTGAAACCAGCCTCCCTCAGGGATCAAACTGGGTTTACATACCTGGCTGGAAACAGTCACTCAGTCCGCCATGGCATCCTTCAGCCCTGCGGAACCTCTCTGGCTGCCTGCCTGTTTAGAAACAGGGCAGCCGCCCAAGTCCCTTCTGCCCCCACGTATACTCACTCACTCACTCACTCACTCACACACACACTAGTCTGCCTTTTTATTTTTAAACCAGATGTGTTTATACTGGGTACAGTTTGGATTCCCTCGACAGTACAAATATGCACCGGGCTGTTCTGAATTCAAGTTACCAGTTTGGCAGGGAGGGGGGGAACAGGGATGTGGAGGTGTGTGTGTGTGTGTATGTGGAGGGAGGGGGGGGGGGGGGGGGGGGGGGGGGGGGGGGGGGGGGGGCGCTGGATGACTTGCTGGAACGCTCACTCGAGGAATTTGTAGCTCACACTCTATTCCTCTTGGTTTTTGTATTCAATAAAATGTATTTACAACCTCATTGATCTCGCTACTTTTTTCTTTTATGTCCTCTGGGCTTCTCTCAGGAAAATATGCTTTCTCAAGTTCACATTTCCTTACGATAATCACTTTCTTTTGTCGCTCTGTAACTACCAGAGCTGAACTAAGTGAGAAGTTGTTGCTATGAAATCTGAGAAGCCTCTTGTTGTTTTATAGACTGTTTGATTTTCTTTCATTCTTCATTCATTTGGTCCACATTCATCTCTTCATGATTTTATATAACGTTCAATAGTGAAGCTGTTGATTTGTTGATATCAGTTATACTGGTGCAACAATATAACACGTCTTCATTCAAGAAGTAGCTTAAGAATCAGTGTGCAAAATTTAGAGGTAAGGTGTCTATTGGCAGAGATTGAGATGGTAGTTTTTTTATCTAAATTGTTGTTTGGCTAAATTGTCTAAATTGTTTATCTAAATTGTTCAAATTGTTGTTTTCTTCAACCATGAATTGCAATTTGTATCAAAATAATTTATATTTACATCAGGAGAGAGTCTTGTTTACAGAGGTTTTTTTTTTTGTTTTGTTTTTTTTCTACATCCAAAATGGACTTTTAGTTTTTATGACAACTGAGGGCTTCACAGGTTGTCCTTCATGTTTGGAATGGGCGAGGGGAGTTCAGCTACAACCTGCAACGTTACCACAAGGGGACACTAAATCTTACACACTGAAACCTTTAAAGGGACATTTCACAAAAAAATTAAAATTCACTCATTATCTACTTACCACTATGTCTACAACACACTTGGGGGGTAAACAGGTATTCAAACAGACATAAACAAAACACAACATGCCAACAGGCTGCTTGTGTGGTGTCATCCAAGCGACCAACTTTACATTGTTTAAAACCTAAAAATCCACTATCACAAAACAAGGCAGTAAAGACATAATGCACTTATTGGAAGTCACTTAGGATAAAAGCATCAGTTGAATGATTATGAAGTGTGTGTGTGTGTGTGTGTGTGTGTGTGTGTGTGTTTATGTGTATTTATGTGTGTGTTTTATGGAGTTGTTGAATACAAATCAAATATGTGAGTAAATCTTACAGCAGGTACTTCAACATATAGAATCTCATTATCCACTTGCCTTAACAAACACGCTGGAGCTGCTCTGATGGTTCATGGCGTGGAAACTGTTGGAAGAGAAAATACTTTGAGCTGCTGTTTCCTTAACTTTGGCTTCAGCCTGTGTTTCATGCAGGTTCCCTTGTTGCTGTTTGAAGTTCTGTTGTTGCTGCTCTCTGCTTGTAGCCTTTTGTAATTTGTAGCAATCACTGGCAATCTATTCTCTTTGAGCACAACCTTTGCAAGCGTTTCTGCGTGTGTGTGTGCGTGCACGTTAGTCTGTTGTAGTTGCGCCCTCTGTGACCAGCTAATCTTTCCTCGTCAGTTTGTTTGTTTTCTCTCAGTGGGCTCTGTTTGATATCTGAACACAGCTGTGAGAAAAGAAAGAAAAACGCCTGTGTACTTTGTGTGCATTCAACTGTGTGTGTGTGTGTGTGTGTGTGTGTGTGGTATTTCTGCTGTGGGGTACAGGTGACATTTGATGAGAGAAATAAAGGAGCACAAGTGAGTCTGTGATTGCCGTGTGTGTCTGCCTGTGACTGGATGCTGACTGATGAGGAAGCATGTACATGGTGCCAGTTGGTATGAAGTTGTGTGAGAATGCATGAGTATATGATCACAGTGGTTGCTTTGACACACACGTGTGCGCACGCACGCACGCACACACGCAAACGCACACACAGACACAGACACAGACACCACACCCTAGCCAGGACAACTGAGCTCAGTGTTCCTCTGGCTCTCTGCATGCTTGTCAGTAATCTCCACTGGGACAGTTGCTTTGCCCACTGGTTGGAATCACTCATTCCTGTCTCTGTTAGTGCTTTGATCATATTTATCTTTTAACGTTTCTCCTTTTATTTCCTGGTGTGTTATTCAGTATCTGCTGTGCATGTCCACTTCAGTTCTCTGTTTACAGCTCTTCGATTGTGAAACTGCCCCATAAGGCGTAGGTGGGCAATTTTAAAACCCACTTGGAAATGGGGAACTTCTACAATGAGAAGGCAACCTACAGAATTTAAACACATTTTGAGACTGCTGCAGAGGATGAATTTGGATGCACGGCTTGATCTGGTGGAAATCCTAATTATAGCTTTAAAAGCAGATATCAAGGAGAAATACTAAACACTTTCTGCTTCCAGCTTCTCAGATGTGAGGATTTGCCGCTTTCATCTGTTTTCATGTAAATGATAATTGAATATATTCCGATCTTGGACTGACTGAATGGAAAACCCAACATTTGATCTCTCTGCAGGGAAATGATACAAGTTAAACAAACAGGATAAATCAGTGAGTTTTAAAAAGAGCAGATGGTCAGTGTTACTCTTTGCATCCTGCATTGTATTTAGCCAACAGATTTGAGTCAAAGTTTCAAAGGGAATTGAAAAATTTCAATCATTTCATAATTTTAATCAGATTTATAAAAATGTTTAATTTCAATGATCAATATCAATTAATGTGAACATTTTAATCTTAATGATCGGAAATTTGATATTCAAATCCTTCTCACATCCCAACAGCATAAACAAACATAGAAATAGAATAAATATGTTCTTTGTGCATGCTTTTGCTCTCATTCTGCTCTATGATAGTTTGAAGTTAGCCAATGATTCACAGAAAAGTGGGCTTCTCTCAGCTGTCAGGCAGTGCATGCTTGTGTTTTGGGTTGATGGGTGCAGTGGGATTTGTTTGCCTGCTCTTGGTAGCTTTTACAGGATAACCAATCCTAGCTTTGATAGCATTTTTGTCCATATTGTCCAGCTGGGAAATGTAAAAACACATATTTCCCAAAATGTCAGTATTTCTTTAGAAACCATTTGCTGCACCGCTGTGTTTTATCCTTATCTTGTCTTGGCATAGCTCATTTTCAACTCAACATTGAAATTTGAGTCAATCTTTTTCAGTTTTGACGTGACATTATTGCATGAATTAGAGGAATGTTCACACCCAACTACCTGATAAATGTCACTTTGGGATCCATATGTGCGTGACACTCAAAGCTGGAGGCCCATGGTGGCACTCCCCTGATTGAGACAAGGTTGTGACCTTAGTGACTTATTTATACTGGATCTGGAGGTTCCTTTGTACACAGCCAAGTTTAAAGGGCCGCTCTAAAGCCTGTTGATCTGAGCCGGGCTTAACCTGGGTTTACTGGGGTTCAGAGTTAAATGGGAAGAATTAAGGAGGGTGGAAAACGAGCTACTGTAGCAGCATAGAAAAAAAGGAAAAGCACCAATGGAGTACAGACCATGAACATCACTAAGGGAAGAAGTATCAATTCACCGCTACAGTCGCTTTAGCTGTAGTTCAAAAATCACTCAAGCTCCAAAAGACAAAGCCACGTTTTCAGCCAGTAGGGTTTTTGTAACAAGGGTCTCTCGTGGAGAGCTTGGTCTGAGCAATCTGGGTTTGTTAATAGATTATTAATTTGTTTTCAGTTCACTTGGTTTGTATGGGAGACACATTCAAAGTCAAAGCTCATCATCTTTATCTGCGTCTCGTTGATGGAGCTCATTAAAACACAATGAGCTCCTCTGAGTCTGTAAGCTTCACATTCAGAGCTGTCAGTCACGTCTGCACAGCTTCAGCCTAACTGTCGAAGCTTTTGTCTTTCCTGCGAAGTGGGAGGGGGGCTGCCTGTGGCTTTTGTAGCTAAACCCTGCTCAATCTTGTGCGCACGCACACACACACACACACACATGCTGCCTGTCAGAGATCTGTGGTTGGCTGTACACACACAACACTGGGGCTCTGCTTCCTCTGTGGTCTGAATGTCTATAAAACAGCTGTGTGTGTGTGTGAGAGAGTGGGTGTGTGTCAGTGTGTTTGACTTGGTGTCAGCGTGACTGTTAGTTCTAAAGGCTGAAAACAGGCCAGTCAGATCTTTGCAAACAGTTTCTCTAGGAGATGAAACCGGAGTGTAGCTGCTAAATCCTATGAGTCTTCTTAAGCCCGCGTTTATAAAGAGGGTCTCATCGTTGCCTCCCATCCTGTGTGCGGGCAACACTTCCTAACAGACGCATCAGTCTGCATCATAATTTCTTTGTGGGTGACAATCACATGTTGCTGAGGCTGATTCAGTGTCTTCCTGTTTCTTTGTAGATCCACCGAGACAGAGAGGCGTCGTTCCATCAGCCCTGCGACACTCAGCACTCAGGTAAGAGTCCTCACCTGCAACTATTTGTCCACATTTTGGTGTTAGTTGTTATGCATTCAAACAGCCTTTTTATACATTGTTCTGTGCTTTGCTTTTTCAATTTGAGATGATGTGTGACTGTTGCTATTAGCTATACTGCAGGGTTAGTTTTCCATCAGTGACAAATGTGTCACGCTGGGTCAGTCATGCATTAATGTTTATGGAAGATGTTTATATCCCTTGTCTCATGGAGCCCATTTGTTTGACATGTGGCAAATTTATGCTTGGTCCGGTGACTCCTCGAGCAGTCTGGTTGAATGCCGCTGACACAAGGCAAAGGCACTTGATTCTGCATTTTTTTTGTTATATTCAATACTGTAGCTCAACGGCTGTTGGGGTGAAATACTGAATCAACACTTTGACAGGATGAGGTTTGGTTGATAATTGTTTGTTGGAGCCAGATAAGCACAGAGTGGGCTTCTATGCTGTCATTAAATATATTTTACTGTTTGGACTGACCCAAGCCAAAGAATTTCAAGTGCACCCAGTTTTACAAAGGTGACAGTTATAGTCAGCTCTGCTTCTCTCCATGTAACCTTGAGCCTTTTGTCAACCAACACTTTAGTTGTGTATCTATCTGCTCATAGACATGTTAACCATGACCTGTGGTGCAGCCGCCTTACCCTGGACTCACACGCATGAGTTGGACGTTTTGAAATGCAAGTCATAACCTCCTGTGTTCAGGACTGAACTGTGGTTTATCTGGCGGTGGAGGTCATTTTCCATGTAATTCTTACTCGTGTTGTGTGTACCGGCACTTCTCGCATTCAAGCATTGACACATTTACTTTGAAAGCCAACCATGTTGTGTGTCTTCAGCACGATTGATGTTATTATGAAGACTGTGCCAGCACAAGGGTTAAGGTTGGTCCAATGTCAGTGTGAGTACTGTGTTGGTGCTGTAATGTCATTGGGGTGACCTTCAGAAAGATATAAACTGATTTATTGGTCTTGTTGGAGTTGGAGAAAAATGTATTTGTGCAGACTTGGTTGAACTTTGTTGTGTTCTGTCTAAAAGTAGTAGAACATTTGTCTACAGATAGAGGAAAGTGAGGCGATTATTTGACTGAACAGAATGGGGCGAGGGAATTGGATCAATAAGAGTAAATGTAGCTAGCATATTAGCCAGGGTCATCTGTGCTGGGCATCAGCATTGCATTGTATGGCAAATTTTGACAAGCTGCACAGTATATATTTGTATCTCGTGGCCAGACAGCATGAGCACAAGGATGTGGATGAACATCATTTGCATGTCAGTGATGATGATACATAGTTCTACCAACAGCTTAGGCTGGATATGTTAGGGTTGTTCCAGTTGACCCTCAGGAGTGTTTAGAGCAGACCCAGCCCAGATGTCCAGATGTAACAGAGCTAATTAATGTTGACCACAGTGGTGGTGAAGAGAAACGGCAGCATGCACAGTTGAAACCCTGCGGTCAGAGATGTGATCCTAGCTCTGCAGTACATTTCTCATAGTTGAAAATATTGATACCTTGACTTGGTTGTTTTTTTATGTGTTTCTTACAAGCAAATCTTTTTTTGCTCTAAGTTTAATTATATCCCAGTTCTACTATATTCAAATTTAAAATCTTTCAATTGTTAACAAGACTTAGAATTTGCTCTTGTTTTGCTCTTTGAGGCAGTGAAGCTGTCAGTTAAATGAAAAGGTAAAAATGGTGAGAAATGATGGAACCATGGTCATTTTAGCATGTTAGCATGCCACTTTCTAAGTATAAGACACAACCGAGACTGATGCATGATTTGCAAGTCACAGTTGCATGGAATTCAAGTTTGATATCATGGTGGTAAGCCAATTAATTTGTGTACATTTCATAGCTATCCACTCTATTTGTCAAGAGGTTTCCCTATGGACCAAGGTAGCTTTTCGGCTAAAAACAACGTGTCATTAAAGCACACAGCTGACTGTTGCCTCTGCAGCTGTGACTTTATTTCAGTCAGTATATGCGGAAGGACTTGAAGAGGAAACTCAAACTGAGAAACCTTAGATGTTGACACATATAAGCCTGGGGTAGAGCTATGGCAAAGATAAGAAAAAAAGTGATTGTTTGACCTCCATAAGATGAGTCTGTCAACAGAGACCGGTCTCAATATAAAAAAGGGCAACAGATCAATGAACTGGATCAGACTGAGAAGAAAAATGGATTTTTTTTTGTGTGTGGAAAGCAGTTGAAACATCCTCCAGATGCAGAGGAAGAGCAGAAAAATAGGTTGGAAAGGACAATATAGAGGCATATTGGGGAAATGAAGGTGAAAGAGGGATAAAGAAAGAAAAACAGGAGTGTTAGACGGAAGCAAAATGTAAGGGTGGGATTTCCTGTGCAGCAACTGGGACAAGTCAACATCACCTTTCCTTTCTGGTGGAAATGTGCCTCTCTCTCTCTCTCTCTCTCTCTCTCTCTCTCTCTCTCTCTCTCCACCCATCCAACTCCATCAATCTCTCTTTCGTTATCCCTGTGTTTCTGTCTTTGTTTCTCTCAAACTGTGTCTCTCTTTCTGGTTATTTATGGAGGATAGCAACAGAACATAACCACAGCAGGCTGCTTGTAAATCTCTAATCTACAGCTCACTCATGAGCAAAGAGGACAGTGGGGTACAAGAAACACTACATTTTTAAGATGTTTCTGAAATCAGTGCCTGATTTATTTTAAGTGACAGTAGACAGCCTTCACGCATACGGTGCATGCAAGTGTTGTTAATGTTCACAAAACTGAACTGGTGACACCTACTGTAATTTAATTGATTTAATTTTTGAGAATAAATTCTTAAAATTTTGAGAATTAAGTGGTAATCAAAAATCAAATTCTGATACTTATTCTAATGTTGTGCTGATGCCATAGCTTGAAACTCTCACAATCAAGACTCTTGATGAGACTTTGTCACAGAACAGTAAACCATATGGTGAGGGAGGGAGTTGTGGGAATTGCCCCTCCGCTGTCAAAGGTCATTGTGTATGGGCTGACTCAAACCGGAAACATGACTCGCAAATGAAGGTCACGGTTAAAATCACATCAGCGACCCCAGTGATGCTCTGCTTGCCTGTTATCTGTCAGCATGTGACCGTGTCACTTTGCCAAGATTTCTTTCTGTATTTGTTCATATCAAAAGCAGATACTCAAGTAGGATCAGTTGCACTAACATGACACAAAAGCACTTGGTTTGTGCAGAACAGATTAGATGCAGGATTTTAACATGTGGACATCCTAGTTTGTGATTTAGGAGGGAGTTGGATCAGCTTCACCGTGGTTAATTTGTTTTTGGAAGGCCACAGCTTGCCTGGCTGCCTGTGGTTCACTCGGCAGGCTTGTTATGTTGGATATTACATTTACCATGGAAGTTGAACTGAATTCAGTGCCCTTCCTTTATAAAGTAGGAGACTAGTTGGGTCTGTGCATATTCTATGCAGAAATAATGAAGTGAGTAGACAAAGATTTTGGGGTAAAATGTGGTTTTAATGTGTACAAGTGATGGTTGAAATTCCGTTTGGCAAAGCATACTTTATCTAATGTGTACAAGGAAGGAGAGATTTATATTCCAGTGAAAATAAGAAAGGTATTTATATTATTTAACATGTTTAATAAAGTTTTCTGATAAAGTCTCAAACAACTTTAATAACAAACATTATGTTGGTGCATTTACATAAGCAGAAGGATCTGACAGGATTTTCATGTATTATTTACCCCAAATTCTTCAGTTAAGTTAACCAGGTAAAAGAGACTTAGGTTATTTGTCATAATTTTATGGGTTATTCAAATAAAAGAGCTGAGTCTATACAATCTATCCTTCTCAGCTTTACTGCCTAGAATCAACTGATTTATAATTTTATGGATCATTCCATCTACTGCATAGGACCAGCTGTGCTCCCTCAGACTTGAAGACTTAAAAAGAAGCTGGTGCAGCCTGACCTGTGCGTGCTGGGCCCCTTGTGGTTTCTCTGCTTTCTAGAATGACAGAGTGGGCACCGTCCACGTCTGCAAACAGCCAGCCCAGTCGCACAGTGATATACATTTAATCTGCAGAAAATACAGGACAAAGAAATATAAGGGTAAAGGGGAGGAAAAGCTTGTAATTGCTGATGTTATCTGCACTGAGGGGAAACGGTTAAGGTAGCCTCAGTACTGACTTATCTGGACGAACAGTAGGAAAATGTAGGGATGAGTGTTTTTACACAGGGATGCCTCTTGAAACTTTATCTTGCCAGTTATTTATCACCACATCTCATTGCTATGAATTGATTTTTTTGGATCATAGCGACTTCAGTTTTTCCTCTGCTGCTTTCATCCAACCACAAACAGTTGTGCTTGGCTTCCCTTTCTTGTATAGTATCTGTTAGTTTGACCAGAGTAGGATTGTATTGACAGCCTCTGCTGAGCTATGAAAAAGCCTATGTGTTTAAAAATAGATGTGTTTCTTTTATAGCTTTTGGAGCTGTTAAGATATAGAAATTGTATTTTTCTTGGGCTGACCCAAATGAAAATCAAATATTCATTCACTCATCTTCGACCGCTTGTCCATTACTGGGTCACGGGGGCTGGAGACAATTCCAGCTGTCAGAGTGCGAGAGGCGGAGTTCACCCTGGACAAGTCGCCAGTTCATCACAGGGCTGACACACAGAGACAGACAATCATTCACTCCTATCGGCAATTTAGATAGATCAATGAACCTGGTGAGGTATGTCTTTGGACTGTTGGAGGACACCCACGCAAGCACGGGAAGAACATGTAAACTCAACACAGAAAGGCCCTGACCAGGTCTTGAGCCCAGGTGGTTCTAATGTGCTAATTAATATAGAAATGAAAGTGTCATAACATGTCCCTTGTTTTGGTAGCTAATTTACATGTAACTAGCAATGGCAATCACCCACGTCGTCATAGAAATCTACACCTGTTCTGTGTGTGTCTGAGTGAATGAGAGGGAGGAGGGAGACAGCTGACACAACTTGCAGTTCCCTGCTAGGTTTGGTGGACAGGTGCGAGGTGGTGGATAAAGTAAAACTCCCATCATCCACCACGGTCACCACCCAACACACACACACATTCATAGAGGAACAAAGGGCAGATGAAGAACTAATGGTAAAATGGTTTTACATTAACTTCCACAACCACCTTGTTGAAGTTAATGCTCCATTGTCTGCAGTACTTACAGTCAAAGGTCAGTGTAGTTTTCGTGTTTGGACTGTGATGTTATTCAACATAATTTACAGGAAACTTGTTTTTAATGAAGCCACAAGGTCACAGTCCATTTAAAAAAAAACATAACACATAGGGCCCTGTCAAAACAGTGTTTATTTGATGGGCAGAACTGCAGTAATTAAACTTGTGACCTTTCTACCACAGAATTTGTTTTATATACGTGTCCTTTGGGAAAGCAACAGCAATAATCTGCATGACACAATGTGGCCAATAGGGTCACAGACATGGCTGTAGATAGAAAGACATTACTTTATATAATACGATTCAATGGCTGGTGTCTAACTGGCTACATCCAGACTTGAAATTCCATATAAGCTTTTGTCAATGTACTTGTTTTTCTCCCTGTCCATGCTAACACACCTGAAAACACACATTATATGACTGCTGTTGTACTCAAGAGCGTGTGTGTATGTACCCATAGGAAGTGGGTGGTTGTTGCAGAAACCACTCGGCTACAAACCAAAAGCAGAAATGATGATCTGTGACAGTCAGCAACGCTTAGAAATGGTTATCCACGGTGGCTTCTACACTGGTAGCTGAGAGTAATGCAGGTTATTTGCTCTGGAAGGAGGTCATGGGATACGAGCCGGAAAAATCAGTGAAAGCTACGTCATGACCATCAAGCGGTTGATAGTTTCTAAATTATCGCTTCCAAGCATCTCAGTTTCAGGTCGGGTAGACTGGGTGGTGACTAATGGTGACTCACAGTATGAACATGTATACTAGTTTTCTGTTTTTTAATTGATCTAACAGCAAATATTAGTCCTCCTGAGTTGACCTTGATCTCTTCCTTCCTTTTAAAACACATTAACATCCACATAACATTTTGACTGCAGTTCTCTTCTAACCTCTGACCTGGTTTAACATAAGTGCAGACACTTTTCATATCTCAAGATCAGTCAGATTTCATTGCAGTTTATGGATACTTTCATAATCCCTTAACTTGGCCATATATTGGCATTTTAGTTTTCTCGCTTGAGATATTTTTGGTGTGAACGCACACCTTTTTTAGAACACTCATATACCATTTTTACACCAACATTTGCAGTTACACCCAGGTTTTTACCATTGTTGGTAAATCCACTAAAAAAAAAAAGGTGAATGACTCTTTGCCCATTGCCAACAGCATTTATACATTTTTTAACCTGGTGGGTCTTGTTCAGTGTCGCAATCGCTTCTGAGCAGCTCTCTCACCTTGGTGCCTTGCCAACGTTGCATCTTTCACAACATGAATTATAAAAAAACAGTTGCACATTGTTCCCAAAGATGTTGAAAACAATAAGTGCACAAATGTAAAGGGATTTATATCCGCCAATTCCCAGAAGTTCAACTGATGTCATAAAACTGCGCAGAAAAGTGAGGAAGAAGAAGATTTAATGCTTGTGTTTGCCACAGTGTCACATTTCATCAATACCAACGGTGATGATGAAACCTGTGTGGGTGTTGTGACTATAGAAGGAATGGGGCTACATTGATTGGCCACATGTACAAGACACATATACTGTATGTGCACAGATGGAACTTCCTCCTGCTCACATGACTGCAGGGGACGATAAATATTCTAGAGCAATAAAAAACAACTTCCGCTTTTCAGGACAAAATAGACATGAGAAATGATGCAAAATAACAAACCCCGGTGGATGATCTCATACAGTTGTTCTTGGCAGCTGGCTAAAGTCAGCCTGCTGGTTTACATTTGTGGCTGCGGGGGAACAATCTTCCACTTTTAGTTTGCTGTGGGATACTTATCTCTACATGTCCTTACATGTACAGAAATATAGCAGCTGTAAAACCCCATTGCATTAGAAGTGTTGTTCTCTTCGCAGGCTTGAGGATGGATTGCTTTTTGCCGGGTAAGGGCGGCATTTTTTTTTCTTTTAAATCTCTGAAATAGTGTGGTCAAACTTAAAAATAGCTATTGGTTGGTTGCTACTGCTTGGCTGCTGTGGTTAAGGAACACGGGGTCTTGCTGAGCAGCAGCGACCTGGGACTTCAGGCCAAATGTCTACTATGAGAACATTCTGTTAAAGCTGTGTCTGTGTCTTGGCGATATAAAATGTAATACATCGATGGCTGCAGTTCAGAAAAGAAAAGTGACCTACTTAAGTACACATCAGTGTAACTGATGTTTGCAGACTTCAAAGTTGTCCGCATGATACTTCTCATTCTTCCTCAGCAAACAACTATTTACGAAGAGTAAATGACTTCTAACGTTCGGGTGCCATTGGCCTCAGGGGGACTAATGGTATATGTGATGCTGTGCTGTCATAAAAATGTTTTTTTGCTGCTCTCTCTCCGTGGCATTAATAGCATTTTTAGTTCAGCGATTTTTCTCTGAATGAGATTTTCAGTTTAACCCTTACACCTTTTGGAACACACAAACAGCAATTGTTTGCCTTTGCAGTCAGCACAGACGGCTTTAGTGGGGACAGTTGGCCATTGATCCGTGCAGGTTTTTCACACCTTCTCAAATTCCTGCACTGATGTCAAACAGACCTGCTTGTGTTCAAGAGCAGGGAATGAAACCATATTATTTTGGAAACATGGGGTTTAACAGCTGAGTGCTGTCATTGAGAAAATATTAACATAGCATTTGACTTAAATCCCATAAACATCTTTTCTAGAAAAAATGTCAGGATTTCTCCTCCACTTTCAAATACTTCTTGCTGACATTACTCCTCTCCTCCCTTCCTGTCAACCTCTGCCATTTACTTGTTAACATATTATTGTTGTGTGTTTCAGGATCCTCACAGTCTTCAGCATTTCCCAGTTTGCCCAGCAGGACCAGCAGCACCACCAGCTGTCCCACCACAGCTCACAAAGACTCCGGCAGTGACATCGAGAGCTTCCTGAACGCAGAACCCGGATATGACAGCGTCTTCAGAAAGGTCGGACACACTGCTGATGGCCTTTGTTTTCATGGCCAGGGTTGTGTGGAAATGTGCCACCTACATGACAAACTGGACTGATTTGCCAATTACATCGATTTTTACCTGCATGGGAAATCACAGTCTACTCCCTGAAAATCAGTGTTGTCTTAAACAGTTGCGATCAGTTCTAATAGTGTTCATCTGACGTTCAAATCCCTGTAATGCAAACTGGGATGCTGTATGAGCCAGTTTGTTTCAGAGCCCCACTGTTTGCCCCTGCGACTTTTCCTATAGGGATTAGAGGCTGTATATAAAGCTGTTTTGTCAGCCTGTGCTCAGCTACTTTATACATCAGCACCCAAGGCAGAGATGCCAAACATCTACTAAGCATTTTTTTTTAAGCCCAGCAGCTCCGCACTGCTGCTGCTGTTGCCTCTGCTGCCAGTGAGGTGCAAGCCTTGGTCCCTACTGTCACTCAGCTCTGCTACTGAAAGTCTGTTTGAAGTCAGGCGCCCTTTGGTTAAAGTTGAAATACTGGTATTTCTCAATTTCTGCTGTGCTGAGCACACTGAAACATGCTTATGGTAATGTAAACCGCATGCCCCTTTTTGTTGTCAACAACAATGGGAAGAGTCAGTGCAAGGATCAGCTGCCTGGGAGTTTATAGTGTGATGCTGAGAGCACAGCTCTGCCGAGAGACAATGACGGGTGAAATGTGCCATGAAGTCCACGAGCTTTGATCCCAAACAAAGACTTCAGCTGCTGAATTCAGAGGGATTGATTTCTTCACTGCTCTCTGTAGGGAAATGGTCTTTCTTTTACATAATGCAGGGCTGTGAATTTCTCTTTTATTCTAACCTCACATGCTCATTAATTCTAATGTGAGAGGATGTGAGCATATAAATAATCAAGTCTAAAACTTGAGCTGAATCCTACTCTGAAGCTAAAGTCACACAAACACATGCATATAAACATACGCTGCAGTCACACGCAGTCTGAGCGCACGCGCGCATGCACACACACAAATATACTCCTGCGTCCTCCCTCTCCCAAAGGAAGTTGTGTGTGCAGCATAAAGCAGATCTTTCATTCCCCGCTCTCCCAACAGAGGCAGCTCTATGCTCAGCTCTCACACTGCAGCTGGCTGCACAATAGACCCAGTTAAAACTCACACCTCCAGATTAGCTCTAAATGGACTGTCCCAAACCTGTGTGCGCACGCAGGAGCCGGTTCCCACCAGAGTCAGGGCATGCTGCAATCGCAGTAATATTTCCTTTCATACTCATTACCTTTGTCACAGAGCTGTTAGGCAGGCAAAACATTTTGCATTTGATCATTTGCTACGATTCATATTTAGTCTCAATGAAACCCTCTCAAATAGGCATGTATACATTTAGAAAAGACAATACAATAACGTCCAAACATTTCCTGGAAAATCCCATTTGTTTTCACATGGTAGCCATTATTTATTGGTGCTTGTTTTATGTCAGTGTTGCTATAAATTGGCTCTGGCTCATTATCCCTCTGCCTTGCCATTTGGTCCTCATTATATGCCATTCCTGTGGGTTAAATAGCTCCTCCTAATTCATCTCATGCGTCAGTGAAGAAATGCAAAGGCTACAGTGTGATAGGCTTTTTTCTTCTACCCCTATACTATGTCTGACCGAATTGAAGTCCAATAAGTTATTGTCTTGTTCAGGGTTTAAAAACTCTTCCTCTGAGCCTGAGCATGAATCTAACGCTGCCAATTATAGTTCTCTCTCCACAAAGGCAGTCCTTGATTCAATGAGCGATGGAAGTGAGTGTGTAAAAAACACTGCATTTACACATGTCTGGTCCCTGAAATACTAAATCAATACATATTTTGCTGGAGTTTGACTCAGCCAATTTTGAAGTAATGAAGCTATTCATGGATGTAATGGTAAAACATCACAGGTGTGTTTGACAGCTCCCTGTCTGTGGCAGTAAGACTGTTAAGACAATATGTATTGCATATATTATATTACCTTATTGTTATACTAATATATGAAGTGTTATGTTCATATTTGTTATGTCTGCAGAATGATGAGCCAGTGACAGGAGGAGACAGTGCCAGCGAGGTGTCCATCTCGTGTTCCTCCACAGACGACACGGCCAGTGTCGGCCCGTCCAGCTCCAGTCCTGAAGGCAGCCAGCACCTGGGCTGCAGCTGGAGCGCAGAGGAGGGTGTTCGTACAGCGGCTGCTACCTCTGCAGGCCTGGACGGAGGTGGAGGCGGAGGTGGAGGAGCGGTAGAAGCTGAAGAAGAGGCCAAAGACAGAGTTAGCGAGGTGCCGCGGCGCTCTTGTCTCCTCCGAAACAGCATCCGCTCCCTGTCGCCTCTTCGCCGCCACAGCTGGGGTCCCGGGAAGAACAACGGGGGAGACGCAGAGATGAACCAACGAAGGTTAGATTTAGATAAAAATCCATTCATTCAGATGAATGATTTATTATCACTCTGTGGAGAAAAGGTCTGATTTGGATTTGGAGAGAGCAACGTTAGTTCTTTGTCCCAGACATTAGCAGCTTGTGTTCTTCTGGTGTCAGCTGACCTGGTGATGCCAGATGTGTTATTAGGACGTGTTGATGTCACTCCCTCTGTGCCATGTTGAGTTATTCATCCTGCTGTGACCAGCTGTGTTGCCATTTGTCTGATGTTGGTAGGGAGCTGCCAAATTTGTACACACATGCAGATGCACAAAGAGAGAGGAGGTAAACACCTCAACGTGAACACACACCTACACACTTAAAGCCAAGCAGTTCTTCACACTCCCAGCATCACGTACAGTAGTCATCAGTGAACACATACCGCCTCACACACGCTGACACACCAACAATGTCAGAGAACTGCCCTTTTGATGAAAGTCTGCAGAGTTTTTGTCTGGCAATAAAAGGCCTGCGACACGAGGTTGGATTGAAAATAGAAAAGCAAATGCTATAGTCTCCTTAACAGCTGCTGTTTTTATGACATTCAGATTCAGCATAAATAGCCATGGTCATTAAGCTTCTGTCATCAATTTTCAGTCATCAAACTTGTGTGTTTCTCAAAATCATATCACTGATTTAGGACTGTTTCCCTGGATAAATGTGATGTGTTACTTGCAACGTGGGGGCGTGTGCTGTAGCCTAAGAATATTCATAAACTCATCATCAGTAAAATTGATTGTTCATTTATTGATTATGCTCTTAATGACCTGCCATCCCCTGATATCCTGACTCATCTCACACATCATCCACCATCATCCTGTCTCTGTCTCATTGATCACCTGCAGTTCCATCCGTAGCCCTGGTGAGGGGAAGCCGACCTTTCACAGGAGAAGGTACCAATAAATCAAATCAGTCAGTTTGGTGCTGACTTGTTGCTAGGTGACATGTAATGACAGTTTTTATGTAGGTGTAGCCTGTGTGTGTGTGTGTGTGCACGTCTCTGTGTGGCTCTCCCACTTTGTTTTTAATGTATGCTGGCTGAACTTCTGCCGCACTGCTCTCCATCCCTGCAGGCTAACGCTCTGAAAAATGTTGCTCTATTCACCCGCTGGAATGTGCACGATGTATTGTGGCAAATCTTTGGTTGAGACACACTGGTGTTTTGTATTGCAGCGGTAATAACACAGAGCCACACAGAAAGAGGGTAGTTTGGCTCGGGAGGCTCACAGGACTGTTGACCAGAGACTAACAGAGACATTTCTGTAGGGAATTGGAACAAAACTGTGAAGACATCAGTGGAGTTTTGAGTTCAATCATTGAGGAGGCGGTGTGCCACTGCAGTAAAAACAAGATTTAAGTTTTGCTGCTGCTGTGCAGAATGGTTAGAAACTACACTAAAGTCCAGCAGGAAAGAGGGAGGACCCAGCAATAAGGAAAGAGTCAGTGCCATCGACCCCTGTTCAAATGCTGTTCATGTGGAACCCTTTTCCATTTCAGCCTTCAAGGTTTTAACTATTTCTGCTACTACTCAGTTCTGCACCTCTGTGGCTTCACACAGGCCTGTGCTTTGGGTATGTGTATACACCACAGGTAGTGACTGTTCTTCTTTAGTCAAACTATAGACCTAGTCTTGTCTTGATGTTTGTTGAAGATGAAGAGAGTTTTGTGCCTGTATAAGCCTGATGATAACAGATCCAAGTCTACTTCTTTGGAAAAGGGAATATACAACAAAGTATTCAGCTGTCTGCTATGAGCACAGCCAAGCCCTAAAAAACTTTTGCATGTGAATGTGCAGAATCTGTAGGTGATGGACACCATTTTGGGACTGGAAAGTTTCTGGTTTTTGTTTTTAACCTTGACCAATCAGGACTGAGTAGGCTTTCATGTGCTCCTTGGAGAAACAGTCAGTTGGAGGGAAAAAGAAGCAGAACTCATTCAGACTATTGCCGTGGCTATAGACTTTTAATAGATCTGCATCTATATGTCTGTTAGAGATATTGTGAGGAGAAAAGTCAGACTCATTGCTCTGTCAGCGAGTTGGACTGCATGGAGACTATAAGACAGAGCTTGGGCATCCACTGAAAGCCCCAAAGTATTGGCTGTAGCCCACAGAAGCTAATTCGCCATCAAACAAAAGGCTCAGAGACCAGAGGATCCTATTTGGAGCCCAGAAGAGAACAATACAATAAAGATTGCATCAGTCATTAACTGTACTCTGAATAAGTGGTTTTCATTTGTTGTAGAATGAGCCAATGGAAGACAGTCAGTCAGATATGACCTTATAGGGTCAGTTATGAGGACATTCTTATTTTGACCTGAAATCTTTGGTCATTGTCAACTGTATGCTATGCTCCGTGCAAATCTGTCATGGCAGAACATCTTTTCTCTCCTCCAATATCCCTGCAGCTCATCACATCTGCCACTATCTGCATCATTATCACACTGCCATACTCACTTATCCACCTTCCCATCTCTCCTGTTGACTAACCTCTCCACTTAACACCCTGTCAGCATCAGCCGGTGCCCTTCCGATGTTCCTCACACTCACATTGTGGAAATAGTTAGATCCCTCAGGTACAGCGTGTGCGTTGTGTTTTTGCCGTGCATTTGTCTTGCTTTGTCTTGCAAAGAGCACATGACCTACTTTGAATTGGTCACATTTAAATGCTGCTTCATTTGAATTTGCCATTGCTGTGGGTGTATATACCCATGTCGATGTATGAGTGCCCTATCCAGTCAGTCAGTCTGGAAAATTCAATCAGCCAGTCTGTCAGTCAGTCAGTCACTTGCCGCAGCTGCTGGTTTTATTTATGTGTCGGTGCCGGGGACCTTCTGGCTCTGTGGGCTCGTGTGTAATAATAGTGGCAGCTCGGAGACCTTAATATGACAAATGCAGTCATCTGCATTCACGGCCCTGAGGTTCGGTGAGTGCTGCTCCGTTGCTGGTCACTGATAATCACCAAGTCATGATTCTCCTGGTCCAGTGTAGGATACTGATGGTTGAATGTGCTGGACTGATGATTTGCTGGATAATGGAGTGCCATATAGAGCCACAGGCTGCAGATAGCAGAGATTTACCGCTGCAGCTTTAACTATCACACGAATCTGTCCTGAAGCGAATAGAGCTGCAGTGGGAGCTGTAGCATAGCTCATCCTGAAATGTAGCTGTAGTTTACTTCTCCATAATCATTGTATTGGATTCTTCAAGGCCTCTTATTTCCAGTCATAGATCGATGTAATTGGGTTTGTAAATCACAGCTGTTGATTGTTGATACTGATGTTGGGACTCATTTGCACCTGCTTCTGTTATAAATCTGCTGTGGAGCCTGGCGATAACTCAGCTGGCTAAACGCTAAGAAGGACCAGCTATGTGTGTGTGTGTGTCCATTAACAGGTGCATGTGAGCATGTCTGTGATGTTCGACGTAGCACAGTAGTTGTGTGTAACCAGTAAACCGTGACACAATTACAATAGTGTATATTGAGGTCGCCTCTGCCTGTTGCCTGTCCACACAGCTACAGCTTGGAGGGGCTCAGTGCGATGCAAGAAGAACTGAGGGGCCCCGCCCCCCAGGGGCCCCGAATCCTGGAGCCACTGAGGATGGCCCGACAAGACAGCGACGAAAGAGGCTCACTAGTTTCTCTAACAGAGGAGCAGGAGGAGCTGGTGGATCATGGAAGACTACACGATGCGGTCAGCTAACAAACACATGCAGACACAGACACACACACACACACATACTTGTTTTAGTTCTCATGTCTTTGTGATGAGCCCCGAACCTTAACCATCATAACTCATGTCTGAGCCTAACCATAACAATCAACTGGTTCTGACCCTAAAGTCAGATATTAACCCTTAAACTAGCCTTTGAGAATGTGAAAATAGGCCAAAATGTGCTCACTCAGTACAAACTTGCTCAAAATTGTCCCCAGAAATATAGAAGTTCAAATACACACAAACATAAACTCATTAGATTTGTCCTTTAGATGTCATATCTCTATGCTGTCACACAGTCGGCCCAAAGGGATCCTCCAAAAACTTCCTCAGCCTAATTCATCGGAGAGGGGAAATGGATGTGGAAAGCTCGCACATAAACAAGACTCATAAACAGTTTGGGGGAAATTTCCGACTTTTCAGTTCGGGGATTAGTAAGATTTTAATAAACATTACTTTCCTCAGGGGGCTTCACTCCGCTCTCATTGAATTCAAAACAAATTGTCAACACAACGTCACAAACCATTTGTCTAGCTTCCCCCTTTGAGTTCATCATTCCTGTTAGCGACTGGTGATGTTTTGTTCCATCTCTGTCATATCTGCCTGCTTTACTGTCCTTTTAAATCACTTTGTCATGTGACCTCACACTAAACTTTGTATCTCCTCCTGCAGAAATCGAGGCGATATCGGCCACTGCGAAACAGCTGTTCTCCCATGACCCTGCCCCTCACCAAGTCTGTATCCATGCTTGCCATCAGCCAGAGAGACATCGATGGTGAGTGGCCTGTAACATTTAACCTCAACAATAGATTCCTTTCATATATGCTTCCATCATAAATGAGGTGGTTAATCTCAAATTGATATGGGCCTCCCATGATATTACTTTACCATATCAGATCATCTTAGAATAAATCAAGTTTCTAGTTAGGCAGTTAAAATTGACAGGTTTAACCGATAGATTATCTCCTTGAATATGTTCTCCCTACACCAATTCATTTGTCAGACATTTAAATGATCTCCATGTTGGTAATTTTCCCTTATATCCTCTGTCATTCTTATTCAGTTCCATGAACTTACTATATTTTCCTAAGTGATCTCATCCTGCTCTGGTTCTTTCCTCCTTTGCTTCCTCCCGCTCAGCGGTGGGACGCCTCAGGCGTAAGAGGCGAATTTCCTTCTCTTTCAACCTTTCCCCAATCCTCACCAAATCTAAGTCTCAGTTCATTTATGGGGATTCTTCATCTAGTGACGATGAGGATAACTTAAGTGAGTACTGTAAATGCGCAGTAGCTGCTGTAGGAAGTAGCGGTGAGGTCAGAATCCAAACACTAGTTGTGTCCACATGCAGCGTTTGAGTGGCAGTAGTTTACTTGGTAGATACTTGGTAGCTCCAGCAGTAATTCTCTCTTTTTCCCTTTCTGTGGTGGTCAGCGCTGTTGCCGAACAGCAAGAAGATTCTGAGTTTGAATCCCATCTCGACTTTGTGTGGAGTGTGAATGTTGTATCTGTGGGTACATCCATAGATTAATATTGTATTCTCACTTGAAAATGAATCAGCTCTGCTAATGAAAGGCCAGGTCTCTGCACTACTCCAGATTTTTAGTACTGCATAAACAGAAACGTTTGAAAACAGTGTCAGTCCCTTTTTAGGCACAGATGTTTGGAAATGATGACAAAGACATTCGCAACCAATTGGGGATTGGGTCTTTTGTCATCATGGAGCTTTCACACAGTCATCCGGCCTCTATCACATGATCCCCTTCCAGAAGAAAACGAGCAGCATTAGATAATCAGTTACATTTCTTTATCAGCTGTCTTACACTAAATGTGTGCATTTTGCAAAGATGCAGCTGCTTACATACAAAGAAGTTTTTAAACATAATAGTATTAATATCTGCATTGGGTTTATATGGCTACTTCCTCCCACAATCCATGGACATGTAATTAATTTACAATTGCTGTGAATGTTTTTCTCTGTATGTTGTTGTGACCTGTCCTTGTGTACCCCACCTCAATGTCAGCTGGGATTGGCTCCAGCTTCACCTGCAAAAAAAATCACCATTGTTGATATAGGGTTTTGTAGACACACGAGTGAGAGTATTGTCCTGATGCAGGTTCTCTGGAGGTCTCAAAAATATTTCTGTAACCGTTCTGATGTTGACAAGGTCAAGTGAAGGAAATCTGCTTCAGTGACAAAATACAAATAATTGATTTAAATATTGTTTGGAGTTTTGAGAGCCTGAACTTTGCTACGACCTTTCCATTTGACCACTTTTGTAAAGGGTGAGTGCTCTCTGTAGAATTTATGCCTGTGCAACAGACACAGCCCGCTGCTGAAGGCAGATGAAGCCTAAAAGTTCAGATACAGCAAAACTTTTCACAAGTAAACCCCTAATTACTGCCCACATTAAGCTGCTTGTGACTGTGCAATTAGTTTCTAGCAAAGCCACTGGTGTAGAAAACTACCTTTCACATAGGCAACAGGCTTAGTGTTAATAAATCCAGCTGACAACATTAGTAAGTAAGACCTTGGCTTCTCTTGTCCCCCTACCTGGCCCTGTTTTATCTGACCTTTTACCAAAATTAGTCTTTGGATTCATCTCTGCAAAAATTGAAACACACTCAGCAGTTGTAAACAGGCCAGGTGAAGTGAAGAAGCTCTCCCTGCAGATAAATGTGAACCTGTCACATTTAGTCAAAGTCGCCGAGCCATTCTTTCCCTTCTCTTATCTGTGAGATATTTCCATTAGTGTTCTTCGTCTCCTTGGCGATGTTGCTAGCAACAGAGGAAGGCCAAAACTTTGCCCTCATTATCCAGTTGTGGAGTTTGACTTTCTGATGCAGAGCGGGTAATGCTTTGCATATTTCTGTGTAATACAGAATATTTGGTGCAAATGATACTGTTCAGAAGGAGGCAGAAACATTCCTTTGAAAAGAGGAATACCTATGATCAGCTAATGACTGATGATTTCAGTTCAGTGTTTTTTCCATTAACTATCTGGACTGTCCCACCATATTCTATATTGCCCTACCACAGTTTCATCGTGACACACTTTGCCACGGTATTTGCTGTTTACTGCTAAAGAATAATTTCTTTGCAAAATTGCTGCAGTTAATAGAGTTTGATAGAGTAGATAATCTGTAGGAGACTGTGGGTGGAGCTCGGGTCAAAAAATGTAGTGGCAGCCAGCATGTCTTTAACAGAAGGCCCATCATCTACTGTGGGAAAAAATGACTTTGTATATTCAGAGTTCATAGGCATTGGTGTTTGGCAGCCAGAGACTTTTCTGAGCCAATATCTAGCAGCCATTAATGGCACTGGATCTAAAGGCAGAACTGGCTTCAGCTTTTGGCCTTTATTTTTCTTGCCACTCTCGTTGGTGCCAGAGCCATTTTGTTGTCAGCTTCCACACAGGCTGGCTGAGGGTACCTAAAGGTGAAGTACAGTGCTTATGGGTATTATTGTGTTCATTGTCCAGCCCTTGTAACCAGGACATGCAGGGAGAGGCTCTTTTTTTAACTTAGGTCTTATAGGTCCTTCAGCCACTTCATGGGAAATGGTGTCAGCACAGTGGCAGCGTTCAATCAGTAAACAGACAGAGATTTCCACAGCCCAAAATAGACAATAGGAACAGTCATTTCCTTCTTAGTTACAGAAAGTAATAAAAAAAACCCTGTCCTGTTTGTACCACCTCCTGAATCTTTGTTCTACTGCTTACATCCTCTCATGTTTCTTTCCAGGTATGAGGTCGTTCTCCAGCACCTCTGGGTCACTAGCATACAGGTCAGTCTGGCAAATACACATCACTACAAATCACTTGTTTAGGTTTTTCTTTTACTCTAGCAAGGATGATTATAAAGAGACCGTCTTGGACAAAGGTCCTTTCCACAAAAACTCAATTTTCAGAATGTGAGACCAGGCATGTGTTGCAAGTGCTGTTGTTTAAGGATAATGTGTGTGTGTGTGTCTGTTTCAGTATATCGGAGGAGGAGCCTGGGCCTCTGCGGAGTGACACTGAGGGAAAGAGTGTGACGAAAGTCAGCCGGACTTTCAGCTACCTCAAGAACAAGATGTACAAAAAAACCCGGGTGAGAGAACCAGCGGTTTTATTTAGCTGTCCTGAATACAGCAGCAGCAGGACTTCGAATGTAGATGCAATGCTCTCTCTCTCTCTCTCAGAGTCGGGCCTTCGTGTCTGCACTTTGTTTGGTCAAACTTCTCTGTCCTTTTATGGCCTTCTCCTGCTAAAACATTTATTTGTTCGAGCAATGGATGGCTGCACACCTGGCTGCCTCTCAGCCTCATGCTGCTCCACATACGTATGTGTGCACACATTCTCATTGAAAGCTGACCTGTGCATCGTCCTCTGCCAGGCTCAGAGCAGCTCCTGTGGTGTCACTGGGGGGTTATATGTCTTGCTTTAGGGCAAGTCTGTGTTTCTTGCAATGTCCCGACATTCACATTTCCCCAGTGGGTTTGTTTTGGAGACCACAACATTTTTCTTATCACAGACCTGAATCTCAGGTGGAAGATGTGGTCACAGTCAACTTTCTTTTACATACAGAACAAAGGCACGTGAGGGGAAATGACATAATGAGTGATGAAACTCTGGTAGCAGGATATCTGCAGGTCACCACAAATCTTTAAAACAATTTAATTTAGTTTCCTCAACAAAGGCCATGGGGGGGGGTACTATTACAAGTAAAAAAGATTTCCTCTTCCCCACAACTGGTAGTAATGTTACCTATAAAATTCTAATGGCTGTAAGCTAAAGGTGGGTTTGTTGTGACAGGACGCTGTGTGCAGAGAAAGCTGTGCAGTCTTTCGGCATTTCAGCCATCCCCATAAGATCTTTATCAAGAACAGTTACTGCTGACATTAAATTATTCAAGACCATATTGCCCTGCTGATTTCCATGTTATTGTGACATCATAATATGTGGTACTATAAAGTCTCAAAGTTTTGAACCATGTATTGGGGATAAAAATCATGAGGGACATTTCTGTGTTCTTTCTGAAAATGTGTCTGCACTGCAGAGACACAGAGGGGTGAACAGGAAGTAAAAGAGGAAGATGAGGCTGGTTGTGGTTTTCTAATCTTGGCTGCCGCTTTGCTTTTAAGCAAACAAGGTTCAGAGGGAACAAGCTTACAGCTGTAGGTTTCCCGTCAAAGTTCAGAATTATTTAACACATCCTTTAGAATCCAAGACAATTAGTAAACATTGATGGCACTTCTTGTTGAGTTTTATCCACAACTGATTCAGCAACCATAGTGAAACACACAGCACATTTTAAATGTTTTTTCTTGATTGAATTGTGTGAATAAGGAAGCACAGAATCAAAAGTGTAACTGTTCTTGAGGAACTAGTTTGTGCTGTGTTGTCATAGCGTCTAGTTTGTCTGTTTGCTCGACCGAAGGGTCATTGCAGAAATAGCACCTCCCACAGCCATGCAGTCATTTCCTCATTTCAGTGTTCCTGACGTAGCCTTGATGCTGGTTGTGGCTTCAGCCGCTCGACCTCATCCAGAGATGGTTTATAGGAGATTCACAGGGAACCATAGATTCTCGCTGAGATGGAAAAGTTGGCTGGAGGTAGGCGAACGGCGCAGAATGCTTGGATTTCACAGGGTACAGAGAGAAAGACTGTCACAGTATTGTGTTGAAGTGAACATGGTTCCCTTCCCCTGTGCTTGCTTATAAGTGGAATTTTTCTTGTTTTTTTTCTTTTTCTAGCGTCTGTGAAAAATACTTTATTAAGTACCAAGTATAGATGTTTTTTTAGTGTGTTTCACTGCTGGTTAAACAGCTGTTGTTGCAGAGACTGAGACGAATGACGTGTTGTAATAGCCATAAACACATAGATCTGCTGTCATCCACTCTGTCTTATGGCATCCAGACCCATCTGAACCAGCTCCAGTGTGTCAGAGCTTTGTGGTGCCCTCAAACCAAGAGGCCCAGGGCTGGTCATTAAAAGGAGCTGGAAACTCCATTTTCCCATTTCCTCTGGGTTTGGGTGGAGGCTCTGTGATGTAAATCCAAGAGAACAAGAACTCTGTTCTTCTCGCCATCACTTCATGGAATTGTGATTCAGCTCAGTGAGCAGATATGACCAGCAGCTGAGGATGACCTTGTCCAACAATGCCAAGGCAGCAGAAAGACCCCCTGTTGTAGAGAAGGTCAAAGGTCTGATTCCCAGACAGCGTGTCATGCATCCGGCAGGAGCCTCTTAAACAATGGTTTGAATATAAGCTTTGCAGTAGCTGAGAAGATATGTAATATGTTAACTGTTTGTGCTGTTTATCAATGTCTCCGACGTTATAAACATCTACAATTTATCCTATAAATGTATCAAATAAGTCAGATAGAGAGAAAATCAACCACAAAACACCTCCTGTAACAGAACATGCAACATTTAAAACAGTCCCTTAATGAGACAGTTTGTTGTCAGCATAAATAATGCATCACTTAATATGCAAAGCCCCCTGCTGTGTACTACATCAAAGTAATAATGTTGCTCTGCTGGATTCAGATTGGAATTTAACATAAGCAAGCGGCCCAATGCTGAGACATTTTCTTGATGTCTGGTAAATTAGTGTAATCTTAATTACAGTGTTATTTTTATCTTAACTTCTAATTGGCTGGAGAAAAAAAGTTTAAGTAATTATTGAGGTGAAGTTCGTCTTGGGTAAATGTTTTTTAACCGTGATGATTCTGTGTTCGCAGGAGAAGGAGCGAGATAAGAAGGACAAAGACAAGGAAGGCAAAGAGAAGGACAAGAAGACAGTCAACGGTCACCTGTTCACAGCAGTCGGCTCGGGCCACGCGGCCCACTGTTCCCAGTGCAGCAAAGCTATCACCAGCAAAGAGGCGTTCCATTGCTCACGTAAGAACCTTTGTTTGGTTTTCGATGTGTTAAATGTTTTGTTCTCTGGCTTGTCTGAAAGTGGTTAATTCCATACAGGAAGACTTCGAGCAGCCACTGCTCTAGTGTTTGTGAATGGCGGCCTGTTTATACCTCGTCTGCACCACCCTCATGATCAGTATGAAGTAGTGAAAGTGCCTGAAGGCCCACTTCTAATGTCCCAGTCAGGCTTCAGTACAGACACCAGAACCTCTTCTGCATTGTTTTCCACTGAAGCAGCAGCAACTCTGAAGAGGATGTAGCTTATTGCACAACATTTTGGCGCAACCACAGAGACAGAAAAGGAGAAACAAGTTCCGCAATCGACTGCAGCAACACAGCGGCCCTCTCGATGGTCACAATATGCTTCTGATACTTCAGACGGCCAGATACAGCTCTTGTTGTGTTCAGTCGTTCTGGTTCGGATCGTAGGAGCCAGTCATGTCTGAGGGTGTTTTCTGGAGCCTTGTGCTCGCAGATGTCTGGCTGGTGTCCATTCAGCAGTGTACAGTGATCCTTTGTCTCAGATTTGCTGGAATTAGTTGTGCAACACACAGGGAAATACAGCATAAAAGACCACAGAAGGAAAAAACACTGCACCTGAATATATAATGTATGTATCTACATATAATATATTAGGTAAATACTCTTATCCAAATCATTGTTTTTTTTTTCACTGTCACAAGGTCATATTTTTAGATTATTGGGAAAAGAAAAAGGAATTTGGACCCTGACTGTGACACTGCCTTTCGTACCTTTCTCACCCTCGCTCGCTGGAAGTGTACTATGCATTTTAATATATCTAACAATGTATTTCGTGAATTGGTTTTACTTGTTGCATGTTTACAAAACTTCTCCCTCTTGGAAAACATTTCTGTGAAAAATCAGTGTAACTTGGAGAAGCTGTTTTTTCCAAAAAGCAGAGATTGTCCTCTTGATTTCACTTCCTGATCTGGTTCTTCATTTGTTCTGTGAACAATCCAGTTTTCTGCTTTTACACTGTGAAAAATGTGCAGTCACTTCTAATGCAAAACAGAAGAGATCAGACAAGATCAGATTACACAGCAGATCTTATTTTAGTGCTCTTGCATGATGACCCTTGTTCCAAAATGGTGATTTGGGAATGTTTACATAATTGAAACGTTCTCATGCAATTCAGTTTTTATGCTCATGTGTCATTCCACAGCCTCATCTCTTTTTTCCCCTTCGTCCATGCAAAGTATTACATCTCGATTGCATCACATGTGCTGCTCCAGTCTGTCTTTCATTAGTGGGCTGGTGGAGTTTCCTGGCTGCCTATGAAACCCAGTCAGAATTTCTAGCCCCCACCTTTCCACAAAACCCTCAGCACCCCCCACCCACGGCAGCAGGACCGCTAGTATTCACAGAGCGTTCTGCTGCTTTTCTTTCCAGACTGTAATGCTTCCGTCCACAAGGGCTGCAGGGACAGCCTGCCTGTTTGTGCCAAGGTGAAGATGAAGGTAAATGTTCCCTCACACTTACGCCACCACAGACTCTATAGTGTTCTGTTGTCTTGCCGCCAATATTGATTTGAGCTCATCATTTATGCTTTTATGCTGTTTCTCTGGCCAGCTGCCCAAGCAGCAGTTTGCTGTCCCAGACTCAAGCTCCTTTCCTACTGTCACCATGAGGAACAAATGTGAGTACCAACCCAAAGCTTGATTCCATATGTCGTCATGTTCTGTAACCATTTATGGACCTTTTTAATGGGCATTTGAGCCCTATTTAGCAGAAGCTGTAGTTTATGTAGGTGATAATCTGTAAACAAGCTGTTCCATTGGGGCTGTTGAAGAACACAGGTAATGATGTCACAATCTCTTGTGCCATAATATAAGTCACAGTAAACGGAATGTGTCTCTGTTGGATTCTTAACCTCTGTTCTGGGAAAATACTTGAATACATACTAGATCAGTTCTGTCATTAAGTTAAATTAAAATGCTGTGATAATTATTTTAGAGATGCATGATTGAACTTTGAACTTATGAAATACAACTGTAGCATATGGTGCCCACAAGCACAGACATTTACTTTATTTAAGGATGAGTGCAGGTTCAAGAGGTCTCTGCTAACTGCACTGTGTGTCTGTCTCCGGTCCAGCTGGCGGGACAAGAGAGCGCCCCTGGTCGGTCATCTTGTCCCCTGAAGATCACTCATCCCTGATGTCCAGGAGACCCACCAGTATCATGAATTTCCACAGCAACAACCTGTCCAAGAGTTTGTCCATAAGCAACATCGCTGGGTGAGCTGGCACATGTGTCTGTATGTATTTGAGTGCATTAAGAGTGGAAATTGGATGAGGAGAGTCTGAGGTTGCTATTTTCATTAAAAACTAAAAAAAAAAAAACTTAATCATTCAGTTTGCTTTATTTGACCACTGTGTCCACACCAGGCTCTTTTATAATCATGTGCACGTGGGTCTGTGGTCCTGGCAGGTCATGAAACAACACTGTTAATTAAAAATATTGTGTACTTATTATTTCCCCACTCAGTCCGGTGTTTGATGAGATGCCCATTAAAGGTCTGCGGTATCTCTCTCAGTCCACTGACTCCCTCAACAGAACCAACCAGGTCACAGAGTCCATGGAGTCACTCACTGATGAAGGTCAGTACACACACACACTCATGCACACACGTGTTCCCATCAGAAAGTCACCTTTATTATGTTAATCTGAAATTGATTGTAATTCATTGTCAGAATAATTGGGAAACAGTAACCTTACATGTTAGTCCTTTAACAGTGCTTGTAAATTAAGAATATCTACTAGCTTAAGTGAATTGAAATAACGTAATGTTTCAGAAGCTGTTTATTGCATTTGATATGATCCACCAAATATAAATTGAGCTTCGGATCAACATTTCAAGTGCAACGTGTGTTGCTGGCTCAGGGACGGAGATGATGGATGGGCAGCTGATGGGGGAGTTTGAGGCCGAGGCAAAGGAGCTAGAAGCTGATTCGTGGAGTCTGGGTGTGGAGCAGCAGTACCTGCAGCAGCTGGACAAGGAGCTGGTGAAGAGACAAGATGTCATCTATGGTACAGTACACTGGCCTGTTTTAACAAAACCTGGGGAACAGGACTATTTGATAAGGTCACTCAGTAAAGTTGTGTTTAAATCAAACTTTGCAACTGCACATCTGTGGAAGCATTGGAGACTTAATTTTACACCATTGTGTGGCTCATTCCTTGGTATTTTCTGCAGAGCTAATGCAGACAGAGATGCATCACATCCGGACGTTGCGCATAATGTCAGAAGTGTTCAGTAAAGGCCTTCAGAAGGAGGTACAGCTAGAGCTCCAGACAGTGGAGAAGCTGTTCCCTGCTCTCGACGAGCTCCTGGAGCTCCACACACAGCACCTCCTGCGCCTCCTGGAGAGGAAGAGAGAGTGTCAGCTGGAAGGTGGAAGCTTGGATGGAGGAATCATCATCAACAGGATAGGAGACATCCTGGTCAGCCAGGTCAGAGGAGGGATGGAGTGGGTGGATGGGATCTAGTGCATGCCTGTGTTTGCATTACCCCCTTGGGACCTTTTCCAGTTGAGAAGTATACAAGATACACGTATTACTCATAGTTGCTTGGTAAAACGTATTCAGGTATTCAATACTGCCAAAATTTTCTTGAAATTTCTCTGAGTTTCTAAATTTTCTAAACAAAACCATTCATTACAAATCAGGGTTTATTTGTGCTTATTAAAGTCCCATTTTCTGCTCTAGTTCTCTGGCTACAACGGTGAAAGCATGAGGAGGATTTACGGAAGATTCTGCAGTCGCCACAACGAAGCAGTCAACTTGTACAAGGACCTGCTGACCAAAGACAAACGCTTCAAAGCCTTCATTAAAGTAAGGCCTGCATCTCAGACGTTGATGTGTTTATCATCCGTTGTATGGTAGTGCCTGCACACTGGTTGATAAGATAAACATATTCATTTTATTTTTCTGAAACGTTACCAACCTGAGAAGTAAAATAAGTTAATGGTGGTTAATCTGCTCTCCAGATATTTGTCACTTCTGTCCAGCATGTATAGTTAAATGATGTGCATCTTTTGTTAGCTCACTGTTTGGAGAAGTGTCATCTGCATGCATTGTTCTGCTTTTGAATGACATCTGCTTTACAGTATGTCTCTGTTTTGTTTCTCATTCTTTTGCATACACAGTACATTTGATTCATTGCATGTTTGTTATATAAAAACTTGTATCAACAAATTGTATGGCTTTCTTATTTTTCTACAGAAAACATGTTTTTATGTTTTCTCATCGGTCATTCACAACCGTGTCTTGTTTTGAGCCACCTGTTGTGTGGGCATGTTTTGCTAAGGCACCTTTTATTGGTTCTTCCAGAAAAAGATGAGCAGCAGCATTGTGCGGAGGCTTGGTATCCCAGAATGCATCCTGCTGGTGACCCAGAGGATAACAAAGTACCCAGTGTTGATTCAGAGAATGCTACAGCACACTAAAGGTTAGTGTCACGACAGTGTTGTTTCAGTGACCATCCATGATTTTACTGTGCACAGGAAGGATAAAGTCGGCTTAAAGGTTCAGTGGGTACAATTTAGTGACATCTAGTGGTGAAGTTCCATGTTCCACATTCATCTCACCCACTCAAAAAAAAAAAAAAACGCAAAAGGTGTTTGTCCAGTTATAAAGTCGGCTTAAAGGTTCAGTGGGTACAATTTAGTGACATCTAGTGGTGAAGTTCCATGTTCCACATTCATCTCACCCACTCAAAAAAAAAAAAAAAACGCAAAAGGTGTTTGTCCAGTTTTGACTACTGTAATACAGAGAGCTCCTAATGAAAGTATTACGTTGTCATTCTATGGTAGAGAAAACACCAATTCATTTTCTGCCCATATGTCCCTTTCACCTAAATCTTACTCCCTACATTTAAACAAGAAATAACTTCAATTGCACAAGATTGTTTAACTTTTTAAAATGTAAGAGGATCACAAATTCATCCTGACAAATTAACTCCATTTAAACTCCCACTGCATTTTTTAAATAAACCATTAGATTAATTAAACATGTTAGACTCCGTGTGTGGGTTTCTCTGCCTTTCTGTGTTTTTATTTGATGGCAGGTTAAAAACATGCATTGGAAAAATACAGACTACAAAGACACAGGTACAGTCAGTGCAGTACTTTATGGAATACATACTTGTAAGGAATAAATAGGAAGAGAAGCAGGTGAGTGAAAAAGTACTGTATGGCCTTTCCATTTTCAACCTAGAATAAACAAGTTCATTTATAGTCATTGATTTAAAGGCAGTAAAATATTCTGTCATAAGCTATAACAGAGTTTTTGGCCTTTAAATTGAACTTATCTCTTTGAGAGCTGCATTAATTATGTTCTCATTCACAGGATTTTTTTCACTAACCAGTGACAGAATACATCCAATTAATGCATAGGGATGTAGAAAATGTTGCACTTTAGATCATTAGAGTAGCACGTTGGTTTGCAGATTAAAGCACATCCACACACTTTCGTTGTGATTTGAGCCGGTAAAGTCCTAATGCTGCAATGCAACTCCAAAGTGTCACTTGTTTTGGGAACCAAACACTTCACATCATATTTCTATCTGATTTAGAGCAGCTCTCGTCAGTTGGCCTCCCACTGTGTACATTCTCTGTAATCCTTCCCCAAAGCCTGTTTATAGTTCCATGTGGGATGAGGGAGCTCTGACTTAATCCCTAAGGTGCTTCAAGAAGTCTGTCTTTCCAACTGTAATGTATTCTTTACTCTATATCATTTTTTGAACTTATAAAACACAGTATAGTTGGCACGGTAGCGGACAGAGCTAAAAGCAGCCTCAAAGGGAATATTTGTTCTTGGGAGGAAATATTTCATATAGAGTCCAAAATTTAAATATTGATGACAAGTACAGGTAAAGACATATTGACTCTGCAGCTGATTAGTGTGGGACCCCTCTCCCAGGAAGGACAGAAGTGTAACTGATGGGTGTGAATAATATAACCCTTATTTCTTAGTGGCAATAATTGTGCTGCATTTTATTTAAGGACATCAGTTGCATCAGGGTAACGACACCTTGGTTATATTACACTCAAACTGCACATAGAAATGGAAAAATATATTTCTGAAACTGTTGGTTTGCTAGCTGGACTCTGGAAACCATACATCATCTATCATCCACTTACTTTGGGGCTCTGGGTCTCCATTTAGTCATTAACCTCCATAATGTTTTAGAAAATGTTTTTAAAAGAAAAGTCAGCAGACTCATTGACTGACAAGTTCAGCACAGCCCATCTCTGTAATACTGATCAGCAATAGAGACAATAGGTCAGGTCAGGATTTTCCAAAATAAGTCAAATTAATCAAATGTTTTCTGTATCCAGCGTGACACATTCGGTCTGCAGTAGTGGTGTAGGGATTCATCAGCTTGCATTGTTAAATTCATGATACTGCACTTAATTGTATGGTGAATGGAGATTCTCAGGAAAGTAGGAAGTTGTTTTTGAGCACTTGGAGAAGAAATTTCAGAATATCTGCCACATAAATAAGCAGAGGAGCGGAAACTGTTCAGTCAGAGAGACTGCAGGCAGCGTTGCATACCAATGATTTGGACTGACATTTAGGATAACAGTATATTTTTGAACTTCACAGAGAACTCTTGCCCCTTTGTCAAGGAGGAGGGATGAAGGCGAGCCAAACAAATATTCAGAAATCTGAGGGCAATGTTGGCATAGCTCAATCTCAAGACTTTGTTTTTTTTGGTTTGTGGTGCAAAATATACAGGTGTGAGAAAGAGAAGAGAAGATCAGACTGAAAAAGGCAAAAGCCACCAGGAGGAAGGATAGATGACTCATCCAGATGTGCGTGTCTAACTCCATCATTTGAAACCAGAAAATGTTTTCATCTCTCTCTCTGCGAGTGAGTGGAAAAGCAGACGCAGTTAAATGCCAAATGGGTAGCAAGGTTTCACTGCACCTTCTGCTCTGCATAAACTCATAAACTCATAAACTCAACCCATCTGGATATAGTGTGTTAGTCTAAAGACATTAAATCACAAAATGGATTTGACGAACAGTAATGGCCGTTACCTGGATTTCATCCTGTGCTTGATTTGCACTCGTATGAAAATAAACCTTTAAAGTCTAAATTCTCCCATAAAACATGTGAATCAAGTTGATTGTGAGCTTTGATGTATGGGGTGTTGTTGGAATCTAACCAGAGGCTACACCGCTGCCACTCCAACTTCTGTCTTCAACACAGAGGGTGAGGAAGAATACGAGGACCTGACGGATGCTGTGCGGTTGGTGAAGGAGGTGATTGCAGCGGTGGACAGCAAGGTGAATGAGCACGAGAAAAGGCGGCGTCTGAAGGAGTTCCATGGTCGTATGGACAGCAAATCCATCATGATGACAAAGAGCGGTCAGATCTTCGCGAGGGAGGACCTGCTGAGGCGGAGGCTGATCCACGACGGGCTTCTGCAGCTGAAGAACAGCCAGGGAAGGTTAAAGGGTGAGGATGCTTCAGCAGTTTTTTACCTCTGGATAACGTCCACAAATTGGGGTTTGGGAATTCCTCCAGCTTTGGGTTTTAAATATGAACAGCGTGGCAGCAGAAGACGCCTTGACAGCAATTCAGAAATCCTAGAGCTCTCCGGTGAGGGGTGATGCAATAGATAGAGGCTGGATGTAATGTAGTCATTCTGAAAAAGCACAACGGCACAGATGTCGTCCGATGACCTCAAGCTGTCTCGGAATCTTTGCCCGGTGTGGCTGTTTTTTTCATCCGAAAATTAGCTAGAGAAACACTGGGGGAAGTTCAGAGCCTCAGTGTATGTCTGTGGGCAGCTTTTTACTGACAAAACTTAAAGTGAAATATGTCATTGTATTTAAACATTTTTCTAATGTAAACATGTCAATTCTTCTTTCAATGATTCTCCAGATGTTCATGCTCTACTCCTGTCAGACGTCTTTGTCTTCCTCCAAGAAAAAGACCAGAAATATGTCTTCGCCATGCTGGTAAGATCCTGTTGTCATCTTTCACTCTCTTGCTCTTTCTCTGTCTGTCTCTCTCTCTCTCTCTCTCTCTCTCTCTCTTTCTTTCTCTTTCTCCCAACCCACTCTTTCCTTCCTCTTCTTTTTCTCTCTCCTCCATCCCTGCTGTACTGAATCTGTCCCCTCAATATAAAGATCTTGTGAGCACTGCCAGAGATGTTCTCAAATTTTCCTATTCCACTTTTGTTGCTTTTCACATTAGCTGCCATTTGCTTGGCATTCCCATCGTCTTAACCTGCCTCTAGCTAGCTAGCTGGACCTAATGAAGCTGATTTGGCCCCAGACAACTGACCCAATGAGATAAATCATAGAGGTTTGACTCATTTTTTCCATTTTTACAGGACGCACTGTTTTATGACATAGTGAACACTCTCTCTCATACACACGCACATGAACAAACACACATTGAAGTGTCATCGGATGAAAGGCAGGCCTGCCGCATAATAATCAATCCATCATTAGTGTTTGAGTTGTGGCTGTTGACATTGAAAAAGCAAAAAAAAAAAGAAAAGTGTTTCTTAATGTGTTTTTCACCCAGGGTCACGTGGGTGACTTTTGGGGAGGGGCTAGCTTCACTTCTGAGGTTTACCAACAGACGTCAGAGCACCCAGACAGGAGACATGATATGTTACTGTGAGGCTGTGGTCAATAATATGAAGCTTCAGCCTGAATAAGCCAAATCAGAGGCATCATCCAAGGTTATAGCCTTTTTTAGTGTCAATTCCATCTTGCCACAGACCGGGTGTCTTTGCTGAGCTGCAGTGGAAATAAAAAAGTCTGAAAAAAAGACTATTAAAAATGTCTCTAACTCGAACTTTAAACTTTCAGAACACATCCCTGCCCAGAAATTAATTTCTTTAAACCTCAGATGAGAGATATCAGGAAAAATATGAGGATGTGGTCACGTTTTCCGAGTTTTACTGGACAGAAAAGACACCGCGGTTTGTGGTGTCACTGCACTCAAGCATGCTTCAGATGACAGATGCTATTAGCCAGATGATAACCAGAACCCTTTATTCTTTACCCTTTATTCTGCGTCTCTTTCATTCTATAATGCTCCTTTTTTCTGACTGATCCCCTTGTCTATCTCTCTGTCGTCAATGCCATCCTTTTCTCTTCCACTAATTATCTCTTTCCTCTTCATTCTGCCTTTACCGTCCTCTCCCGTCCGTGACCATGTCTTCCCTCCCCTTTTCCTCCTCGACCCTCCCTCTGTCATCTTTTCTTCTTCCTTTCCCTCTCCTGCCTTGTCGCCTCCACCAATCCTCCGCCCCTCTTTCTCCACCCTCCTCTCTCTGCAGGACCAGCGCTCCACGGTCATCTCCCTCCAGAAGCTGATCATCAGGGAGGTCGCTAACGAAGAGCGCGGCCTGTTCCTCATCACGGCGGGCATCGAGAAACCGGAGATGATGGAGGTTCTGGCCAGCTCCAAAGACGAACGCAACACCTGGATGCAGCTCATCCAGGATGCCATGCAGTCCATGTAAGTAGAAGGTTTATTATATGAAAACATCCCAATTTTTGAATCTAAACACAGACACCGAGCTGACCCACCCCATTCACTCAAACCCATAATCACAATTAAAAAACAAATTTCATAGTTATTTTCGTTCATGTTTGGCCTTTTAAAGGTCACCAGTGGTACAGTTGTGTTGTAACCCAGGAGTTAGACCGAGCCCAAGTCTCTAGATAGTAATATACGGTAAGCTGCAGCAGAGCACTGTGCTGTCAGGAGGATTAGCACTACTCTACCTGGGGATGGGATGTACTCAGGGACAGTCTAATGCTGGATTGGCTTCAAGGGCAGCTCTCTATAAGCACAGGATTATTCCACTACAGCCAGCGGGAAGGAGAGAGATTTAATACTCTGTTCCTGTCGCTCCCTGTCTGACTTCCATCAAAATATAAAACTGAGATCAGGCTGTTGGTAGGAAGAGATTAAAAAAAAAGTTTTCCACTGATAGTTGGACAGTCTCGTCCCACAAAAACATAATGTCAATCACATATTTTGGAACTTTCATGTTTTTCTAATGTGTTCCTGATATATCAGTGTTGGACATTGTGACTGATCATAGATTGGCCTCAAGCTAGTAATTATAAAATGAGACTTATGAACTCGTAAAATGTGAATAATGCATTTGCCTCACAAACTTTAATTAATTATCAAATACCTGAGGTATTAATATATATTTTACTATATACAGTGTACTTATTCATTCATAAATGTATAGCCTAACTGGTATCAGTAAATACTTTTGTTGTTATACCTGGGTATAAATGATATATATATATATATATATATATATATATATATATATATTTTTTTTTTTTTGTATACTGAGTAATTTGTTCCTGTGTTGTTTAATAATCTAGATGTAATTTATCATATTTAATTTTGTTTCGGTTTGACAGGGACAGAGATGAGGATGAAGGGATTCCCAGTGAGACGGAAGATGACAAGAGACAACTAGAGACTAAAGCCAAGGAGATGAGAGGTGAGAGAATGAAAAGTGAGATGGATTTGCGTGATGTCACAAAACATTTTCCTCACCATCCTCTTCTCTTTTCCCATCCACTTGTCTGTGCTGGTCAGATCTGCTGAGGCAGAAAGACACAGAGATCATGTCCCTGTTGGAGGACAAGGTGCGGCTCTTCAGGGGCATGTGGGAGGGATTAAATCCAGCCATGGAGGCCTGCCAGCACGTCGAGCCTTTCTTCAGATCAGCCTGCAGCCTGGACCCCCCCAGGGGGGCGTCCATCATGAAGGATGCCCTGCAGGAAGGTAGGAGAGAATGGGAGTCTTTATCATACAGTATATGGGCTGGATGCATTGTTCCTCTAATGTTCTCAGCAGTGAATTTTAATGAATCCTAGTATGTGTAGATAAAAAAGTGCTTTGTCAATTTCCCATATATTTTATATAATAATCATCAATAATGACAACACAGTTCTTGGTTGTAAAGACATATTTGGATAGTTTGTGGAGTTTTTATTCTCCCATGGAACGATACCAACAGCAGACACACAAAATCAAGACACACTCATTGGAAACAGGAAGCATAATGTTGCCAGGGACTTGTAGCTCTTAGCGGCATCTTAAATCCTCTATTTTCAGCCTGTATTTGTTGACATTTTGGCAAATGGCACCATAGAAATATAAAACATGTGAAATATGCAATTGATGCCATGAAGCAAATACATTCAGTAAATAAACACCAGGCTGGAAAAATTTGAATTATTCAACCAGCCAGAGTTTGGGACGTCACCAAACCTAGAGAACATCCTGTCCACTTGCAAGTATAGCTCAGAAACAAGAAAAGGAGAGATGAGCAGCAGCGGTGGATTCCAGTCATGAAATGTGTAGAGTTACACTTGAGCCACTTAAACACCATGAGGGCGTTTTATTCATGACAAATGTTTTGAATATTTCATTTTGAGGAGCACAGGCCTAATAATAAACAAAAGATGTAATATGTTAAGTTGTTCTTCGTTTTATCTCAGTGTGAATAACATAAATCTGCCTATCATGTAAGTGTTTGCATATATGACCGGAGTGTTATTCCATGATGGAGAATTTGCATTGTAAATCACGGCCAAATCAGCAAAACCCTTCTATGACAGCAGCCATCTGTCCCTTCCCCTCACCAAGTCTTTCCTCAAGGCTTATAGCGCTTTGTGGGAGATATCATATATCATTCATTAACATAGCTACATTCGTGAAGTGTAACTACGCAGCAAGCTGAAAAGTTCCATATGTACCAACCTGTAGAATGCCAGATGACCTCTGGCTAGGTTCAATGATAACTGGTCAGTAGCGGGAATCCATTTGCTGAAACGTGCTTCACATTTGACCTTCTTTGTGATATTTGAAAAAGCAATCTGTGAAGTAGCTGGATCTCAACTGAGGTGGAGGGAAAAAGGAGTTTGATGTGTTTGTGTTTTGGGATGATTTAAAGAGAGTGTATAGAAAACATAGAGGGAGCCAGAGTGTGTTTAAGGATTTCTTTTCAGCTGTGCTTGGTGCTTTGGCAGCCCCTGTTCATCAAATGTGTATGAGAAGAAAGCAGCGTGAGAAGTGAACTGAGGGAGATACTTTATTTTGTGACAAAGAGAGAATAAAGTGTGGAGAGAAGAATCTGGCTGCATTCTCTGCATGTGAAATTGACTTTAAATTCAAATAAGCGGGTCTTGAAAAGTAAAACTTCTGCAAAAAAATACCTATATAACGAGTATTTCAAACCTGAGTTTGTCAGAAAGTGTCCTTAAAACATTTTATCAGTTGGAATCATGAAGAAACTTATCCCAGTAGTATTCAGGACAGTTTGACTTCCTCACTTAATGAAAAACTTTTTTGTCTTCATCGTTGATGAAAGCCGGCAGAAAAAGCTGTAAGTCAGTGTCATTTGCAGTGCAGTGCTGTTTAATCATAAATCATACATCTCTTGCCTTATTAGATGTACCAAGAGCTACCTTGTGTTCTGTGCTTTTGCATTTTAAATAATATACACTGACTAAAGCTGGGCTCAGACCACAGGAGTTTCAGGCTGATTTAACCTTGATTCAGTCCCACCAAGAGTCAGAGGAGAGTTCAAACAAAAAAATCTTCATCAGTGTTCATCCCAGATTAGTTTGTCTTGTGTGGGGTTCTGAAACCATTCCCAAGCCTCCTGAGCTGCCCAATGAATCACTGCTGCCACTTTGATAATTATCTTTATTATCTGATATTTAGAGTTTTAATATGCCCATGATTATTGATGAATATTGCCACAACAGCCAAAGACAGAGATCAGATAACATTCTTAGGCTGACATCTGCTAGCATGTTGCTGTTGGAAGCTGTAATAACTGATCTCACTGGGGGAATCGATACCTCGTGCTGACCTCTCTCCCTCCCTGACCATTTTCTTATCCACACTCTTTTAGCCCTGATGTTTAGTAACATTGGGGCAAGTTGCTGTTCACGCCTACTCATATATTTTGTTCACATCTTCTTTCCCTTGAGGTCACAGGACTGTTGTGTGGTGGTGCGTTGCATCCTTTGGAGTAATAATCTTAATACTATCCTGTGTACAATTTTTTTTATTTTATTTTTGATAATCCTATGTGGACATAATGAAGCTTTTTGATGTGAATATCTGATTCTCTTTATTTTTGTGATGGAACTTGATTTTAGCACTCAAGTTTGTAAAACTACTGTCTGAGTGCTTCAAGAGAGTGCACACAAATGCATCTCTTACACTAGTGATTTTTTTAATACTACTGCAGGAAAAAGTTAACTGTGACATTTTGTGTGCAGCTCTAAAGCAGGAAAGATTTATGAACAAGAAGATGTGAAATGGTTTTCAACAGAAAGTTTAGCTACAGTATTACACAATGTATTTTTCGCCTCCTTCCTCCTAAGCCTAGGGCAGTAATTGTCCTTATTTGATATGTGAATTGGCAGCAGTAATGTCATTTGTTCTGCCTTTTCTACTACCACATCCACCATCAACAGATTTCCTTCTCCTTACTTTCACTTGGGAATTCAGAGTCCTGCATGCCGCATATGAATTCTGCATATGTTTATGTTGAAGGGAAAAAATAAATAAATAAATATATATATATAATCTCTGAAGGAAAGGATGTTTAAACTTTTAGTGAAAGAGCTCTCTGGTTCAAACAGATTGCCAATAGTTGCTTAGCAACTGGAGCCTATGCCAGGTTGAGTGCCTGGTGGGATTCATGAGTGCAGAGCTGAAGTTTAACATGGTTAGCCAGGATAATTCACTTACTGACCTGCACATTGTGTGTGTTGTGTGTTGTGTGTGTGTGTGTGTGTTGTGTGTGACAGTGGAGACGTTACAGGCACTGGTGAACGGCAGTCTGGGCGGAGCAATGGCCAGTATCCAGGAAGGAGGAGGGGTGGGGCCGGTGTGTCTGCCGCGTCGTGCCGAGACCTTCGGAGGCTTCGACAGTCACCAGATGCACAGCAGCAAGAGTAAGTCTGTTGTGTTTCGCACTCCACTGAAACTGCACCTTTGAACCCTGTAACAGTCAACTCAGCTGCAGATCCAGACAACTGTACAGGCTCAATGACTTGACTGCAAATACCCAAAGTCCAACACGGGTAGGATCGTTAAATATTTCAGCTTTTCTTCTAAAACAGCTTGTTAGCAGTAAAGTAAGCCTGCGCTGCACCTGGCACTCCCCTCAATACCCCTGTTAAGTGCAGTTAGATAAAACATTTCAGACAGAGCCTTGGACAGTGGAGCTAAAGTTTCCAAAGGGAGTCGTAGCCTGGGGCAATACCTCTGATCTGTGGCTCACAAGCTCAGAGTGGGACCGTGCTGACAGTGTGGCAGGTATTGAGCTGTAAGATGTCCACACTTATACATCAGTGCCTGAGAATGAATAGCTATGGAAAGTCTGCATTTACCCCAGTGACAGATTGATACAGTTCTGCATTACTAATTGTAGGAAAGGAGGGATGAGCAGTGAATAGGTTTGTTTGTGGAGGGATGTGAATGAAAAGACGAAACAAAATGTCTCTGTTTCTGTCTGAGCCAAAAAGAAAAACCAAGCCATACTGTTCTTTGACCCCAGCCGAGGTAATTACTACATTCGATATTACTAAACCAGAAAAAGGATTTCAAATTTTTATCCAAACCCTGCAGCAATCCACACTCTCCAGAAAACCACTTGTGCAATAATGAACGGGCAGATCTTAATCTTCTTGATGACATCAGTAGCTTGATTGTCACCACATCCGCTGGTGGAGACGGTAGAGGTCTGTCTCCTGATAGCCTGCTCAATTTGTGTGTGAGCCTGATGGGACTCCCACTGTGCTGTAGAGACCCTGCACGTAGGCTGAAGACATTTTATATAAACTGGACTATTTTAAAAATTTCAAATGTTTAGCACCAAAATAAACCCTTGCTGTGAATGAAGAGCACATAATATCTGTTTTATATGAAATCACATATTCAGTATTGTCAGCTTGCACAAAATATACAGAGATATTACACTATTAGAAATGCAGCTTAGCGTTTCCTTATGACAGAGGTTTTTATCCTTGTGGATGTTGTAGACATGAGTGGGATCAGCAGGTGATGTATTCATTCATAACACTCAATTTTTAATTACACGCTTAAAAAATACTGTTTTCTTTTATCATTTTCCAGCTCTCATCTCAGCCTCTTTTATAGAACACATAGAATCACCTTTAACAATGATCTGTGTTGCCCATCTGTCTCAATTGTGTTGAACACCTATTGATCTATTCAGTTACAGAACACCTATTGTACAGATTCTTAACATAATCATCTCATTTATTGTTCATGTCATATATTTACATGGGTTCAGAACATGAGATGATTCTTTGTTTTTACATTCTCTTGCCGTAAACTTGCCTCTGAATGTCTATTCTTTTTGCCTCCCTCATCTTTTCTCCTGTGGCTTCCCTGTCAGGTGGAGACAGAGACGAGGGTGAGGATACGGCAGGAGATCTGCGCAGGACGGAGTCTGACAGCGTTTTGAAGAAGGTCAGTTTCTCACCGTCCAATTATTCTTGACTCCTAAGCCACCTAGCCCCCATCCCTCAATGAGATCTTGAGGCTGCCTGTGGGGGTGCATTTGTATACATTATTAACAATAAATGAAGATAAATTTAGCCTCTCCTCTCAGTTAGTGAATTAGGCTCTTGACTTATCCATCCAGGTCCCGTTGCTCATGGCAGCCATCAGTTGGGTAACAATTCAATAGTGAATGGAAATGAATAAGCAACCGCTGTGGCTATTTGTGGTCATTTGTCCTGCATATATTCAGCTGCTGGACTGCACATGATTGTGAGGATCTTTTAGTAGAACCAAGCTGCTGCCAGTGTGCTGCCCTAACAAATGCACCTTTCTTGTCTCTGAGCTCACACATAGGGACTTAAGTTTTTCTGCGTGGGACAGAAGCTTGATCGCATGCTGGTCTAAAGAACTAAAGCATTTAAAGCAGAAGACACACAGACATCATTAAAAATACAATGCAGGGCTAGTCTAAGCATTTTCTGCATATCTAACAGTTTTCTTTGTAAATGAGAATAAAATGAGGGATTTTCCATATTGCAACTCAACAGCTGCAGCACTGCTGTGTTACTGTAACAGCTGTTCATCATCATCCTCATCATCACCATAGCCAGATACAGATTACATTTTACAGCACACCCACATGTGTGGTTATAATCACATTCCGATTCATACTGTCCAGTGTGTGTCCTCTGATGTGCATTACTGTGTTCTCGCTGTACTGAGTGTGGGTTTGTGTTTGCGTGCAGGGAGGAAATGCCAACCTGCTGCTGCTGCTGAAGAGGAACAGTGAGGTAACATGGACTTCCTGCCTCTTTAATTCAATCAGAGCTTTACATACATGGAAACTGTCAAAACTCTGCAGCATCAATAAATGCATTAGCTGGAAAAGACTATAGCTATAGCAGCAGGGGTTGTTGCAGTACTGTAGTGAAAAAAAACACAATGTGAAATCTGTATATTGCTATTGTTGTTAAAATGTTAAAATAAATCACATTCTGTGAAAATAAAAAATACACAAAATCATTTATTCATATTAAAACAAAAACAAAAGAAAGGCCAAGGAAAATCCAATAAGCAAGAAGCTACAGGGTGTAATCAGGAAATATGAACCTGCACTAGATACTGGATTCATACAAGATGATAATTATTTTCCTGTGTGGATGGCCTGGTTAATACATTTTTGTCTGAGCGGTTCTAAGCGAACATTTATTGGAGAATTCTGTCTCCCGATAACACTGGCAGCAGCTGAACACTCAGCGGCCTCGTCTCTTTGCCATTGTTTGAGTGGAGAAAAGGTCACACATCATTTTAAACTGAACTTGTTTAAATGCTGGCTTAATCTTGCACTATTCAATTCACATTACATGAAATCCCCTGTTATTATTGTTTGTGCAGCTCCCACTCATGGCATTTTTTTTAACGGCATCCAGTGCAGCAGTAAACAAAGCAACATTAAAACAGTATTTTTCTGCTGTGTAAAAACAAAAATAAGAAAAAAAAAGTTTCTGTTTTATTGGGATTCTGTGATAGTCAGTGTCTCTGTTTTCCCACAGCAGGTCCTTCACAGTGTCTCCCATCTGCATCTGCTGCTCAGCACCTTGCAGGTAAGATGAGCTCGACATCACACGTGAAATTAAATAACACTGTGAAGCCTTTAGCTGCCTGTGTGAGTTTGAAAAATGTCGACCCTCAGAGTCTGCAATGCTCCAACAGTGGTGCATACAGAGGAAATATGAATGTCTCTAGTACTTAGCCAAACACCAGTCGATAGCGTGAGTGACATGTCCGGCTCTGATCCCTGTTGGTTGTGAATCTGGCCCTGTTGGATCCAGGCGGTGGTGGTCCAGCAGGACAGCTTCATAGAAGACCAGAGGCAGGCCCTGAACGAACGCTCCTCCTCCTGCACCTCTTTGACGCGGCCTTCCTCGCGGCCCAGCTCCCTGATTGAGCAGGAGAAGCAACGCAGCCTCGAGAAGCAGCGGCAGGAGCTGGCGTCTCTTCAGAGACAGCAGGCAGCTCATGCTGAGGAGAAGAGGAGGAGGGAGAAAGAGTGGGACATCAGAGAACAGCAGCTGAGTGAAAAGGAGACGCTGGTGCACATACAGGTAACAACGGATACATTACTTTCTGCTTGTCCTGTGTTTTGTTCTTATTTACGTGTGTTTCTAAGCAGCTGTAATTAACTTTGCCAAGGATGTTGTGCTTCTCCCCCCTCCACTTGTTTATTGGTTCATTTGTTTTCTTGTACAAAAAACCTGCAGAATGGATTACCATGAAACTTGATGAGATACAGATCAGGGAAGGACCCATTCAATCAGGGGGTGGATCCAGGAGTCCTTTAAATCTTAACATTTAGAGATCTTTTTTTGTTTTTTGTTTGTTTGTTTTTTTGTTTTTTGGCCATTTTCACTTTTTCAAGAAGGTAGCAATCATAATTTATGATTCAGGATAAAAGAATGAGCTATTTTAGAGAACTGGAGCTGTAAAGGTAGCCGCTCCCACCTCCCTGGTTTAACAAGTGTTGATGAGAAAAGGGTGAGAGGTTTCAGGACAGACGTCCACTCATTCCTCTCTTCCTTGGAGAAAGATTTGTCTCCACCAGGAGTTTATCTTCGTCATCCAGCTGCTCCACTTTTCCCCTCCAATTCCCTTCAACCTTCTCCACCTCGTCCTCCACCTCACTGAGCTTGTCCAGGCAGGTGAGGCTTGTCTTCAGCTGACTTCTTTCTACATCAGCTCCTTATGTTGGACCTCCTCCTGGAGCTTTGTCTGTTCACTTTATGGTTTGTGAACTTGCTTCTTTTGAGACTCATTTCCACTTTTGACAGCCTCCACCTCCACCCATTGCTTATTCCCTCGTTTGGAGTCATCCCCTGCTGCAGTCTCGTCTCCATCCTCTCACAGTGTGCCTGACTCTGCTTCAGCTCCTTTGGAGCCCGAGCATGGCCAAGCTGAGAATGTAGGCGGAAGTGTGAGGGAGCCTTCTCTCTGTGTCACTTTTTACAAGTTTGTTTTCGGAGTTCAGCTTCAAGCCTTGTCTGTCACAGGGAGTGCACAGCGACCAGCTCCTTGAAAGGCTGGTGTTCTTAATCGACCCCTACTTGGCCGGTCTAACTTTTTTCAGGCTGAGCCGGGTCGTGTTGCAGACTTGGTCTGTAGGCCTATGAGCCTGACATGTCTTGGTCTGTTTATGTAACAGATCTCCCTTTTCTTTTAGCTGCTCCTTGAGCTGCCCATCTTGCCCTTCTTTTAGAGCCTTAATTTTCAGTAATTTTATATGAAGTAAAATTACTATAACTGGTTTAGTAACATCTTACAGCTTATTGCCATCATTGTTATTCCAACCAGTCTGAAGGTTACACTTCGGTTCCTGTGTTCCCTTTTTGCACTGCTTGAATTTTGTCAGTATCAATGTGTTGTAGCTGTTTTCTTAGCTGAGTACTTCTTCTTTTTTCTTTTAACCTGCTAACAGGGTTTGCAGAGAGACACAGCCGAAGTTATTTCTCTTTTTCACTGCAAAACCAAACACTTAATTGGCTTGGATTCAGAAAAACTCCAAGAAAAGGCAGAGAACTGGAAGTGGGATGATCTGCTATTAAACAGTTGAAGATCTGCTGTGATACTTCAGATTTCAAGGAAGATGAATGTAAACCACAGGAGGCTATGACTAAACACTACAGCTTATGGGCTTTTTAGGAGCTTGAACACTGAACACGACTCATTATTTTTTGTCTTTTTTTCTCCCTCAAGGGAAGATTTTTGTGGAAACTTATTTTGTGTTTGCAATTGTGTGTCTTCCTATTTCTGGCAGACTGGCAGGTCACTTCTGTGGGCCCATAAACACATAGTTTACCCAAAAATTAAAACACTTCTTATTTTTTATTTTTTTCTCTGTTGTTACATTCTCTGAATTGGATTTGATGGCAATGCTATTCACCCCCGATACCCCTCAAGTGTTTTGGGTGGTTAGCACTTCACTCGCCCCTCATTCACCGCCCCTCTACTGTCCTTTCGATGAGACACTTGTCCACTGTGAAGATTATGATTCTTGTGGAATCACAGGATGTCCAAAGCTCTTAGAAATTGGCCCCAACCTTTACGTCTGTGGAGATTCTCATTCATCCAGGTCATAGTATCAGGTGATCGTTTAGTCAAGGCAACTGGACTTCTTTCTTTGTTGAACAAAGAACAAAGAAACAAAGACAAAGAAAGAAGTCCAGTTGCCTTGACTAAACGATCACCTGACCCCAACCTTTACATAGACTCACCTTATTTTCCTGAAATGTGATTGTTTGGTAAGGCAGTGGAAAAGGTGATAACACTATGACACACTTTATACACATTAACTTACAGAGCTGATTGCTGCAGAGGCCGTTTCACCCTTTATGTTTTTTTAAACGGAAGCACAGCGCTCAAGGCTCGTCTCGTCTGCAGACAATGATAGAGTAACTTCCTCTTCAGTCTGAACCATGCTGTGTCCTGCATAATTAAAATAGATGTATCAATGCACCACTCTGCCATTGCAGGAGGAGGAAATACAGAAGCAGCAAAAGAAGGTGGAGGAGGAGAGGAGGGAGCTGCAGAGAAAGAAGGAGGAATACCAAAAAGACCTGGAGAGGCTGAGGGACGCACAGAGGAAGCTGGAGAGGGACAGGGAGGCTGTCCAGCGGCATGTGGACAAGATGGAGGAGCTCCGTCTGGCTGAAGTAAGCAAGGACACTTTGGAAATCATAACAGAAAGTAATGATAGTATGATTTGTTGCTCCAGGCTGCACAACTGCCTCTTCTGTTGCCCCCTGTGCTGCAGAGGATCACTGACTGAACTGAGCCGGGAAGGATTTACTGACTCAATGGCACTTCAGCTGTTTGTTTATGGATGCCAATATGGAAGGCTTGAGAAGTTAAATTTAAGCACTCTTGACTTGGCAAACAGCAGAGTAAAATTTCTGGGTTCCTGTGCCAAAATGTCTTTCTTTTTGTCTGCCATTTGTGCTCATATTTTTAACAAGATAGGCCTGTACAAACATTTAAATTAGCTTCTCTCTTCCATATTCATTTGCAGCTGCATAAAGCAACTGTTCATCTGTCTAATCTCCTTTACCTCCAGAGAACTCCCTCTACGACGTCTGATGAATCCCAGTTCCCCAGCAGCTCCCAGTCTCTGGAGTCGGACCCACTGGAGCTCTCCTCCACCTGCTCCCTACCTCGGTGTCAGCCCCAGCAGTCCAAACCCAAGGGAAAGGGCCTCAATCCCTTCACCTTATCCTCCACCAACACCAACCTCAAGAGCGGGGAAGCCAACAACCAGATCTCAAAGAGCCTTCTGCAGCTGGCCAAGAGCAAGAGCAAAGAGGGGAAGGAGAAGAAGAAGAAGAAGGGCAAAGGAGGCAGTGCACAGACGGCAGGTAGAGAAAGAAACAGTGAGGGTTAGGATGGATTTAAATTAACTGTCTTTCTGACAAACACAAACTTTCTTCCTTTTTTGTTTGTTTGGAGTGTCTGTACCATCACACCTCAAATGCACAAGTGCCACAGTTTAAGCAACGGTGGACTCGTCCAGGTGGCTCATTGACCACAGTGAGAACTGTGCTCATTGATTGGATTGAACCATCAAACGTCTGGACGACTCGCTCTGCTCTTAAGTTTAATGTGACTGGATTTTTTATTTCTGTTTAACTACGCATGACACCTATAAAATCATCAGCATTACGCTTCCAATAAAGCATCTGTATCAAATCCACATGAGAGCTAGACAGAGAAATAAGACTACACCGACCATTTAACACAAACCGTAAGTACAAATCACAGCTTGTACAGCTCCTCATGGGCGTCAATTCTGCTCACATATGTTAAGGAAACATGTTTGTCCTCAGAGATGAGGACTTAGCTCATTGTAAATAATGACACAGCCCACGCTGCTGCTCAGTTACATATCAGTACCACAAAGTCATTCTGTTACTGCGAAGCTGCTTCACTTTTATCCAGGATAAATCAGTTGCATTACTGATGTCAGAGGATGATGTCATAGCCTGTCACCAGTCCAGCTACTGACCAATGGAATTATCTGCAGATGATGATGAATGTCCACTTTCAGAGAGACTCTGGTATTTTTTTCCCATTGATGTTAACTTCTTATAAAAACAGTGCAAATTCTAGAACCAGGCCGACCGGCTTAAAAATGAATCTTGACCAAAATCTATTTGATTTGGAGCAAATGATAAAAAGCCACAGGTGAAGGACTGTGTATACAGTTATTTCAAGAGTGAAGGACACATACCCACCTATCCCATAAACCATTGAAAACCACAAGCTGTCCCTCCCTTACACTGTATTTCAGTATATGAAGGTCAGAACCTTTGTGCGATTTTCAGCTTTCCCTCATCTCTAAAAAAACTCAGTATTTTTAGAAATACCTCGCAAACAAAACATGTTTTTGTCAAAAGGCACTTGATTTTTATGGACCTGTGGCTTCCATAGGAGGATTCATTACAAGTCTGCATTGAAAGGTGAATAATGGGATGGCCAATAATCAGAACCTCTTTATGGAAGATGAGATGAATGTTTACTTCCAGAATCACACTGGGACAATTTAAATTAAAGTTATAAAAACTTTTTTCTGGTTTGATAACAGAGTTTTTAATAAACTGAGGAGTTAGTTCTAAGAAATATATACAAAATATCTACAGCTTAGAATTGTAGATTAGTTCACTCAAAATAGATTTGATGCTTTTCCCATTCTTACCCTATGACTCCTCATCATTACTGCAGCTCAGAGTGACCTGAGGAGACTGTGTGTTCATCATTAGAAGCAAAGACGAAACCCTTAATGTCCTTTTATAAAAGCAATGATCCACATACTTATTTCACATTGACCTTCCAAGGCTTTTACTGCTGCTGCTGCTCTCCTCCTCTCTCCTGTCTGCAGTCTGTCCTTAACATCGTTTAAGCTTTTGCATCCTTAGACAGAACAAACTGCTTTTTATTTTATTTACTTGAGTGTCTCTGCTGCTCTTTCACCACCAAGCACAAGTATTTATCTTCTTTTCCTGATGTGAGTCACTTGCTCATTGTCATGGCGATTTCCATCATAGAGAAAATATTGTACAGCAGCAGCAGCAGTTTTTATTTGTTTGGAGTAAATCTTAAATAAACACAGTTCTGGATATGAGGCTCTGGCTCTCATATGAACAGCTCTGTTGATCTGCTCACTCAGGCGGCTTCTGTCAATTTTATAATAGAGCTTGATGACGGCACGGCCTGCGCTGCTTAGGGTTTGATCAATATGAAGCAGGTTGATGTTGCTCACTAAACTCCCCCGGAGAGTAAACATTACAACAATCGCCTCTTGTGACTCTACTGTTCTCCTTACAGATGCTCAGCACCGCCCCGAGCCTCCTCTGGATGGAGAGATCTTCTTCTGCTGAGAGAAGTGGCACCTCCTCCTCCTCCTCCTCATCATCATCATCATGCAGTTCTGACTTCCGGAGGGACATGTTCTTGCTGAGTAGTGACACAAACTGCTTCAGTGCTCTACCAGCACCTTTCAATCGAAAAGACTCATTGGTCAACTTTTCTCTATGAGGTCGTATAAGAGATTAACGTCACAGGCAAAGGTTTTCAAATCAAGGATTTTCAGGATTGTGTTATGGCAGGAGAGAGGGCCCACATACACTCACAGCTCATTCAAATAGAAAGCAAAGAGATGGTCTTTGTCCAAAAAAACGCTGTTTCCTTTTCCAAAGAAGTCAAACAGACATATTTTCATGACAACTCACAGAGGGCTGCCTCCACATCTCCACCAACTATCCTGACTGCCTCCATCACCCTCTACTCCTCAGCCTTTCTTCAGCGGTCTGTGCTGGCATCAACCAGGAGTCGCTGTTGATGTAAGTTTAAGAATCAGGGAGATTGAGTTTCCCATAAACAGATGCAGACACATCCAAGTGCAAGTAGAAACAGATGAATGTAAACATTGCAGTGGAAACGCCCCTGTCCTGATCACCTTCATTAATCAAAGAGGGCTGAGACCACATCTGCCCAAACTTTGTGTCCTAGCAACGGCTCCCCGTGTTTGTTCCAGGGATTCTTTCCAAAGTGCTTCTATATAAATCCTCACTGAAAGAAAAATGGAGCCTGACATTCCTTTACATACAATTTGAAAAGCAGATGTGATTAGGGGCTCTGACTTTGTCTCCAGTTCTCTAAGTGATGAAAACTTCAGCACTCCTTGACAATGATTATTTGATGCCATCAATCACGGACCTCTGTGAGGTTTGAACTCATTGGAATTGTTGATATCTCAGTCTGGAGTGAAACCCTTCTGATGTTCCTGTCTGTATTTCCCACACTTAACAGCAATGAAAGGATTGAGCCATATCTGCCTGTGTCTAATGGCTCAACTCATATCTCTTTCTGTGTTGTAGAGCCTTGGATGGATATTAGCTTGATCCCAGTTTTATCTGCCTGTCAATGGGCTTTTATGCGGCCCTCGTCTTTCTTCTGAGTGCAGGGTTTTCTTCCTGTTTTTTAATTGCATGTGACTCTGCAGGTAGCATACTGATGGCCTCTGTTAGAAAGGTGAACTGTCTCTATCAGCACACGCGGTAGATGCACACGTCCGATAGCTGTAGGAGCTGGAGGCCACAGCTGCTTCGTGAAAATGAGAAAGGTCGAGACCTAAACCCACCAAATGATGTTTCCTGACGCAAATCATTTCAAATGAGTCAACACACATTAGTGTTGTAAAGCACTTTGGTCCTAACGCGTTGATGCATTCAGCTTCTTCTCGCTGTATAGCGTGGAGCTGAATAGTATGAAAAGCAACAATGATCCAAAGTGAGAGAATTTGTTGAAACACAGTGAGGATGATGCAGCGAGTGTAGAATTAAAAAGGGGGCTTGTAGCTTTTATTTAATGTTTCCAAGCTGACCTGTTAAACATTGCCCCACTGGGCCCATAGTGGGCCACACAGCTACCTGCTGGACAGGTATCAAATCAAAACTGATCACGATGGGAAAAAAAAACCCCGACTCCCTCTGTGGAGTCACAGAGCAGCACCAATGATCTGCCCTGTCACTGCCTCTTTTGTCTCCTGTTTAAGTGCTTGATTGTTAACTGGCTGGCCGTGCGGAGGATTTGACTTCACGTCCAGGCAGTTTATTATAGTGTGTCTTCTAAGAGGCTTACAGGGCCGGCCAATTAGCTGCTTCATGTCTTTTGTTTATGGCTTTGATGTAATCCTTACAAAGAAACAGAGAGGAACGGGCTTCTTTTTTCCTCTGTAGCTTTAGGTGTCATTTGACCACTAGGGAGCACTGCACCTGTGACTAAATGGGACTCTTACACAATAACAACAACTTAAAATGTGTTTTTTAATTCTTTTTCCTTTTTTTTTTTTAAAGAATATTTTCCCTACTATGCAAAATTGACATGTTTTTTTTCTCAGCGGGTCATTGCCATGCAGAGATAATGTGATGAGCGTGGGCTCTCGCACTCTGACATTTTCCCCACGGCATTTATAATTGACTGCAGAAACAAATAAGTTGTCAGAGATCGTAATTGGTTATTCAGTGAAACCAGTCAGCAGCAGCTTTAATGTGGAGGGGGGAAAGAAGAACTAACGGTTGGAGGGAGCGGCCGGGCAGAACCAGATGCCTCTCTCTGTAAGGGACAATCAGAAGACACGAGTCAGGAAAATGAACTCGTTCCCCGATGATGATAGGCCTGTCCACGAGATGAGTGTGTCCATCAGGTGAACCCTGCGTAGCCTTAAATCTTAACAATAAAATGCACTAGAGTAGAAACTAGCATCTTCTCAGGAGAGAGAGAAAGAGAGAGGAGAGCTTTTATACCTCGGCTTTGAAACGAAGGAAATGTTTGTACTATAAAAAATAAAATGGTACACAACTGTTTTATTCTCAACCTTGTAAAAAAAAGGGCAAATGTGTAAATATGATTTCTGTATAAAACAAATCAAATGTAAAAAAAATGAATTGTTCCATTTGTGATTTAATGCAACATTTTGTAAGAATGTTTTATTTATGTTTTATTCTCACCGTTTGGGTGATAAACAATGTAAAGTCACATTTCACTCATAATAAAAAAAGTAATAATGAACATTTTAAACTGTTGTTGTGCCGTCATTTGTCTCAATAATCAAACAATTAAATGTTTAATACTTTTATTAACTCTTAATACTTTTTTAGAACTCTTATAATGAGTGCACAATGTTCAGTGCTTGCCCTTAAGGGGTTTACCCAGCAGCTCAGGGTGAACCCAGGACAAAGGTCAGATTCAGGGTTCAAAAATGTGGTCATGTGGTAAGTGGGATTTCATGATTGTAAATACGGTTGGTTCACTATTGGAACCGTGATTGCAGCCGGGACCCTGTTACGAGTGTCGAGGGTCTTGGGAATTGGCACACAGATGAAGCAGGGACGTCAGGTTCTGAGGTTTTGCCTTTTATTATTTCTCCTCCACCAGTAATGTTGTGAATGATGAGTGAAAATCCACTGAACATGTAGAAAAGAAACAAAAATAGAAAAATACTTTTCAAAAGAACAGACAACACTGTCAGCGTGAAAGCCAAGCACTTGGCTCACGAATGGATGTGTTCCTCACGTTGCTGAGGCCTGGAGAAAAGTTAAGGACCTTCTTCCGCTCTCTCCATTTCAAGCTGCGCAGCACCCCTTATAAATGGTGCCTGACCACACCCATAATTGGACCGTACCAAACACCATGCTCAGCACAGGGGGATTTGGAGGGTCACGTCGTCAAAATTAATTTAAACAATGCAAAATGTTATAGACACATTATTAAATAAAATCAGGGTTTATAATACATGTCATCTGACCTAGTAATGCGCAGTCACCCTGCTATTACGCAGTTAAAAAGTTAATTGATTTTGTGGGGCGCAGCCCCGCCCTCTTCCGGGCGCATCCGTCAAATAAAAACCTCCTAAAGCCGACCCACTCTTTTGCGTCATATGCGGAAGGACGGCTGACCGGTAAGGAGCATTGTGTTTGCCGTATGTATTTCAATGTGCTAGGCTGTGAGGACGTGCACCCCTCCGCTAAACACCAGCGCCATCTCACAGCCAAACAGTGCAAAGAACAGACACGGTCCATGAGAGCAAACGTCATCACAGACCCTAAAAGAACATGCAAGTCATTCATGTAGCAACTTTGGACGACACTGATTCTGAGCGGGTACAAAAAATGCTTCAAACTCGGCACGATGGGAGTCAAGGTGGTGGTCTTATATTGAATGTAAAATGCCATTAAAAACTCTTAAAAAGTTTTGAATTTAAGTTGCCTTAAGCTGTGAACCCTGGGATGAGTGGAGCACAGTGAATGAATGATACCACCAGCCCTCAGTTTCCCTGAGAAGGACAGTAGAAAACACGTTGTCAGGTGGGTTGTGTCATGTCAAATGCAGTGAAGTACTCAGTACTGTATTTGTTCTAGAGTCCATTGTTGTATCCCGGCCTCTACAGTGCTTACAGGACGGGACAGAGAGGGACTCTACTCACTAATAAACTACCTCATGTGTGGTGATGGTCATTAAACACAAACTACAGAGCCTGTAAAGAGCATCCCCTCCCTCTGGTTCCAGCTCATTTGCTTTGAATGTCTGGTGTGATGGGAACCTGATTATCTTCCCTACATCATCTTTATCCTTTAGAATTTAAAGATGGGCACTTTTTAAACTTTTCTCAAATCTAATGGACCAAGAAATCAAGAATAATGTCTCGATCATATTCCATTTAAGAAGATTTATTGCATCATTTTTCTAACTGAAACAACCTGTTCGTGTCAATTAGAGAACGTATCTGTGCAATATTTATTACAGATAAAATCCTAAATGTATGTTTGTGTTGTGACACCTCTGCTATAACGGGACGTGTCAGAGGTAGAGACGTCACTAGTGTGCACATCTGGACTCTGACTGGACGACTACAGGAAGAAACACACACATCAACTGGAATGGTCACAGTCCTAAAACTGTGTGACAGTCCAGGGGACTTGGGGCAGACGTGCAATTTTCCACAAATCTCCGATTAGTGCCGTTATTCTGATCGCTGGTCTCCACACCTGTTTGACGTGCTTTTTGTTGCCCTATTAAAAACATCTGTTGTCATAAACCCACTGTTTGTGTTTCAGACCCAATTAAATCGCTATCATTCAGATGCGCTAATGGTTGATTTCCGCTCCCATGAGAGGCCGGGCTGCTGTTGGAGCAGTGCTGCCAGAGGAGAAGGCAGACAAACAGTCTTGATGGATTGACAGCAGCGTGGGCACACAGCAGCAGCATTCGTACCCGCTGATAGATAAAGAAGCAGCTGCACTAATCTCTGCGCTCCTCTCAGCAGACACTGCTCTGCCTGCTCACCCCGGAACGTTTTACCTCTGGAAATCTCCTCTGTTGCGGTTTCACAGCATCCCACCCCCTTAACAGTGGGATCTTGTATCACGCTAACCTCATCACTATCCCATCGCTCCACACCGCTGCCCAGCTCTAACTTATCATTTGAACCCTGGGATTTTTTTTTTGTCAGCCCTTTCATTGTGTTTCTCCCTCTATCCTGTTAGTGCACCATAAAAAAACAACAGCCCAGAGACGAAGCGCGATAAGGCCAAACATGGAATCAGCGGCATGATAGGGAGCAGAGTAAACTCTTAATCCAAGCAAGTTCCCTTATCTGCTTTAAGATTATTGCCACAAATAGAAGTTGCGTAGCCGTGCGTTTATGAGATACAAAGACAGCCAATAGATTTTCTCATCTGCTCCTGGTTGTCATGGTGATCCTGACATATATATATACACACACACACACACACACACACGCACACACACACACAGGGCAATTGTGGTGTTTCAAACAGAAAAACACAGACTGAGATACAGGGAATCACATCACACGCTTCTGTCTATAATTATTGCAAATTAAAATCCAACACAACATGCGGATAAATCATTAATGCTCCAGTCAATAATGGTTAACATATTACACTCAGATTTATCAATTGCCTGTCGTAAGATAAAATTTGACTTGACGTTGATCGAATTATTGTTGAATCCTAATTGACTAAATCTTTCCAATTCAGAGCCGGAGAAGTGCTCTGAAGTAAATGGGTCTGGAAAGAGAAACCATGTTGAAGCTTCAAATCTGCAGTCACAGGGGTCAGAGGTCAGCAGGTCACAAATCAGAAGATAAATGAATGGATCATTCCCACTCATCCGTTGTATACAAAGACCACAGGTATCAATACATTACAAATAACATTAATACACTTGTCCATTATGTTTTAAATGTCTTTTAATTTGTAACTCTAGCTTTTGCTTTTATTTATATTTTTAATGCTGTAGTTGAAATACAATATTGATGCATGGTTTCAAGTGCAGTTTGATGTTTTAACACAAAATGGGAACCTGTGGTGAATTTCCCGTTGCGCCCCCTGGTGCTGAGAGGCTTGAATTGTTATGTGTCGTCCGGTGTCGGTCTGGTCGGGCCCAACTTGTTTTTCTTTTCTGCTGCCTGCTTTATCTTCTTCTGCGTTAGAAAAGATGATCAGGCTCGAGATCTGAAGCATCCCACGATAACTTGTTGTTTTGTTGTTGGAGAAATGTGGTCTCTGGGGACCTCTGTCCTCATCCGAGGTCTAAAAGAAAACCTGGCCATTATTTTCATGGTCTGCAATAGGTGCTCTGGGCTGTGACTATAATATCTTTATGTTAGGGACTTTCATATGAAAGGCAAGCCAAGTTTTAATTAAGTATCTGGTGTATACAGGGGCAGTTCTATTCTTCCATTAAAAAACAGAGATATGAGAAGAATAAAAGTTTAAATGCATTTTAGAAGAACAAAAAAGAATAAAAAACACACTGTTGGTCTTGGCACATGCAAGCCATTTATTGCAGTGGGATCAATTTCTATTTCCTTTTACTTTTATCAGTATATTACTGGCCTAGGTCTGTGGGCAAGTTTCTTGAGCACCTCTAATAGACCGTCTCTGTGTCCAAGATGAAAGTCTAAGTTTTGAATACAAATCCGTGTCTTGAATTCGAGAACTTTTACCTGCCTCTCCATGCCCCTGAATAAGAGCCCAGCATGAATAATGAATAGCAGCAGAATAGGCTCCTTCACTTCGCTGCTCCCTCTTAAGAATCGTAAGATGATGTCAAAGAGTGTTAGGCGGGCATCAGCAGCAGAGCCTGTGTACAGTACGGGCTGCACAGCTGCAGTGTGCTGGAGAACAGCCTTCCAGAGGAAATGTACAGAATGCTGAGCAGGTATTATTCCAGTTGTCCTGGGGGTTTTGGGGGGAAATCATGTCTGCGTGATGTGCCACAGTAGGGAGCGCGGTTATGGCTGCAGCGAGCGTGGAGGGTGGGTGGGGGGGGCATACCAGGCCCTCCATCTTGGGGGGGGGGGGGGGGGGGGGGGGGGGGGGGGGGGGGGGGGGGGGGGGGGGGCATACCAGGCCCTCCATCTTGCTCAGAGATCTGAGGATGATTTAGGAGGCCTGTCTTTGCCACGGTGTCGAGAGGGAGCGGGGTCGAGCAATCCTATTACTCCTCAGTGACCCTGGCCTAATGCGTACACACACACTTGGTGGCTCATGCAGTCAACACGTCCCTTCCACCCCTGAAGACCACACGAAAAGCAGCAGCCGAAGCCAGAAAATACAAAATAAATACACTGTTGACGATCATTGTGTCGATGCTTGTCAAGCTGTCAGTGTGTTTTATTGAGAGTGTGCACTGTGTGAAGGTTGTCTGATGGAAATGCAACAGATCAATTAAATGAAATGCGGTACAGATGCTGATGTTAATGCATTGCAGTGATCACACAGCCTTTTCTGCCACGCTGCCATGATGCTGACATTTGTTGCTTTGAGTGAAATATCAACTGTTGAATTAATTGCCATGGAAATTGAAGGTTTTCATGTTCTCTCTGGTTGAATTGGGGGCCAGAAGCATTTGATCCGGGACCAGCACCGTGTCACATGCGTCCAGGCCTTTGGTTTCTGCCTCCGCCATAGAAATGCTGGAAAGCAAATGTTGTCATGCTAATTGTTGTAACTGCTGCAGTATTTGTTGTTTGCTCCAGATGTTACCTGATGTTCACAAACACTTAACTTTTACACCAGCCCCATTTCCTGTTTAATTTTTATTAGACATGAACATTTTGTTTTTACTGTTAAATGTGTTATTGTCCATGATAATACCATTAAAAGATCTGATTTGTAGAATTCAGAGTCGTGTTGTTTCTGCTGTGAAACTTTTTTCTTTGACCAGCACGACAGTCACATCCCAGAGTAACAGAGTCTGAGGAGGACGGTGTCAAAGGACAGTGAAATTAAGAAATGGGTCCTTGTATGTTGAGACTTAACACACAGATCTACAACGAGGCTACAGCACCAAACACCAAGTTCTAGACATTGTTTTAGTATGAGCAGCGAAACGCAGGCAGCTTGCAGCAGAAGGTTTCTCACAGCGAAACGTGACATTATAGATCTGATTGAGTGGTCCACAGATACTGAGCAGACACACGTCTATAATGTCTGGTGTCGCTCCAAACACTTGTGCTGGAAAAATCCTCACAATGTAGCATCCCTAGTGCTTATACATGTAAAACCTGTAACTTATAATAATTGCTGGGTTGCTTTCACTTGTATGTGTTCATTTAAATTGTATTGATTGTTGTTTTCTTTACCCAAGAATGGGCCTTTTATATGTAAGTGCGTCATATTTAGAAGGGGGGGGGGGATCCTGTATATCAGGGGCCTGACAGAGGATCCCCAGAGAGCTGCTTTTACAGTACTATCGCTCTGTCATCCCAGTGAGGCCTGAAAGCTTTCCACATGAATAGAATATGGCTCATCAAATCAACGTTTTTACCTTTTTTTTCCACTGCTAGTGAATGAAATCACAGTTCACCGCAAGATACAAAGGCAGGATTAAATGGAAGCGAATATATGAGGCTGTTTCAAAACAGGGCACCCGGAGCAGGTGAAGCTAGAGGAGGTGGAGGAAGAGTCGCCTCCTGTTGCTCTTGCAGCAGCAGATGAGTCAGGACTCAAGCTGGTGAAGAGGAGGCCTCCTCTGCTCGCTAGTTAGTGGTTCCCTTAAGGGACAGCGGTGAAGAAGACACAGCTCCAGTGCTCTCATTTGCTATGATAATAACTGTGATGCAACAGAGAGAGAATACTTGCTGATGTCCTGACCTGCAGCCGCTTTCATTTGGGCTGCGTGAATAGTGTTCAAACAACAGTATATGCTTCATATACTTGAGATATATTGTTATAATAAATGAACAAAATAGATTGTATTGTGGTTGCAGTACACTGATTGCATCTTTCTATCATCAGGAGAGAACAGGAGGAGAGAGAGTGGAGGCGACGAGGAGTGCGACAGATGACGAGGCGCCAAAAGAGCTACTGAAACGGTGAAGAGTCAGACAGACAGATGGTGAGTTAAATGTCCCAGTGCTGTTACCAATGTGATTATTCTGGGGGGGGTCGTGACTCGAAAAGGTTGAGACTCACTGAACTAGAGAACTGTCACAGGCACACGGGGACCATCCCCACCCATTTAGCAGACGCGCGCTCACACAGCACAGCCGCAAACACGACCCCAGAGACGCGCATGTGGAGATTGTCTGGGGATCTCATACTCGCCACTTGTGTTGCCCTGGTAACGGTTGGACTGTCTCATTTGAAGAAGCTCTTGATGACCTTAGTGCAGCTTATTGAGCTGTGATTACCATGTTTGCTTGTGTTGCATCAACTCCCCACAGATTTCATCAGAGGGAGAAGTCAGGCATGAAAACTATAACATGTGTTCTTTTTACTGTTTATTTGAAATTTTCACCTTGAATAATTATGGGTTGTTGTTGCTGTGCATACCAGGTTGACTGCAGTCGCACAAAATGTTGGACTTTCTTGTAATGTGTTTAAATACGCGTCTCAAACTCAAATCAAAGGCAAAGTAAACTTCAAGGACTGCGCGGGTGCTAATAACTACTGATTTGGGTTCATTATAAATGTGCAAAGTGAGCGCATGTAGCACAGACCTGACAGTCTGTGAAGGCACTCATCGGGGAAAGTATTAAAGGAAACGCTAGAGTGGGTTTGTTAGAGGTTATACACAACATTACCCCGGCCTCACTGTATGTGCATTTGTTTTTCCTTATTAAATTCAGTTATAATAATTTGAATCCTAGTATTAAACACTTGATTCATACCAACTGAAAACTGTGCTGCACTGACATGTTTTTACTGGTCTGAATTTCCTATCATTAATATCAAGATAAAAGTCACAGTCATCTTAACACATATTCATATGTGTGTGTGTGACGTGTGTGGGTCTATATGTATACTGTATGCGTGTTCACAGATTCAGTCAGTGACCATCATGAAACCCTTGCATGCGCACTGTTCAAAGTCACCGAGCCCTCTTAAATTAGTTTGGCAATATTCAGACACTAAAATTCACAGCATGGAATTTAAAGCTGAACATCTGGGATAGCACGGTAAGCTGTTCAGCCTGAAGTACACAGTGGTGACTTAAATTTACAATTAGGTCTTCAGTGGCTTACAAGATTCAAATCTGTAAGGCCGTTATTTGCCTCTTTACAATTCCACTGGGCTCCATGTTATCCTCCAAGACTGGGAGCCTGCCCTTCACAGTCATCCACCATGAAATGACAACAGCAACCCGTGGCTACATCATGGCGTCCTAGTTACTTGTGATGTTTTTTTTTTTTTTTTTCCAATTCACTGTCTTTTCACCAGAAATGATGTAGATGCAGTGGAGTCTATTAAAATCCAATCACTCCTTTACAATTGGAGATTACTTTAAAATAAGAATTTGTATCTTATTTACCTTTTATAGAGATAAGAAAATGCTGAATCTTTATGTGAGGGACATGACTCTGGGCCTAGAAGCTTGAGAAATAATTGACATGTGAAAGTGGGACTGTAAACAATGCACCGCCAACAGAAGACAGAGTCTTGGCCCAGATTTCTGCTGCCCTGAAAGATTGGGCTTTGCCCCCAGAGACTAATTAGTCATTAGACGATAGCCAATTGCCTTCATTATTGCCTTTGGAGAAAATGATGCATGGAAATTGCATATTAAAAAGTAAAAAAAAAAAAAAATCAGCCAGTGTAAATAAAGGGTAAATATACAGTTTGCTGCTGTTAGCTGCCTATATGATTCTTCTGTCACTTTACATTGATCATTTACATTAGCAAATGACTAACGTCACAAGAATATACAGCAACAAATGTCTTACGGCATTATAGTCTGATGTGAATATGTAATGAAACATTGTGTTATGTAAGATAGGATAAATGCAGTACACTGTGGAGATCCTCCTGCATGCCATTAAGGCAGTGCAGTGGTAATCATGGGTAATCCATACTCAAGTGATGCCACTTGTATTTTACAATGCAGTAGCCGTATGGAAATGTATGTCTGTGACTGCCAAGACAAACTGGCCCCATGCGCTAACAAATGTTTAGCCTTCCCAGACCTAATTAGTCTGATCACTTTTTACATCCACCACCTAGTACAACAGTGCAGCCAGGACGTGCAGCCCCCAGTGCCAGAGCAGGAGTTAGAAGTTGGCTCGTTTTGCCATTAAATGGAGCTAACAAGTTCCCCTGGGATCAAGCCGGCACAGCAAGTGATGTCAGTTTAGAATAGTTAAGGAGCACTGATAAGGCTTGCGAGAATTTCCCAGTGGCCCAGTGCTCTTGTTTTTCCACACTGGAGTTGATAGGCGCGGTATTGGACTCCATAGAGCCACAAGCCTTCTCTTCCACTCTTAAAAGAAAATGTCTTTTAATGAACTTGTGTCCTAAAATCGTTAACACTTCATCTGCAAATAGATTCCCTTTGAAGGCGGCAAGTTATTCTGCAAGCAGATGTCATGGGTGCATGTTGTTGTGTTGGCAGACAGACAGCGCATGTTCCGTCTCTTTGCATTCATCACATGCAAATGGTGATTATCTTGCAGTTCTGACTGGTCATGTTAGTATGTTGTAGAAATATAACGGGATGTGAGTGTGACAGTATGTTTTTCCTTGTCTCCTTGAGCTCGTCGCATGCACGGCATTTGCATGTGATTATGCTTACCTCAGACGTTTGATCTGATTGTGTTCCTTGAAGCTGCAATCCTCTGGGCACACGCAGCCGTGAACTTCCATTTGTCATATTCTTCCCTGAGCTCATTGCCAGGGAAATGGGTCAGCGGCAAAGTTTAATTGAGTTCACTGCATATAAGGTGGTTCGGCCTGGGGGAAGATGGGTATATAGAATGAAATGTTTTTCTTTTTTTTTTTTCTAAAAAGGCCTTTTGAAATTCCCTCTCACGCTGTCTGCCACAGTTAAATATTCAAGTAATCCTGGTCTTGAGATAACACTCAGTAGGATGTGGGCGGAACCGAGCAATGAGTGCACATGCACAAGACCCCTGTTGTGCCACTGCTTTTAAAACGTATTTAACTATAAATTTAATTCGAGTTTTTCACAGTTAATCTCATAAATGAACTAAAAAGGTCAGTCTGGTCAAGTGTACAGTCAGACTGCCAGTTAGTGGCTGAAGCTGAATAATCCATGGATACCCATCATTTATGTATGACTGAAGCATCCGCCCCTTTTACTGCTGCATATCTGTGTTACTCGTTAGCCATAGGTGGGGCTAGCACCAGGTAAAGGGGCTAAGCTTCACTGAAATTATTCTGTAAGTATTCCAGTGAAGCCGGACTTGCTGCTTTACAGTCTTACTACATACAGGCTGCCTCTTCAGGTCATTGAATCTGTGCAGCTGGACATATGAATATACTCCATAATCATGTACTTCCCAACTCTTCTGTTTTTCTAAGACTCTAAGAAAAACAGAAGAGTTGTTTTTAGCTTAGGAGTAATCGCCCTTTTCCCAACCGAGGCACACAAAGCCCCGTTTCTGCAGTGAGGCTGCTCTTTGTCTGACAGGTGCAGCCTGTGGACAGGTACCAGCGTGAGTGTGTGGAAGTGTGTGAGCGTATTGCAGTGTGATGCTGACAAACAGCATGCAGCTCGGCTGACTCTCCCTGAATAATTACAGCCTGCTCTGGAGGAGAACGCGAGAGCAGAACAACTGCAGTGGCTTATGTGTCTCCGTGTCGCCTCAGCTCTAAGTGCGCCATCTGTTTGTGCGTCGGGTCTGGCTGCACTGTGAACTCTGAGTCTGGATAAACTGGTGTGATCCTGCTCCCATTCAGCAGGTCATGCTGCTGCAGTGTGCACTCACCTTTTTGCATCCTCTGGTATGATACACTAGTGCCACTATTAAACCATATTATGTGCTATGGGTGGCATGGGAGTTCAGTCTGAGTCTGAGCTCCAGCAGCTCAGCACGTCGACCGTCATGCACGTGTTGCTGCGGACCTCGATAACCAGGATGTGAACAGCTGTTATATTAGTGTGTTTAGCAGAAATAAATCAACCAAGTGAAAGACCCTGTGACAGCCTGATCAGCTGCTCCGTCCAAATATCACCCTTTAGTCTCCATCGCAGAGCTGATGCGTTGTCCTGCATAATGAATGTTAGCGAATAGGAAGTTAATGTGAAAACCACAGTATTGCCTCTCTGTATGAGGACCATGAGAAGTCAAGGTGGCCCTCAGAAGTTTAGCGTTTGTTGTGTTCTACATTAGAAGAGGACTCGCTCCTGGTAACCAAACACAGCGATGATTGTACGCGCTTGAAAACACAATTTTGAAAATTCCTTTGCTACTGATACATCCCCTCAGATTATACACACTGGTCCTTTAAAATATTAATATTCATTGCTGCTTGTTATTGCCACTGAGACCCATTAAACTTCAATTACATGTCATTAGAATTCCCATGGGGGCCTGTGTGGGTGTTTTTAACAAAACGAAAATCATTTGCTAGTTGGATTACATTGAGAATAATCTTTGTTTTGTCACCAGGTGAAGTTAATTGCTGAGTTGTAAAGGAAATGGCAACAGATTACTGCAGAGACCTTCTGTTCCCCCCGCAGACTGCAGGGAAGTTGGACGGCGTCCATGTGAACCTGCTGACTGGAACGAGCATAGAGAGCAGAGGCAGAGCTCCTCTTTCAGCCCGGGAGGAGGAGGAGGTATAGGAGAATAGAGGAGGTATCTGATAGATGCTGGGAGCTTTGTTGGTTTCAACAGTGTGCTTGCTTGTTGTCAGGAAAAAAAAAAGGACAAGTGTAAAGAGCTCAAATGCAGCACAATGGGCAGTGAAAGCTGCTCTTCAGACTTTGTGCCATTTTCTTCTGTTACTGTAAAAACACATTTTAAACCTGATTGATTTGAGGTGAAAAATAGATTGTCAGTCATGTGTATTTCAAAAGTGACCACTTCATAAACTTTTCACTTCACCCCATGTATGAGAATACAGAACTTTTTTAACACAGAGCAATTGGAAAATGACACCGTTTGAAGAACTGGCCTCAATGACAATAGAACCATCCATGTCAAATTTATTTGAGGTCAAACAGCTCGGTAAAATAATTGATCTATAAAAGAAATGCTTTTCTACATTTCTAATCTCTCGCAGGCTTTATTCTTTTTAATACAACAGTATATTAAAATTGCCAAAGCTGTAAAGTGAGCTGTTAAAATGAAAAGTGTCCATTTAATTTTCGTGACAGAAACAGGGTTACAGCTTCTGACAAACTTAGCACTCAGTTGATAAATAATGGACCAACACAAGGAAGTGCCTCTTGCAGGATGTCTGGTTAATTTGTATAAGGCACATTAATAACTGTCGGATACATTGTGCACATTTGACTTGAGAAGACTTCATAATGGCAACTGATGAGGGAATGTTAGGAGCCGGCTGAATTCATTTTATGTTGCATTGGATAACCATGCCACCGTCAGATTTATCAATCAAATAGGAGCTTAAAGGGATAGTTCACTCAAGACAGAAAATGCACCATCTACCATGAAGGGTTGCGTTAGTGTTGGAGTTTCAGAGGAAAACAGTGTTGCAGCCAAATCCAACACCAGTCACACAGTGGTGCGTAGATAATGAGTGGATTTAAATTTGTTGGTTAACTATTCATTAAATGAATCGTCACTGTAATTACTTTTCCTTCACAGTTCAAAATTACCGAGTGCTGTGCATTGACTGAGGCAGGGCCATTCCTCCAGAAGCCATTTTATTTTTATTTTTTACCTGAAATTAAGTGGAAAAATGTTCTTTATTGTGATTGCCAACATCTGCGGTCAGCCTTCTAGTCTTGATGGCCACTCAATTTAATAACAATATAGAAAAACATTTCTAAAAAAAAAAAGCAGTTCAACAGATGGACACAATTTTCTGTTTTTGTTTTTTTCCTCATTCACAGTGACTTTTGTGTTTCTAGCATTTGTATTGACCACTGTCCTCTCTGGCTGCTATTGCAATACACACTTACTGCACTTGGTAGCAGTCTGCAAGAGGCAAGGAGCAGGAGCTCTTGCCGGGGGATGTTGCCCTGGCTCTGGCTCTGCCATGTTTGTTGAGATATACTCAAGCATGAACACTGGGAACATATGCTCAGTTCAGCCCATATGCCCATTCTGCTGCTGTTGTTTCCCAGCAAACATCACCGCTCCAGCACAACTAGTCTGTTTGCAGTGGTATTGATGTGGACAGTCACTGTCATGCAAACACAGCCTGGGAGGCAGAGGTTAAAGGAGAATTTTCCTCAGATCATTATTAACATTGTGGAGCAGTTAATGACCCATGGCAGTGATGTTACGCTCCACGAGCGGTGCTTCAGATCACAGCACAAAGCCAGTCATTTCAACCCTGAGCTCATGCTCTGGATTTGACTCTGAATTCTAACACGTTCGCCAAGTTTTGGTTTGAGTCGACCGACAGTTGTTCATTATTCAGAGTCGATGGATCCGCCTGTGACCTGTAAACAAAGTCTCTTAGCTGCTCAGCTTCATGAAAGACAGTATTATATAAATCCAGTTTAATGCAAAATTGCATCAAAATTTTGCAATAATGCAGAACTTGTCGCTCATTTTGATAAAGTTGTGTGAAGAATGAAGAAATCCATACATTTGAATATGTAGATTCTGTTTGGAAGCGCATGGGCTGTGCTAATACCCGCATCTCTCAGTCAGTGTGTAAACCTCTGAACCTTTGTGGTGCAAACATGGATACACTCTAGCTCTATTCCTGAGCCTCCGCCTGGCATCCTACAAATGCTTTACTTGGGAGGCTGGAGGCTGAATATTTTCCATCTCAGTTGTACACATTCACATCCCACTATCATGTAAAGCTGTTTTCTATCAAATGCAACCCTGAAATTGAGTATGCATGAGCGCTGCACGGACTGCCAAACACTTGGCGGAAAATCCTTTTCATATTTTGAGGAGATGCCATTCTTTGAGTGTCCCATTGCTGTGTGCACAGATGCCCCCCCCCCTCCTCTTTTTCCTACTGGATGTGGTACCGAGGGTAGTGCTTTCCTAGGATGTCTTTACTCTGTCGGCCAGTAGGGGGCACTGTGACTATGTGGCAGCCCCTTGCATCCTGTTGATTTCCTCCTGCAGTGGCTGAGTGGATTGTGGCCTCCACTACATTATATCTGTCTTCTCTCAGGAGCTTTCACAGCTTGGAGAAAATCACTGTGTTTGCTGATGATAATGCAATTAATTAAAGAGCCAATCATTTTAGCCCAGCACGTCTAAATTTGAATGGAACTTGTGACATATTGCAGTGTGTTGTACACACTGATGCTTTGCTGTGTCTCTGCTCATTATCAACCAACTTATTTTTGCGGTGAGTGACCACCGTGCTGAGACTCATTCTTTGTTATTAATTTCACTCTATAAGATGCAGCATAACATGGCAGGAGGGGAGACGAACAAAGGCACAGCCTGACCTTCCTATTGTCTTTGTGTGGGCTACCTTTAAAATTAATTCTGTGTCCTTTTCTCTGAGCGTATTGTTTTGGCTTAACGTGTGCCTCTGCGTGTACTCTAGCCGGGGGGGCAGCTCTGTAGATGAGATCCTCTTCCCTCGCCAGATAAAGGCCTCGGCTTCCATTAGTGCTCGGGTGGAGTTGGGAGTTTGCTTGCTCAATGCACAGTAAAGGGAGACGGATGAGATGGAATGCATGCAGAGTGGAAGGCAGGGATTCCAACCAGCATCTGGGCTTTTCCACCAGGCTAAGGGAATGAATAAAATCAGTTTGGCCCCAGATCTCCTGTAATACCCCCTGCACTGCTGGATGTGGTGTCAAGCATGTGCGCACAAGTGTGTCGATTGAAGAGGGCACTGGTGTGATCTCCAGTCAGTGACTATTATTGCTTCGCTTTCTGGTGAAGCTGCGATGCCTCTGAATAGCAGAGAGAAATCAAACCGTGGACAGTTTTTATTTATTTAACTCGATATATTATTGTGCTTTTTTTTTTGTCTTTGTCCTGTCTTGCTATTGAATTGTACCATCCTTTGTGCTTTGGCAGCATTGTTCACCTGACATTCATGCCAATAAAGCATCGTAAATTGAATTAATCAGACAGCCATACAGCGAGAAGTAGGGGGTGTGGGTGATGGTAATATCGTCAACAGGAAATGCTGCTGGCAGTTTTCTAGTTTGCTTGCCTCCAAGCCACCGGAATGGAAAAAAGAAATCATGTAAGGTACTCTTGCACAGCCAAAAATATGAACTCTGTGTGTGCGTGATTTGTCTTTCACCCGGTCCTCTGGGATCTGATTCGCTCTCCACTGGAGCAAAGTGCAGGCTGTTTGTAAACCACGCACACTCAAACCTCCAGACGGACCTGCAGTGTAAAAAACTGTATAATGCGCCTCTGATTATCTCCGGCCTTAAAATGCATAGTCTGGCTCACTGTATTCATTCTGAGAAATTAACATTGGCTCCCAAAAAACAACACATCATTTGAATTCCCAGGATGTGCAGCAGCTGTAAGCAGATTAGTGAAGGAGCAAAGAATCTTTGCGGATGTGTATAAACACCAGCTACTTCCTGATACTTGGGTTGAGATTGTGGTTCAGCAATCAGAGATCATGGTGCTTGTTGCCCTGGCAACTCAAACATCAGCTCATTTGTACCAAGTCTGAGAGAAGCATTCAGAGAGGCCCTTTACATCAGCTGTGAAAATTGACAGCAGGAAAACAAAACGACTCTGTAAGAGACGCACCGATCCCTGTTGCAGAATTAATAAATAAAAATTTTCTTGGATGTCAGGCTGACGAAATAGCAAGACTGTGCCTGCTGCACTGCCTGACTTCACTGGACACTTACCAGAGCCCCCATTCCCTCAGTTGCTTACCACCACAGATAGAGCACTTTTATATTTTCAATCATGCCATTGAGATACATGATCAACTAAAAAAAATGTAACGAAATGTGGCAATTTCTGTCTGGAAGCAGGTGTAAATAGCTGTTGCTCAATGAATGCAGCGGGAGGGGATTCATCACTGTGCAAAGTGACAACTACACTAAATTCCTTAACAAAGGGGTGTTCGGGTAAAACATATCATACACACTGCGACTTGAAAAAAAAACAAACAACTCATCTCTGCTCTGAAGAAACGGTCGAGGTCCCCTCCTGCTCAACAATTTGTCTGTGGATAGTCAAACATCATTTTGTAAGATCCAACAAAGATTTATGGAAATTGCCTGCGACACAAAAGCTCTGATAACAATTGCTGCTCCATAATATAGTGAGAAAAGCAACAGGAAAAAAACAGTCCTGTAACACTTCCCTCCTCTGAATTGGTGGAAGAGATGTGTTTTTATTGCGAAAATTTCTATTGAGACAAAATGCCTTCAGTGTGTTGGCTGTGTCACCTGTCAGTCACCTCACGGACCAGCGGATATACAATAGCTGCCCTTAGGTATGTTACAACCAAACAATCCCCAGCCAAGTAGACTTTGTGTATCTCCCAGCCATTTGTTCTCCTGGCTAATGTCACATTGCTTAATAGAGAGGTGAGCTTCTGTTTTACAAACAACCCTCCTGGGGAAAGGCAGCTCAGCAAGCCTGCTACAGAAAAGTGTAAGAGCTTTGAACAACAAGTGCAACTCTGTTTTCCTTAAGCACATGGGCAGTGTTGTGTTGTTTCCATTCAACGTTCATTGCCAATAAAATAATTGAATTTGGAATAAAAAAAAAAAAAAAAAAAAAAAAAGCCAAGACGCAGGTACGGCCAAGGACATGATTAACATTCAGCTCAGTCCAGTGTCTCCCAGGGCAGAAGTTACATTTGCATTGCTGTTATTGTTTGGTTATTCTGTGACCTTCGCGTATTTCGCCCCATTTCCCGTCCCCTGCAGAGAGCAGCCTCGGGGTCAGGGGTGGGAAACCCTTTTTTCCCCTATTAAGTAAATTATTAAGCCATGGGACGCATATTAACCTCCCCAACACGATGCAACTGATTCTCTTTGACGATGATGATCTGACTCATACCTTTCCTGTCAGTGTCCTTCAGTGTTTTTTTTTCCCAGTGCCGCATCGAAGAGTCTTCATTTTCTCGGAGAGTATTTGTCCTTGCATCGCTTCCAGTGTAGCTGGATGTTTCCAGTAATGAGCTCAAGACTGGCTTCATCAATGCAACCTTGTCCCTGCAAACTAGACTCACTGGAATCATGTGGGCATTGTTCTTGAAAGGTGCAGGTCTTAGTGTTTTGACTTCTTTTTACTTGACAGTTGCCACGATGTGAGCAGTTCCGTGACTGGAACAACACAGGTATTCAGCCATTTTGCATACTGTGTTGAATTGTCCTGTTTGAAGTGCTGGGAGGCTGAAGGTTCCCTAGCCCTGCCCTAGGCCACGTTTGCCTTCATTACAAGTTGTAAGCTCTCTAATAACCAACAGGCATGCACAAATAGGTGCTGGGCTCTTGATTAATTGGTGCACATTTACTCATTTGTTTACACATCTCCATAATTCAAACAGAAAGGGCTTTGCTCCAAGATTTTTACCATTCTAAAAGCTGACGTAATTGGATTTCAGCAATGAGAAAATTAAGTCCAAAATCTGACAGAGCAATCGTTTTACTGTGTCCAAGTAATTTCCTCAAGAAGGAACTGCTCAACTAAAGCTTTACCTACAGGCTTACACGAAAACATTCCACCTGTAAAGGCTGCTCTCACGGAAACCTCTACTCTCATCCTACATGATGGTCACAAGTTTGGATGAAGGAAGCAGTTTTACAGGTGCAGCTTTACAAGTGTCTTTGCCCAGGACCTACAGAGGTTAGGACACAGCGATATATGTGGATATGTGTGGCAGTAGTGCTCTCTAACCTCCCAGAGGAACGCAGTACTACTTCATCAGTTTGAGTGCATTTGCTTTACTTTCCAGCAATCCAGAAATTGCTGTTGAAATGTTCAACTTGGCAACTCCACCTTGTATCTTTTACCTTTGCAAAACCGGTGGCAGAAATGGCATGTAATTTTCCCCATGAAGACAGCGGAGATTACTTCAAGTCTCCTTTGGACAAAACAATTTTCTATAATAAGGAAGATTTGGCACCACTCTGATTTAGCACCTCTCTGAGAGACTGTGCTGTTGGGAAGGTGTGATGCTTTATGTAGACCTCTCTAAATGACTAAAGTGGCTCCATTATAGATCTATACGTCAATGAAACCCCAGCTCAGCCTTTGACAACACAAATTGGCAAGCCATTTGGCGGCCCCTTTCCCCTCATTACATATGTATTTATTTCAGCGGCTTCTCTTTTCATGCTGTCTGCTCCTGTCAGAGGCTGTGCATTGGTGTGCATCAATAACAGGGACATTTCAGACTTGGTGCTCAGAGCAATACACCAACCGGAAGGGAAAAAAGGGATAGACGGACAAGCAAGAACCAAGGTATGTACACAGAGGGAGAAAGTCAAACATAAGGCGATGGCAAAGAGGGGTATTTATTCATTAATCTCTAAGTGTAAGACGGTTCTTTTCATGCAACTTTTTGAAATGTTTGGAACTACTATGATAAAACTTCAACCACATGCAGCTGGTATGAAGCGCCCAGCACACGTCATCTCACTCTTGTTGTCTACCGCACTCTGAGAAAGCACATACCATTGTTTACCAGTGTTTCTGAGTGGATTAGCACGTTTATGGCTTCCCTGCTCTGTAGCCTCGCCCACGCTCTAATCATGACTCAACAGCCAATTTCAAGCAGGAGTTTAGACATGAACACTGGCAGAGGCCCAGTCAAATAACAATGGCAGTACATACGTGTGCTCTACATACAACATGGCTGTTATATTATCATCTTTATATTAGATGATCAGCATACAAGCCCTGTTTAACAATATTATAATAAAAAACACATCAGTATTACAGTATCTGCAAAAGACAGTTCAAAGAAGACTAAGATTCAATTTAAGTATCAAAAAGAATTCTTGGTTAAAATATGTTAAAGCATTTAATCTGAAGCTCTATCTGTTTACCAATGAGCCGTGCGCTGATAGTGATGACGCTGTCAAAGTTACAAATAACCACTATCGGGCCAAGGTGAGTGTTTGATCCATAGAGAAGCAGGATTTTTGAGTGTAAGGTAATGAGGCAGAAAGACTACCTGCATAATTGATGTTTCATTTCTGGGACTAAAGCTGCTTTCACACATACTCTGCATCCGTGAACTTTTCCAGACATTACCCGGAGGAGCTGTAAGTGTGAAGGCAAATGTCCCAACTGTAGGAACCAGACATTAAACTGCCTCAGTGCTGCCAGCTCCTTGGTTAAAAGTTAGTTCAATGTCTTATTAAGCTGTGTGAACAGGCATGTTGAACAGGCATGTTTACTCAACCAAACGGATATATCCAGTCTATGTGAACACACCTCACACAGACCCCTCCTGTTGTGCGCTGCATGTGTGAAAGAACAATTCTCAATTCACTCAAATCATTTTCAGTGAAAATATAATGAGCAAATTGATTCATAGCTGGAGAAGTTTGTTTTTTTTCACAGAAAAAAAACGAATACATTTAATCAAAATACACACATTTGTGGTTTATTACATGTTGATGCTTAAAGCAGTTCAATATTTTTTATCACAATGCATTTTCCAAGATGACATTTAAATCATATTTTGCTTTTTCATATTTAATTGAATAGCTTTTTTGCAATTTCCTCAATATATTAGCTAAACACATATTTTTTGACTCCTGCAGGGATTGCATCATTACTCCAACAGAACAATTCCACACTTAAAAGTTTTATAATTTGCTGATGAAACAAATCAACAAGGTGTTATTTGAAGAGCTCGTTAGAAGACTTGTACACACAAGTAATAATTTGACAAAATAACTGACATCTGACACACTGTACCACATATGTTCAGCACAGAAAGTGACAGGAGCTTCTCTATATTTAGCTGTTGATGTCTCAGAGCCTCTTTTCAGACATGAACTCAAGAGAATGTCCTCCCAATTGGGTCTGGTCTTTCTCCAGAGTTTTCCCCTCATAATGACTCAGATATTCTTCAATCAGCCCTTTTCACAACAACAAAGAAATCTCCAGAGTGAGGTGCAGCAGGCAGGGTCTATGAATTCCACTACAGAGATTGCTTGCTTTTGTTTGCGGCACATTGACACTGGCATTAGCTCTCATCACCAAGAGCTCTCTTGACATATTGGTCCGTGTCTCTTACGTCTATGGCACCACTTTGTCCTCCTGAAACTTTGGGATTCTTGTGTTTTTTTCAGCTTTGCAACTATTGCATTTAACATTTATTGGTACATCCAGAAACTTCGGAGGTCTATGGCCCCTCACCAGTTAAAACCATCTGAACATATGCATTATGTTTCTAATGAATGAATCTGATTGGATTGTGGTCACTGTTTCCCTAACAGGGAAATGGTGGTGTGGCTTTACCAGTCTATGAAATATCTCCACTCAAAAAAAAAAAAAGCCTTTCTCCAAGTAATCATTTGCAAGACAAATGGTTGGCAATGAGACATCTTACCTCCTTGTCTCATTAATGTCTTCATCCTCCCCCTGTAATAATTCAGCATGAAGCGCAATAAATAGCTGGGGCTGCTGTGGCACAGGTTTTGTCTAAAGAAGGATAAGTTAATTAAATGTACAACTTTGTATTTACCTGAAGGCTTTTCTTCTGCTTCAATTATCTATCTTGAAGCCAAGGTGTTTCCTGTACCCACACCTCAAAAAAAAAAAGAAAATTCGAAGAAGTCAGACAAAGGAAACATAAAGATATTTCTTTCTACACAAATGAGAGCAGTGGTATATCTGGATACAGAGCGTTGAATGGGAAGAATAAAAAAGGAAGTGAACGCTGCGTGGGCGGATGCATTTACGCTCCGTTTCTGTGTGGGTTGGTGTTCAGTGAGTGAGAGAAAAGGTTGGAAAGTAACAGCTATGGTGTCTAAGAATTTGACTTATGACTAAGTATTTATATTGGCAGATTCAAAACTCTGATACTCAATGAATTTGGATCCAATTCGAATAAAAAATAAGAATAAAATACAGGAACTGTGATCGATCAGCCAGCTGCTACCATGCATCATTTTCCACATTATGGTTATCTAGCAGGCTTTATATTTTTGTAGATTAAAAGTGAAGCAGAAAGAGCAGCAGCAGCCTAATGGACGGAGAGTGGGAACTGCTTGAAAAAAACAACAACATTTAATTAATGTGCCCTCCGGTATTCACAGACCAAGCATCCTAGTGTAAACGAACCCACTGAGCTGAGGAGGAATGTTTTGCCACGTTCAAAGTGCTTTCTCACCCTCACCTCTCACCTTCTCGGAAGCTTCAGCCAATTAGCACGGAAAACAAGGTTAATATTTCATATCTCATCCCCTGAGAAGAATCCTAACCATGTCCGGACACCTGGCTTTGCTCGCTTTCCTTTGCAGCTTCATGCACCTTTAAGGAGGTGACTTTCATGGCAACGATTTGGCTTCAAATACATGTGAGATGTCTGGATCAAACGCCTTTACAAAAACAGGGAGATTTCTGGGAACTTCAGATTTGGGGTAAAGTAGGAGCAGGAGCTCTCTAAACTTCACATCTTCTTTACGTATTTTTCACACTAAGACATTTGTATTCATCCATAAACACATCTACTTGCTTACTGTTCCTTGAGCTCACTTTTCCAGACACTGTACAAGGCTGCAGACTGAACAAAGTTTCTTGACAGAAGCAAGTAACTCAGAAATGTGTGTTCAGGCTGTGGGACTGACTGGAACATTTTGGGGAAATGTCCAGACCTCAGTGCTCGACTGAAAGCCGCTATACATTGCAGAGATGGAAAAGCTAAGAAAACCGACCTTCCTAAGACAATGTTGCTGAGGAGAGGATGTGCATTCCATGGGTAAAGGGTCATGCTGTGAGTCAACTCTAACAAAGAAGCACACTGAGCATTGTCGTGTGGTTATTACTGGCAGTCTCGAACTGGAACACTTATCATCTCCTCTGATCAAATTCCATTAAAGCTATGGTAGCTCCGCACCAACACACAAGCCACAACAGACCATCTGTCTGTCATCGTATTATGCCCCCGGGCTCATGCTGCGTCCTCCTGTTAGAGGCCACCTTCCCAAAGCAAATATTTCCAATGGGAAAGCACCAGGGAGCTTTTCTAAAAGCCTGTGCAACACATCCAAAAGCACACTCCGTCTGTCCTGCGTCTCTTTCGTTCCGTCTGAACCAAATGAACTGAGGAGTCCGCTGAATCAGTTTTGATGCCTCGCTGTCAGCTACAGACTGGAGCCGGCTCCAAAGCACTGAGCCATGAGCCTCGCGTGGCTTACGGCAGCTAAATTAACCAAAACAGAAAACACGGGCGAGGGACTGAAAATGTAATTTTCTGTTAAATTTCAATCATTTTGAACCCAAGCGTCTTTGCAGTAAACCTGCTTTGCGTTTCTCTTTCATCCATGCAGAGGGTGCACAGCTGCTTTATAGCCACCATGTGTGTTCATGGGGGGCCTCTGGAGCAGTGCCTGTAAACTGATGTTCAGACATAACAAGACAACAGGCTGGTGACAAATCACAGCACTGATGCTGTGCGGCTATAGCTTAATGTGCCCATGAGGCAACATTGAGGCATGTTGAACCAGCTCTTCATATTAGGACCAACCACCCCCCCTTGGAAATGGCAGCAGTAGTATATGAATTTTAAATGAGGAATTTCAAAGATGGCTCCCAGGTTGGCTAAATTAAACCCTATTCCAAAATGTCAGCAATAATTGCAGGAATCTGATATTATCACTTCAATGTAGAATATGAATCCAACATTAACACTGTTGCTTTATGTGAAACTGAAGAACGCTCTGTAACATGTATTGAATAGTGGGGATTGGTATTTGTTGCAGGTCTTTTGACGTCTGTGGATCTTCTTACCAAGTGTTGTGCTCTAGTATTAAACTACAGATCATCTAATTGGTTTTCTAGGCTGGGTGGTATATATATATATATATATTTTTTTTTTTCATAGGACCCAATACTTCATGACTTATTGATTTTCAGCATAGCTGCTAAAGGGCAGCTTCGATAAGCAAATCATCAGGAAACTCACTCACTTACTGTGATAATATGAACTGTAGTTTAGGTTGACACGCAATCACAACATTCATTCATAGTGACAGATTATCGCCTGATATTAGGCCTGCGTCATAGCATAGCAGCAACATCCATGTCTCAATTTGGAGCCGGTTCATACCGCTCCCAGTTTTTTCTCCTTCAGCTCCTTCAATGCCTAAAGTGGATTTAACAGCTAAATCAATGTGGGATCAGATCTTTCTGCTGGATTCACATGAGCAGGCTGATTGATGGAGACACTAGCTGCTCCTGATATCCTCATATTTTGTCCACTGCGTTGAATTCGCCCTGCTGGGCCCTAGCCGCTGCTCTTGGCGCTGAGTGTATTTGGGATCGGGTGATGGATGTTAGCGGCTTTTAAATGAAGACGAAAGGAGATGAGGACAGATGAGCAAGGAGAGGAAAAGGAAGAGACGAGCACAAGAGGAGGTGTGGAGGGTGGAGGAAGGAGAGGAGAAGATGCTGAGCAAGCTCTTTTCATACATGTCGTAGTTTGCTGTGTGTTTGCGTGTAATGAAATGTTGGCCAGCCAGCACCTGGCCGCCGCTAGTACCTCCCCTTCCCAACACCCCCTCAGCCACCATCCTCCACCTCCCCCATCAGGCTGATTAATAGTGAGAAGAGCCAGCTGCATTCCTCTCCCCACAGAGAGGTCGGGCATATGGCAGAGTGGAGAGCCGAGCTGCAGAATTATCATATCAAACCTGGTCTCCTTTGAACACTCATGGGACCGAGCCCCGTAGCCACCGATTCTGAAAAAGGGAAGGTATTATGAAGATCAAGGTGCTCTAGCCGTGTCTGACAACCAATGTTAGCTTTGAGATTATCGATTTTTTTTTTTTTTCTTTTCTCGAGCCCGGTTATGTGAGAGCTGCTGGACCTTTTTACTTCCACACCGTATCTGTCCTCACTGGTCCTGATGTAAATTATGCATAGAGCAGCAAGGCCAATTTCCCAAATGTTTAAGCCTGTAACCCCCGAGGCACAGTCCTGACCTCCGTTCTACAAGGGAACTCAGCAGTTGGTGGCTGAAGGTCTGCAAGACTGTGCAGCAAACTGTGTATGGCCTATAGAGGTGTCACCCTTTTGATCCTGCTAGCAACTTGTCTTGTAAAGATTTCCTGAGTTTCACTAAGAATAAGGGCTCATACCCAAAGTTTAGCTTTTCACAGTGTAGGTATGTGACTGACTGATACATTTCCCCATGGGACTTGCCATAGCTGTAGGCACAGAGACTGTTCAGTGCTACAAAACCCATACACTCGACTGAGCTGCTGCTGATGCCGGCTCCTGCACAGATTCCTGGCCCTCTGCTCTTCCCAAACTGAAGTCAACTGCAGCGCGTGCAGCAAAATATCTTGATGCTTGAAAGCTCAGGTGCTTGTCAGATTTGTTCGTGTACCAGAGTAAGACAATAGACTCCCTGCTTGTTAGCCTGTGGATGTTCTTCCTGATGCCTGCAGACTTAATACTCAGTGCTGCTGGTTGGTGAAGTTTAAGTGCTGTGTCCGTTTGTGTTAATTATGTTATTGATTTTGCTCTAAAAGCTTGAACCATCTCCAAGTTGTATTTTGTTTCTGCCACTGTCATTATTTATTCAGTCAGACAATATTTGAAATATTTGCAGCAGCAGAACATATATAGTTTGGTGTCCAGGCTCTGGATTCTTCCTTTCTGCAGATGGGATTAAATGAATATCACTGGGCCTGATGAGCAAATATCATACACCCTGTGTCTCTGTATATTTCCACTGTACGGGCTAGGGTCGGATACAGCTCTGTATATGTTCAAATACAAGAATGTTCTTGAATACCTTCCATTTGACACATACAAAGGTTTTTTTCCCTTATCTTTATTGAAGGACCTTGTCTTTCAGTCGGAGCACATGGTTGAATTGTTGTTTAGATACACCTTTCATCAAAATCCTGCCCTTGCACTGGAACAGCCCCTTTCTGCTATTTGCTCTGCTTCAGCTCAAACTGTGTGCTTGCGTTCAGATATAATGTTGATCACATGGATTTCCGTCCGCTCACAGATTTCTCCTCTTGCTGCTGGATTTCGTTGTATTACAACCCTGTACAAATTCCCCAACCAATAGAATGCCTGGTCTCGTGTTGACCACTAGTCAGCTAATGAAATGAATGAAATTAGTCCTGCCTGGTTGCAGATTTGTTTACTTTAGAGCATCCCGTACCGCTTTATTTATTCTACGAGCTTTGCTTTCTCTAGGACTTTCAGGAATAAAAGGACATGCGAAGTCAATCTAATGAAGCCATGGAGGGCAGGAGTAGATGAACCCAGTTAAAGATTAATCGCCTGCACAGACAGACGGGACAAGTCATGCGCTCGAACTGAAGGACCACCCTCATGAATACATAGCAGAAAAAAAATCTCCATACCACGCTTCTTAATATTTGATAGTATAATGAAGCATATACAGTAAGTAAGTGTATATGAAGGAAGTATAAAGTAGATCTAGTCTGCAGATGTGTTAAATCAAGTAATCAACGCACTAGGTTTAGATTCATAAGTTATATTTAATTCATCTGTGTTGGATAATGCAACTCATGTGCATGCCTTATTAGGTTTGTCTGTCTTTGAAGGTCCAAGGCGTCGCAGAGTCTCCTCAGTACTTATCATTCAGATTACATGTTGTCCAGCATCCCATGTGATTAGCATAGCAAAGATACTTAGCAAAGTTAGGCATGAATTCTAACACATAACTCACATCATTAATAAATGCATCACAACAGCAGGTCTGCTCTTTAATATGTGAGCCCGCTATGGGGGCAAAAATTACCACATAATTAGAAAGACGATCTTACAATTTGTAGAAACTAATTACACCTTTTTGCCTGAGTGGCAATAGTAAGATATGGGAGCTGTCGGCTCCCTCTGTGTTCAGTGGTGGTGAGGAGAGCCGGGCTCTCGGTTCGTGTCGGCCACATGATGACAGACAGCTGATTGGAGAGTCCGCCCTCATGGCTGGACCAATTGAGCTCTGGTAGCCTGCTGTTGCTGCTCATGCCTGACTACAGTGTTTTAAAGAAGAAAGGAGCAGGTTACAGGGGGACGGAACTGTAGTAAAAACATTTCCAGGACAAGATAAGGACGAGTGGAGCTGCAGACAAGGAAGGCCACTGGTGTAAGCACTTTGGGGTGAATCTTCGCTGCTCATAGTTGGGCGAAACACACTTAATGTTCCAGCTTGTTTGGGTATTTTATTCCCTGGAGGTCTAATTTGGAATGAAGTGATCTGATTAGCCCAGCTCCCAGGGAGCCTCTCTCATGGGAACCACCACCGAGGGCATCACTTGAATTGCAATCAGAGGATGCAAAGACAAATTATGCTTCTTAATCTTTTTTTCCTCCAAACCAAGATCAGCGCTGTTCCACTTCCCTCTGGTCCGTCGCTGTTCAAAGAGCCATTTCCCTCTGAACATAGGTTTCCTGTTTCCATTATTATCTTATAATTCACACAGTTAGAGCCAGTGCAGTCCCCATAGCTGGCAAACATCAGACTGCTGCTAATGTGAGCACATACAGAAGCAAATGATAAAGTAAAAGGAGAGTTAGTGTTCGTTCATGTTTGGTACTGCTATACTGAGAGGAAATTTAATTTGTTGTAAATTATCTATTAAAAACATGTGAATATTTGCTCTCCTGACCTTTAGCAAGCCTGCAAACATATTTTGTATTGTAAAAAAAAAAAAACTGGTTTAATTATATCTCCCATATTCTTTTAAAAAGTTTGCCAAATGCATTTGTTGACATAGATATTCCTTTTCATCTTGCAGTGCTCTTTCCTATTTGATATTTACATTTTACATCTGCATCTGCTCCCTACTCATTCACGGCTATAACAATCCAGGATGGAACAACAAACGTCTGCCAGAGACGTGCCGTCAGTTTTATCAAATAGCACACCAATTTGCTTTTTCAGTTCTCAAAATAGGAATTATTTTCCAGCCCTCGCTGTAATATGGTTTTAAAAACACAGTTTAAACAGGGTCATAATCTGAACGTACACTGCGAGCACTTGTGCCCCCCAGCAGGGCCCTCAAGCTGGCTGAGGTATTTCAGCTGAATAGTCAACTCAATGCAAATGTGTTTTCATGTTCTGCCTGCTGGGAGTGTTGTGCTGTTGTCAAGTGATCTTAATGTCACCTTGCACGGCTGTGATTGTTTTATACATCACCATGCACAGCCGACCAGGAGCTGATGTCTATTTATGAACAACGAGCTGACAGGAACATGATTGAACATGTGTGTGTGTGTGTGTTTGTGTGTGCGTGTGTGTGTGTGCGCGCCTGCCTGCCTGCCGGTTTTACAGAAAGCCAGAACAGGTGAATAGCAAGTCGTGACTATGTGTAGAGAGATGAATTGTGTGCGTGCATGCGCCTGCGTGTCCAGCAGTATGTGATGCATGATAGAGACGTCAGCCCGCAGAGTGGCAATCACTCAATATCCATGATTAATATGATCATGGTGGAGTTTTTTTGGAGCTAAACAGCCTGTGGGACAACGTTAATCTACCTGTCACTTTCTGTTGGTTTTCCCCCGGCTGCGACGCAGACTGTCAGTTTGATATTTGTTTTGTTTATCCTGTTACTGCTGAATCATTTAACTGAGTAACAACTGTATCGCCACTGTGAATCCTTGTTCTGGGCTCCATTTTGTTAGTTATGATCTTTTGTGTTCCCTCCTCTCGCTCTCGGTCTGCCACAGTCACACAAACACACACACACACAAGCCCTTCCACTTTTCCACCTGGTATGGCAATATAAATGATCAATTTCCCAAGCTGAAGTAGAAATGCTCATAGAGGAAAATTAAATCCCATGCCTGGGGCTGATGGGATATTTATCTCTCCCATTTTATCTACTGCTCTCTTCCTTCAGCAGTTGGCACATTTTCCATCAGTAGCATTCTGCTCCAATCAGTCGCACTGTGTGTGCACACCGAGTCACAGTGCTCCCCTCTCATAGCAAGTCATTTATTTGGCGCACCTTACTGTACCTAGATGGATTTCAATGGAGACACAACCCAACAATCACTCCAAGTGTGTGTTCCTCCAAAAAAAAAATGAATGCAAATCAAAATAGATTCATTATTTCGAAGAAAACAGGGAGCTGATCCTAATTGGCAGAGACATGGACACATGTTGTTAAGCGATGCACTCCTCTGCTGTTAGTCTGCATGACCGCTGATGATCGATTGCCAATCACCTGTGAGCAACCACACTCCTGGGCCACGGAAGACATGGGTGACTGCCGTCTGTTGCGGGCTGTCATAAGCTATTTAACAGTTTGGTCTATTATTATTTCTTGCATTTCTAATTTTACCTTTGAAGCGGCTGACGTGTGTCAGTCCCAGCAGGGAGCTGAGCGATGAATACGCCTTCCTCTCTCCTCAGTGTCTTATCGATGGAAAGCGGTATTGACCAGTGCACCGATGTGGAGGGGATTGAACTGCGGGAGGCTGGAGGAGTCACTTGATGTGCGCGGCCCTCTGGATTCATCAGTCTGGCTGACTGTCAGAAGCTTAGCGATTCTGCTGGCAATCAATGAGCTCTTTAAGTAATGCATGGCACTGCAGAGACGATTGCAGATGACATGTTTAAGACAGGGTCACAACTGGGTTTCTAATGAGTGCCGTGGATGACTCCCATAGGCCCGAGAACCACTTACTGACACCTGGGAAGAAACAAGTGAAGTGGGGAGAAAAGAGGATGTCTTTGGTAATGGGAGCATTTGTAAGACATCACATATTTCATTAGTTTCCTGGCAGCGAGAAGGAAAAATCCATCAGTGCTGTCATGTATCACACGCCCCCTCTAAAGATGGTGCGATTTGATCTTGTAGTATTCCTAATGATTATTATCATTACTGTAAGAGTGATGTATAAATATCTAACAAGTGTAACAAGGGTATAGAGCTGACCGAGGAAACAACTCTCCCCCTGTTTCCAGTAGTGTGAATCAAGTGATGCACGTGTCGGAAATGTCTGTAGCGTGCACGCATGCACAAGACACTGCTGATTTGTACTGACAGTGCTCAGACAATAACTGCTCCCAATCAGGGAGTGCAGCTATTTTAGAATACAGCTCACAGGTGACGCCTCCCAGAGTCCGTGTGCTCAATCTGCCACGCGTGTCCAGACGTAGCAACTGACTGCTTGCCGAGATCGAAAGGACTCAGATATGCAATAACTGTTTTCAGACATGGACTTTGGAGAATTCCCGCTCAATGGGGTCTGCGCTTTTTCCCCAAACTTCAGTTTTTCACATATGAGTAACGCAGCAGGTGATTATGAAGTCAGACGTGTTCACAGCAGAAACAGAAATCTGTGGAGCGTTCAGGTGAGGGGTGGCGCAGCATGCAGGAGGCAGGATGGAACATATTGACTGAACCGTGGAGATCATGTGTTTTTGGTTCTGCATTCATCTGTATTCGCCTGTAATCACCAAATACTCCTGTCTATCCGGGTCGACGTATTTATGGGCGTGTACATATTGCCTCGTTTTCATTGCAAGAGATTTGTGTTAGTTTTTGTTTGTCTTTCTGTTTCATACTCGTTGTGTATTAGAAACATCACGGCTCTGTTATATCCTTTGTGTAGCAACTGACTCGGACATGCGCATTCTCACACACAGCCTCTCTGGATAATTTACAGCAATTATCTGGACTTCAGTGCAGGTCTGAAAGTAGCTTTACTTCCTCGGAACAGATTTCTGTGTCAGGATTTCTCTGCAGTAATTTATATCACACTCTGATAAAACATATATACAGGTGAAGTTATGCTGTTTCGTAGATAATTAGACGAGCTCTGTGTTTTACTTTAGAAAATATTGAACAGTCCCTGATCACACACCAGGCATTTAGTGAAATTCATGATGTGTATACAGATAATTAAAAATCCCAACATGCGTACAAATACAGATGAAGAGATGACAGCATGGCATGAAACCAAGAAAACAAATAGCCCTGATGCAGAAATTGGCCGTTATGATGAGTGGAAGCGAGGTGTTTGTGTTCAGACTTTACATATGCTGGGTGTATTTTTATTACTCAGACTCACAGGTGCAATTCTCTACCCCCTTACACACATATAGCTCCCTGCCTGCAAATATTTAAATCCCTTGAAGACATGTCATCAACGGGCAATTACTTGATACGCTCTAAGAGGTAATGCTTACATTAAAGAACAAACTGATACTAATTCCCAACCTCATTTATATGCAAATACTGTTTAGAGGTCCCTGGCCACGCTCACAGCCAGACCTGGGTGAGAGTATCTGCTCTGACTGCAGTGCTTGCAGAATATGAGGGGCCACGGGGATCCACCTCAAGTTTTGTGTTCACGATGATTGATGCTTAAACAGTTTTATTATTATGATCAGTCAGTGGCGGTGGATGCGGCTGTTGGGTTTACCAACTTGCCTTCCTATTTTCCTCAGGTTGAATATCTCATTGTTAGTGTAACTTGCCTGTTAGTGATCCTCTCAATCTTTCAAACAAGCCACCTTTTCTGAGTTCTGTTTCACTAGTCCAATACAGAGAAGAGAGCTAACCTCTGCAAACTTTGCATGTCATCTTTAGCGTCACCTCCTGACCTCAGCCTTGAAGCGCTTCTCTTGACTTGCAGTCTGCAAAGTGGCTGCTGATATCAACCAGGGTACCCCGCCCTCCCCTCCCAGCTCCTATATGAAGGACGTCTCATCTATTTGTTGGAGCATCTGAATGCTCCATCTCAAACAAGCGGGGATGCCTATCAAATTCCAACACTTCACTCCCTTTGTCCACCTCAGAAAAGTTTTCAGCTGTCATACTGCAGTTTATTTCATCAGAACACCCAAACACCCAATTTGTTTCCACCTCCTACATCTTCCTGCATCTCCAGACGTGGGTTGCGGAGCAAACAATGAGAGAGAGAGGCGCGATATGCAGAGCTTATACAGTTTAGACTTCTCTTTGAGAGAGACGTGAACTGCTGCCAGACTCATAGCAAAGAGGCAGAAAAACAATCTTAAGCCCCTAAAAAGATTTCTTTCAGTGGACATTCTCGGACTGCTGCTGTTGCCCCGTAAGCCACTAGAGCCACTGTCAGCGTGGAGCTGCTGGCAGAGGGGATGTACTGACCAAAGCTTCTGCAAATACTAATCGTTTGGCTCTTAACAGTCGACCAAGGCTGTCACCAAGAAATAGTTCTGAGCAAAAACCTTCATTATACAGCTAATAGTTTTTCCTCCTGATTTCACAATCTGATGTTTATACAAGATAGAAACGATTTGGAGGTTCTGGTTGAGATAGTGCTGTCGCTGGAAGTAGCTTCACATTCAACTCACATTTTGTGGCATCAGTCTTTGGGCTTTTGTCTCACATTTCTTACCACGGCATCTTTGCAATATGACTTTTGCTCTCTGTGTTGGAAAGAGAATGCAGTATTCATCCTCTCAGATCGTCAACCAGTGTCTGGAATTGATTCCCCCCAGAAATTTGACTAATTTAATAAAGGGAACTTTCAAATACTTTTTTTCAAACTGTAACCCTCAGTAAGCCACCGATTCCCAGCTGTGATGTGCTGCTGAAATCTGTCTCTCCCTCTCATTTTCTCTCTCTCATTAGGGTCTTTTTAACTCTTGTTTGCTGTCACCCCCCTCTCACGCTCTTACTCATTCTGTCTCTCATTCTTTCAGTCTCTTAGTCACTCTATATGTCACCCTGGATAATGGTGTTAGATCAATGCCCAAGCCGTGACTGCTCTTCTCCCACTGTCTTCTGAGCTTTTCTCCACATAGTGCGACATCAGAGCCTCATGGGCAGTGTACATCGTTCTAACTAAACACAACAAGAGAAATGCACCCAATCTCCTCTGTCATTTAATTCTATTAATGTCACTTTGTCGCAGCTGTCTCAGAAGTGATAGTATTGATATGTTTTTTTCTCGGCTATGTTTAGGTTCCATGGGTACAGGAACAGGACAGTTAGCTGCTGGAGACAGTTGACTGATGCAGCGGTTTGCGTGGCTGCAGGGCTCACCATCTCGCAGGGATGCAGCTGTTTGCGTCACTGCTCCTCTGGCGTGATGTCTTGCCGCCTTTCTGCCCCTGTGGGGATTTTGTCACAGTTATTCACAGGATGCTTTATGATGGCAACACAAAATAACATGCAATCGCGCTGTGAGCAGCGCGGGGAGGGGAGCGGACAAAACCCAAATGTAGTTAAGCTCATCTGGCTGCTGTTGCACAGCGGCACAACTGGGAAGGATTTTGTGCAAGTGGAGATGGTGACCTTGGGATGAGCCGTGCAAGAACCGGCTGAGCCTCGCCCCCTGAGTGCTGAGGTGAATATGGACTCCTGTCAGCATGAAGGATGTTGTCGTGCTGTTGTCTGGTAATAAAAGAAGCCATCATTCTTGCAGAACATCAAAAACAATGCCACCGGCGAGCCTGTGCCTTAACAACCTGAAGAAGTGAAGCTCACAGAGCCGCATGTGTTTCATAACTCTGTGTGCGTTCTGACATTTATTAAAGCAACAAAAACACCAAGATATAGTCCATCATGAGACAACAGAGCTTTTTATTATTGTTGTTTACTATAAATGGTCAATTTGGCATTTGCTGGAGCCCTAAACTCCCTCCAGGCAGTGCAGCTGTTTATTAGAAGTGGGGGCTGGGGAAGAAGTGAGCATAATGCGGTTTAATTTAACTGCATGTGCATTTCATGCCAGTAAAATATCACGATTTACAGTTATGCTTGCATTTCATCTGCCTAAACTGCTGTGGTAAATCTCAGTGCTGGAAAAGCAACTGCTTGAAAACATGATTTAAAGAAGTGTGCAGTTAAAATCACTGTCGTGCCACTGCAGGCAGGACAGACAGGAAGAGCAGAGAGCTGAGGGACTGAAAATCAAACAAACATATACCAAGATAACTGACAATTACCTTATTTGATAATGTTGATGTGGAGGGAGGAGTCAAATATACAATCAATGCCTTCTTTTCTATTAATATAAAGCAAATTGTTTAGCAAACCTCTCTCTGCACAGAACAGACAGAAATCGGAGGATAAAGGAAACTTCAACCAACACTGAATCATTCGCAGTTTAAAAGAGACCCCGTTTATTTCAAACATGTATGATGATGGAAAGCAGATTTTGCATCATGGTAGTTGTTGCCCGAAGCCAATGGGTCTGTCTGCAGACGTCCACTGGGAGGCTGCTTCATTTGTAATTGCAGCAAGTGACTGACATGCATTGTCAGCTTTGTGTATTTTCGACGTCAAGTAGACACTGCTATGAAAGTGTGCGACTATACGGCAGTAATAACCAGATGGTACACTTTTGGGGAGGCTATAGGTGCTTTAAAGGCAGTTAGCGCAACACCTTCGGTGATCATTTTTTATAGTGCGTGTTTAGCTCTGTAAAGAGATTCAGCAGCATTGACTAGAACGCACAGACAAGACAATTTCTTCTCTATAATATTAACAAGTTTCAGGCACAAACGTACACATCAGCATATGAGACACGCACTTTGATGTTTGAAGTCTGACGACAGTAGAGATTGAGTATTGAAAGCTGACACCTGAGATTTGGACTCATGGAATGAATTCATATCTTTAACTCATTGTTTTTAAACCTTGGAACTAAATGAAATAAAATGTACACGATAGAAATGAAAGAAAACGACAATAGGCTCCCTCTAAGAAATCTCTGCAATGTAATTCACGCTCAGCAAGTTCTTTTCAACTGAGTTTCATGAATTCTGTTTTGGAGCCTCTAGGGACACGAGACATCCAGCCATTTATCAGGATCATAGAAGAAGAGTGAGTGTTCGCAGCGACTGTGCGTGGGCTGCAGTGCAAACACACAGCAGGTCACACTGAGCTGTGCGAGACACAATGGTACAAAGCCGAAAGGGCTTAAACAGTATTGAAATGTTTGGATTCTTACCTTCTGTCCAACCCATTGACATTGACTTATGGTGGCACCCCCCAGCCTGTTTTGCTTGGACACTTAAATGACAAATGGTCCTGCCTGTCAGCCAACATCTGTTATTTATCTGCAGCCTGGACCGGTCAGCGCCGTGCAGCCTGCCGGTCTGGCAGCCCACTTTAAAGCCACAACTCTGTCTCATAATTACAGCCAATCAGCAACAGAAAGACATTATCTGAGCTTCCCTAACCCAAATCACACCCAGTCCTCAATGTGCATGTGTTTCAGCAAGCTGCGAAATTCAAAGTTATTCATCGCCAGTTATTCCAGTACGAGTTAAACCAAAAACAGCCTGTGGGGAAACTGGTGGCAGCTTTAGATTCAAATTTAATAGAAATACTCACTTGATCTGATTCCATTTTGGAGTTAAAAGTTCAAGGTCACATAGAACTCTGAATGTCTGGAACATCATGGTGGAATACTTCCACTTTTGGCATGAACATTCACTTGGACTCAACGATTGAATTTGTAGATTTTGGTAGCCAAAGGTGACATCTGTGTTTATCTTGAATGTGAAATCTTAAGATCAGCTAGAGGACATATTTGGGATAAACCACTTAGACTCAAAGTTGAACGGGTTTTATTTTGGTGCCTCTAGCTGAAAGGTCATTATCGCCTCAATAACTATGAATGGGATGCATTAGGACTGCCTGCTGGTGTCATGATGTCTCGTCGTTCTCATTAAGTCATGTTTAGTTTGGTATTTTCCTTAAGTATCTAGTCACTTAGGTTAGGTTTACACCCAGGCCTTGTCTGCTGTCTTGTCCTCTATGGAGTACAGGTCTTTTGTAATCCTCGCCTTGAGAGCCTTTGTGTTCAGTGTAGTGTTTGCTGCCGGCCCTATTAGTCTTTTTTGTTTATAGATCCTTTTGGAGTTAAGACCTTAGTTTTCAGTTTTCCTCTTCAAGAGTGATTCTCTGTATTTGAATTGCTGGTTACCCAAGCTTGGCCTTGTGATTTTTGCTTTAACAAACCTTTTTTCTTTTTTTTTTTTTTTACCTGACTCTGTGTCTGGGTTTGTTCCGTGCACTAGCCTTAATTTAATTATGGCACAATTCACTTTGAGCCACTGATTCACAGATTGAATTTTAGCATTCAGCCTCAAAACATGATTTTGGCCTCTTCAGTGGCCCCTTTCTTCAACTTTTGCACCAGTATCAAAGACAAACAAATTATGTTTATGCTGATTCCTTTAAATTAATCTGGAAGAAGAAACTTGCATGGAAATGTAGGTGATCATTGCTCTTGTTTGCCAGTGGGCGTACAACCACAGTGCATGCATGTAGCTTATACACATGTCTAAATGAGCTCGTCTGTGTTTTTTCATACATGCATGTCAGCTTTCTCAGATCTAGTTTCACACCCATATCAGAAAGTTGGCAATATTTAGAACGGCTCTCTAATGATGTGAGTTTAAAGCATTGCAGCAACAAAACTAACATGCTGCTACTTTGTAGAGGAACGGCTCGGGAGGGAGTGATTCTATGAAATATCGTAGCTGTGAATGGCAAGTGAATGTGCCAGTCTGAGACGTGAGATAAAATTACTCTAATTATCACAATTATCTTGCAGGCCAGATATTAATGCTGACACAGTAGTTTTGGCCTGAAATGTTGCCCTCCCTTCAGAGTGCAGGCACACTGCCCCGCTCAGTGTCCACGTCACAAATTAGGCAGTGCATCATCTCCAACTCCCAGGCCACGTGTGAAACACACTTCTCCACACAGACAGACAGATTGGGGAGGAAAACTACAGACAAGGAAACTGTGATTGTTTGTAACAGTGTTGACAGAGTTAGATCATTTTGATATAAACACATTACATTTGACCCACTTTCAGCATAAGGAACTGGCATCTTTTTTTAATATAACATTACAACTGTCAGACAAAATTGTAAATGAAGCCTTCCCCTCTGGCCTATGGGACCCTGTAGAGATCCCCAAAATACTCAGATGAGCTGCTTCAATCGGAATATGAATGCATGTGCAATGATTGCACCATCATGATGGTGTAAAACTAGCAGCAGTGCAACTCAAAGAGAGGGAACTATACTGATCATGGGAAATTCTACAAGATGATGAAGATTATTTAAAGTAAATTGAAATTAGTGAGACAAATTGGAAATGAGTGGAGAATATGTACATTTGAGATTAGCTGAATGTCAACATGCTGTTTGATGTGATGTTCAGCTTTTCCCCAGGACAATAGAAAAAATGACTCATCTCCAACTAATTCTGTTTTCTGTTCTCCTCTCCTCTGGATGACACAGTTTGCATCTCTCCTCTACAGCTGGATTAGGTGTGAAGTGAAGGTTGGACGAAGTGTTTGTGCTCCAGTGTTTGGACACTTGATAGTGCAGTGTTTCTCCACTGATTATGGATAGTAGGAGACCGGCAGCAGTGTTTAGGGACCGTCATCTGGAGCCTCTTTTTCATTTATGATGGTTTTATAATGCTCTCTCCTTCATGGATCACACACTCCCAGGCACAATGCTTTATTATATCCAACAACAGAGGTTGAACACACAACGCTGTCCTTGAACAGCTGAAATAAGCTGCAGTTTTTGTTATGGCCTCCAGGCTTCTGTCCTAGGGCTCAAGGCTGCAGGATGAAAATCACTTTAGTTTGTAAAGGAGAAGAATGTCAAACTGCACCTCAACCAGCCAACCTGAATAAGCGGGTGGGTCTCAGGCAGTGACTATTTCCCATTAAAGACGGTTCAACCAAGCCGTCTGTGTTCAGTGGTACCACTTCACCTCCGGTCATTTTGTGTGTTTTTTTTTAAACATATTGGTATTGTTTTGAAAGTATCGATTTGGATAAAACCCAAACGATACCCAACTCTGTCTGAGACGATTATTTAGGTCCTGCTTTAAATGTGAGACAAAGACATGAAACTTGAATGTTCGAAGTATCTGTGTGTCCCTGTTCCAATAGCTTCACATGGTGCCTTTCCCCAAATCATCTATGGAGGCAGGCAGCGTTTCAAGCTGAAAACACAACAAGGCAGTAGCTGTAGATTTCCTTCTGGAGCGTTAAAAAGCAGTTTCCATGCAATTGTTCTGCTTCATTTTCTGCAGAACTACACAGAAGTGCTTGTCAGAAGCATTGGCCGGAGACTAAGTGTCCACAAGGTCCCTCTCTCCATCCATGTTCTCCAGCTCTTCCTGAGGGAAGCCAAGGTCTTGTAAAGCTAGAGAGGACATGCAAGTCCTCCAGCATGTGTCTGCTTCAGGGTCTTCTCCCAGTTCGACATGACTGGAATAACTCCAGCAGGAGGTATCTGGAAGGCATCCTGATCAGATCCCTGAACAACAACAACAACAACAACAACCCTGCCTTATTTTACTAGAGTTATATTCCAGGTTTGTCAGAGGTCACCACATTAATTATCAACATATGTATTTGTTAATAGTTTCAAAACAAACTGTAATCTAATTTAAACATTAAACCTGAGAAATCACTTGATAGCTGGAAAATACAAAGTTAATACATTTGCTATGGAAACAAGGTCTTTGTGTGGAGGTGTAGCTTGTGTAATGAAAAAACAAAATGAAAAGGGAACAAGTGATAATTAACATCAAATGTACCACCTCATGTATCAACACCATAAATGTCTAATTGTTTGCAGAGAAAAATCCTAATGAAAATACCCCATTTCATGATGTTTGGAAATGATAAAAAAAGACAAGTGAAACTTCCCATTCAAAAGAATCCACACTGAAATGTTGCAGCTTCAGTGGTAATCACCGTCGGTTCGGTACTGAGCCAACACACAGTCTTGTCAAAATCCCAATCTGTGTTGCTCTTCTTATTTGTAAGTGAAATGGAAAATAATAAAACATTCAAGTAGAGACTTGCATCTGATTTTTTTTTGGAAGAGTGCGAAGGATCCCATCACCCACAATAAAGTTTTCTGTTATTTGTCAAAGTGAAATTCAGGCGCCAGGTTCTGATGCTGGTAGGGAATCCTCACCAATACTAAGAATGTTTGTGTTTGTGGCAAAAGGTGATTGAAGGGAACTGGGAAGTGAAAACAAACAGAACCCTCGATGCCTTTAAGTGATACGGAGGTGTTGAAGGGGTCACAGCCACCAAAACCTTGAAAATAGAATCTGGGGAGAAAGTCAGACCCTCATTTAAGGAGAAACCATGGCCAGGGCGATTTAAAAAAACAGAATATTTCTTCTCCCTTTTTTTCCCTGGCCTTCATGTCTCAGCGCGTCTGAGGCTACGGCAGTTTTCTCGCCTCGTTGACTCGTTAATGATGTGGTAAAGACACGTATGAAACCAGTTAGATGAACTCTGTGAGGCAGAAACACGGCAGCAAAGAAACATTAGTATCATGTTTTTCATGTTGCAAAGCTGCTGACATTAATCATCTGTAAAACATCGCTGCCGCTGCTTTTCGAGATTCTCGACAGGAGGAGTTTGCTCAACCGTCACGCTGTTCCCTCTTTCCTCACTGTACCACAGAGGCATACGAATAGTTACCGCGACCTCAGATGGTTTGCCATTGTTGAATTTACTCAGTTAAATTACACTGATCTTTTTGAGACGATGGAGAGGAATTTCTTTAAATGTCTGACAAGCGGTCACCCCCGTCATGTTTGATTATACAGTCTGTGCATCAACCTATTGTTTTGCCATTTAAAAAAAAGCACATCGCTTTGTGTCTAATTAACTGGTGGCTGCACTCACCGGCTGTGGCTGTCATGGCAACAACTTGACTGAAGGGTACAAGACAGGTGAGGATGGTGGGTGTTTGAGGATGTCCTGTATTGCTCAGGAAAGAGCAAGGCCTGAGAAGAACTCACTCACTCGTGTTCCTGGTTACAGGGGACATTTTATCTGCGGAGCACTTACCGAGCTCTGCAGAGTTAGATTTCACTGTAAGCGGGATTAATCGTTTACCGCACTTGAAGTTGTCTGCAGTGTTTCCCATTAATTAGAGCGAGGGTGTCCAGTTCTCATAACACCTGCAGCTTGGTGCCTTTTCCTTGCAGAGCTGTGTGCAGCTCCTCTCGCTCTCTGTAACACGTTGACCCGTCTGTCAGGGAGGCAACTCTAAATATTTAGAATATTTTGAGAATAAATTTTACCTCAAACTCACAATTGATGAATGGTATTGGAAAAAAATCATAGATTCATAATTACTTTCTAGACATGGGATGATTCAACACAAAAATGAATTTTATATGTTTTTTGTAAAATTCAACAGATTGTGACTAAACAGTGTAATTGGTGTGTAGAAGACAAAAATGGACATTAATTGAAGATCCCACAAACTTTTTAGTGACCACCTGGGTCAGGGTTTGGGCACTTGGTAATCACATTTCACATTTCACATTTCACATTTCACAATCACATTTAATCACATTTCTCTTTCTGTCCATCACCTAGTTTGTTCACACATACAAAATGTGATGGATGTATGATTGACCAGTATTCATGAATAAACAATGTTTGTCTCAAATCAGCACATTTCCTCCAATGGCTGCTTTAAATATTTTATACCAGAACAAGAGTATTGTACTCAGCTTTTGTACTTAGCTTCACGCTCAAGAGGATCACTAGCAGCATGCTGCAGTATTAGCTATTCTTACAGTCTAGCAGTGATTTTTTTTTTTTCTAGGATACAACTTGATTAACTGTATGGTACCTGCCATGCTAAGTTAGCTAATAAAACAGGCCAACAACATGGAAATAGAATCCAATAAAGGAGTGGCACCGCATCTATAGCTTTAATCACATAAATCTTGCATTGGCTTTTTTTCTAACCTTGTTTAACATTTGAGTATGGCTGCTGTGATTCAGACTCTTTTGCCAGGGAGACCTGAGTGAGAGAGCAACATCGTGACTGGCATACAAAGCAAAAAGGCCAGTAGAAGCCAGATGCTATATGTACAGAAATGCTATGACTCTAAAACATCCACTTTTTGGCTCTGTGCAGTACCATCTGCTGGCACATTTAAAACACCTGTGAACTTCTAATATACTTATTTTATTTATTCATTTTTGTGATGCTGGTTCACTTTAAATATTTAATTTCCTTTGACATGAGTCCTATCATGAGTCCTGGCTCTTGTGGGGCGTCTGGCCTTGTCTGTGTGTTGTTGTTTTTTTTACCTCGTCACTCAGCTGAGCTGTATGGAGGTTTTATACAGATAGATTCAGGGCTCCAATATTAATCAGACCTTGACTCCTCTCATTTCTGACTCACTGACATGGATGAAAGACCTTGCCAGCCCCGTGGAGCGACTCCTCCACACAGGCTTCACGGATGTGCCTTCTAGCTTAACTTGACAACAAACAGATTCACATCAGGTATGGACCTAAATCAGACATTAGTCGTTCCATGACATCCTCCACTGATGCCATGTAAGTCACTTCATTATTTATCAAGAATGTCATATATTGAGAGTATTTATACATCACATAACAGGAAAACCATTCCAGATAGTGTCGGATAATTTATGTAAACAGCCTCGGGGACCAGCCTGATAAACCTACAAAGAAGTCTGTCTGTAACAGCTGCTAGCCGCTTGCCCACCTTTTAGTTAGCCACACTAAACTAAATAGATATGAGATGGTCCCTTTCAATCCAGCTCTACAAGTAACCTTTTTAATGCAGTACACTGGGTTGTGCTATAATTCAAATTCAATTAAAAAAATAAATCATTCTGCCTTTAAAAATTATCAACAATTTCACCGACAGCTTTTCAAAAACACACTCCATCCATTCATGTTTTTGAGAGACCTTGATCTCGGGCTTGTGGGTTATTTGGTGATAAGAGGGTTTGAGCAATACTGTGGGAAAACAAAGCTTTGTATCCTCAGGGAACATCATCTACACAGACCTATAGCAGATCATTTCCATGTCAAGAGCTTTGAACTTCTATTCAATCAGTCAACTTCTTTACTCTATTATGATCTTAACTAATTGTCCCACCTTTTGAAAGAATGTCACACAGTGCTGCAAGAAAAAAAAAAACAATAACCATGACCCAGTATAACCGACCTCAAAAAACAAGAAGAGGTTGGATTAAAATCACCAGGCAACAGACGGAATTGAAATAAAACCTGCATTGACATTGTTTTAAGTTCATATTCACACTCAGGCCTGTGTTGTCTTTGGGTCATTCAACAGAGCTCTGCAGAGGGCTAGACAGTCAACACACATGCTCAGAGTGCAGCCACTGGAAGAGTCAAAGGACAATGTGTACATACAGTTTGGTAAACAAGCAACAAAGACTCATTCTGTGACGGCACAGATAGGCTGGTCAGGTATGGCCTGCCTCTTTGGGTGGCAGGTGGATCAGCCGTTCACCAGCATAGTAGAGGACAAGCACCATAATGCTGTTGAGTGATGTGACCCCAGAGGAGAATATAAACAGGAGCACTGTCTGCTAAACTAACCTTACCTGAGCACTCCAGGGACACACAAATCAGTTTTTCCATGCTGTGGACTGTGACCTCTGACCGGCTTACACCCGTGTGTTTAGATTCCCTTCCAGCAACACTACAAATCTTGGTGACCTCATTTGAAGTCAAGTCTGTCAATGCTATAAGAAGTGGGTTTAAATCAGGCGACTGCTTGTGGATCTGTTTTTTTTTTTTTTTTTCCACCAGAATTCGTTTCTTTCCACAATCTGCCCATCCAGTGGAAGAGTTTGATTGGAATGGGTTGTGAAGGTGTTGAGCATGACACACACTTTTTCCCACGGGACCATCCCCTGTATTTTGTTGAAGTCTTGTCTGCTTGAATCCAAGTCTGACGCCCCTTCTGACAAGAATTATTTAACAGTCCTTCATTTTCAGTGCCGTGGGCTTTCTGTCTCAACTCTTCTTGTTCAGCACAGCCTCAGTGTCAGGGGAGTTAAGATTGAAATTCACTTTGAGGCATGGGGGAAGGCTAAAGCCATCTAAATGCTGTTTACCCACCTTTTGATTTGTAGGGTAAGTCTTTTCAACTTATCTCTCTGACATAAGTTATTCCATCAAATGTTAAATAGCATCAGAACAATGAAATTGGTTCTAGCCTGCGACTTATCCACAGAAAAGTCTTTTGAGCTTCACATGATTACATAGAACGTCCGGGTACATCCGCGGTTGTTCCCTGTGGCTGTAACAACAGCAGTGTGTGCTGAAAGATTGATCTTTTGGCCTGGATTTGTCTCATTGTTTTTAAGCCGTTCAACTAAAATATTAATTCCCACTTTGAGTGTAAGGAAATCAATACTGAAGTGTGATAATTCCACAGTGACGGAGTGTATTTTTCAGTTTTGCGATAGGAACGAAGAGTTTTTAGACATGCGGAGATGAAGCTTTTAGCCTCAGGCAGGGCGTTTCCCATGGCGTCAGTTGAGTGAATAAAAAGATGTTTTGAAGCTGTTTAAGATATCAGTTTCTAACACTCCCTGTGTAACATGACATGTTAGTGCGTTTCTACTCCAGATAGTTTGCCAGACTGGTTAACATAAGCGCCTATTCCCACCAGACCTGATTTTTCAGTCGTGTTATTTTAACGACACAGAGTCCTTGAGTGCTCCAGCCCATTCAGTACCGGGCAGCCTTGCTGCTTTTTGTCTGTTTAGCTAGTATTAACCTCTTTCTTTCAGGATTCTAGTTGGCGCTGTCACAAGTGATGTCAGCTATATCAAATTACACTGATCCAAAAAATACAACCAATTATTGAAAGTCCAATCCGAATCCTCTGAAACACTGATGTAGAAATCACTCAACGTTAATTTTAATTTTGCCGAATAAATGTCTCTAAAAACACAGAGCTTTTTGTGTTTGTTCTTGTAACATTTTTAATGATAAGGACAGGAAATAGACATTCTGTTTATTTCTTCACTGTTTCATGGCAAGGAGCTCTTCTGTTTTCGGCATTCAAATATGAAATATTTTTAGTAGGACTCATGGAATGAGTAATGGAATTATTAATATAACATCAGCAAGTGTGGAATTGCTTCATTTCAATTTTTCAACTCCCCTCTCCTTCTCAAGATATGAAATGATTATGCCCCCTCTTACAGGTAATTTTGATCTCTAATATGGAGCAGTCTACCCAGGCCTTATTTTTTAACTTGGACCTGTGGCAGAAAACCTATTAAAAGCACCACTTAACATTGCTGGAGTGTGGCGCTGTGACACCAGGTGTGACCTAAAAAAGGTAGAAAGCATAATTAGACACGGCATATTCGGGTCAGTGAGGGCATCACTCTCCGTTTCACTCCCTGACAAATTAGTGACAGTGTGGATGTATTCAAATAATGAATTCTTTCTCCCTGACAAAGTTGAAAGGAATGAGCTGGAGAGGACCACAGCAGAAAGCATGAGGGAATCAGAGTGTCATAAAGCGTCCAGGAATCAGACGGTATGCGCTGACAGTGTAACATGGCTGGTTTTTGAATATCAAGTGAAGCCATTTTTGCTCTGATGAATACATATGGCCGCTCAGAAATGAGTATCCCGCCTTTCTGCCTGCAAAGACGATGCGCGATGAATGCGAAAGTGAAGCAGATGGTAGCCCACAAAGACATACCACTGCTGTCATTAATGCATATGATGGAGTGGGAGAGGGATGAATCACTTCTCACAATAACCTACATCATCCTTTAAGGACCAGGTACTTCTTTTTGAAATTCATACTCTAAAAGACGTGGGGATCTTCTACGGCCAGAGATTTGGACGATGTTACACTTGAACAAAATGATGGGGCCTGAAAACAGATTTTCTCATTTTCCCTCGAATGTTTGGATATTTGCTTTTCTATTGCAGATTCAAACTACAATATATCATGTAGTCACAACATTGAGATAAGCATATTCCATGAACTATTTATTTCACCATCTTCACAAAGAGGGAGAACAAAGAAAATTTATGACATGGTGACTTCTAAGATTTCTAGTGGGAATCTCTTGACTTTTATGTAATAATGCAGCACCTCGCTCACCTCTCTTATTCGACGGCATCACAAGGCTGCAGAAAAACACAAGACAGTTCCACAGCCACTAATTAAGACCTCATAGATTTGCCCTATTTGCATGGAAAAAAATGTGAATATCAAACAGCATCAGTTAGCGAACATCCTGTCCAGAGAAATCCCTTTGAGCCTGTCAGTTTATATGAATATATATAGAATATATATATATATATACAGTATGTGAGTTTATTGCTAATTGACAGTGACCTGACTGAGGTATCTGAATTTAACTGCCCTCCCTTCTCCTGCCTGCCATTTGTTTAAAAGGTAAAAGGCTTTGATGTTTGCATGGCTACCACATGCTGTCACCCGCATGGCTGTGTGAGTCAGGTTTAGTCAACCGTGCCTCCATCTGTGTCGACCCGGCGGTTGTAATACTGCCAGACTGGACACCACCAGGAATGCGCTGGTCGCCGCGGTGCTTATCTGAGGCCTGTCCCAATACAGAGAGTCTGTGCACTCTAGTGGAATTGTTCCAGTCCATCAGCAGGGAGATTGGAGAGACTTTTCTGTATCAGTTCAGACACACTGGTCCGTACATTTAGATCTGCTTGAGAGACCAGTGGAGTATGTCACAGGGACACGACAGACCATGCCTCCAGGCCTATAACATTTAAAATTCAACAGATGCACGCAGTCTGGTGCTTAAGCCTGGTTAGTCTTACTGCTCAGTGACCCCTGATGAGGCGTGCATTTTGATTCAGTTTTATTCTTTTTCCAATGAAAAGAAGCAGAAAAGGAGATGTTCCTCGCCGTCCACCGCTGCAACTAATTGGAACTGTGCCCATCTACTGCCCTGATTCCCCGTGTGCTGTCACGTGGTTTTGCAGGAACGCTGGCCTTCTGACAGGCTTCAACTCTGCTGCTTTCGAGAACGCTTGTTCTCAGGTGTGACTCTGCTGCCTCCATGTTGAGGAGGACAGTGTTGGGAGGAAGTGGCTATAAACGGCAGGGTTGGAGGGCATGGAGCACAGAGAGATTCAAGAGGGTACGATTGTGTGTGTGTGTCCTGTGTGTGTTTAGATGCTGTGCTGAAGGGACACTGAGCAGCATACGAAACACCTGCCTGCTATGACGGATCACCTGTGATCCCAGGGAGATACAGCAGCCGTTCAGCCCCAGTTTGAGATGTCACAGGAGGTGGCTTCCAGTGACTCTTTCCACTGATAGATTTTTTTTTTTTACAAAGAGATGAAAGATTGAACATGACCCGTGGTTTAAAATAGCTCACTGACAGTATCTACAGCTTCAAGATGAATAGAAGGGGTTATGGAAGAAGAAGAAGAAGAAAAAAAAACATCTTTCATGCCTCCCTATGTTCCATCATTTTTTTTCCCTATTCCCTGGTGCTGTCTTCTATACAGTCATATATATGTAGTGCATGTGTCAGCCCCCCTCCCTTCACTCCCTCCTCCCAAGCCAAAGTCATTTCTGTAACAACAGATCCTTGACAGAAGGAACACTTCACCATGTTTCTCATATGATCAGCGACTGAAACGACAACTGTTGATCAACTGAGGTCAGTAAGCTAATTAAGCTATCACCTGTCACCAGCTGACATGGTGATATCCCAATATTGTAAATGGGATTTTAAATGTACAAATGACGGCTATTGAACATCGAGGGTTAATCCCCATGCTCAAAGTCTACATACCCATACCAGGTGTAAACACATAGAAAAGGCATGTAAACTATTGTGTTGATGTATTACAGAACTAGTTTGTATTATTTTCCTTGGCTGCTTATCATATATTTCAATACTTTAATCATCTCTATTTTTAGCTTCATGTTACACACAGCAGATTTTCAACACACTGACTGAGGAAAACAGATGTTTTTCATATCATCGATGATAAATGAAGACACGTTGTTGATCAGGTGTAATGAGGCGCCATTAATGTTGAGTATCCATAAAAAATGAAATGCTTTGTCTAGGAGTGCTAACGCTTGAGGCAAATGTGAAAAACCTGACTGGAGAACAACTCCCCCTCCCCCCCCGCTGTGTTGAAGGTTATCCACTCAGGGAAGTGTCACAGCCAATCAGATCTACTCCGTGCTCTTAGCATTGGTGACAGATCAGTCTCCAGTCCTTTACAATGACACCTCACCATCCTTGTGCACAGTATTTAATTAGGTAAAAACAAATGATGCAGAGAGAGCTCATCACTGAGCTGAAGAAAAACAAGCTGATACTGCCTATGCGTTTTGTTTTCCTCTCGTCTGTTCTGCTTTCCTCTATTGTTTCCGTCTCGCTTTGTTCTGTTCAACATGTATGAGTTGCTTATGCACCGTGCTGAACATGACCCACTGTGAGGTGTGTGGGAGAAAGACCGACGGATTGACTACACGCACACCCTGGACTCTGCACCGTGCGTGCACATGCACTGAGTGTGTAGGTATATATGGATAGGGGAATCTTGGAGGAATGAATCCCACAGGGATCGTTGTCCATATTGGCTCAGTCAAATGACACAGTTGCTGTGGGTTTTTTTGGCAGCACATTTATGCTGTGAACATCCTGTTCCACCTGATCCCAGAGGAGCTCTGTCGGGTTTAGATGTGGGGAGTGAGGAGAAGTCTGTCACTTTTTCTGAAACATCTTTATCCTGCTGGAAATCTCCATTTGAACAAGAGGAGGCTGTGGAAGTGTTGGTACCAGCTCTATCGGTACCAACACTCTACCACGCTGTTTCCTTTTCCGTACTTGTACGTGACCGTCTGGAGGAGGCAGCTGTTTGTGGAAATTGAGAGTTGTGCCTTTTAAAATAGATCCTTGTTGTATATGCAGGCAGAAAGAAAGAGAGGTGGTGGCTCTGCAGGGAGGAGCAGAGGCCATGTAGCTTATTGAATTGAAAAGTAACTCTGTACAGCAATTGCGCAGCCCCCTAGGGGTGATCAGGCCACTCACTCTATTGATTAACACTCCCCACCTCCCCCTCTCGTCCAAATCTCTTCAAAGCACATTACTAACGATCAAGATTTATCACATGGCATCCAATAATATTATCTCCACAAGGAAGCGATCAGAAGTCTTACTGTGTGGATTAGCCAAGGTTGAGTTCATAACAACCTGCACTCAAGTGGGTCAAATGATTGCAGCTGACAGTCAGCGCCTGAGCCACAGGGTCTGGGTGAAACCCGCACCTCATTTGCAGCACGTCCAAGAAAAGATGCACGGCACACAGATTAGGACTTGATCCTACCAGCATTTATTTAGGCAAGCCATTCACCACTGTGAAAGGTACAACGCCACAGAGAGGGAGGTTGAGAGGCTGCAATATCTTCAGGGAGAGCTGTGCAGCTGTTGAGATACGTATCTTGAATGCCAGTTTCATTATGCTGAGTGTCTGCTCTGACGGTAACCTAGCAGCACGTATAGAGCTCTTCTATGCATCACTATGCATCAATTTGCCACACACGTTTCCGCGCTAAAAAGGTGGCCGTTTTCGCCACCCACAAGTGTGTCAGAGATTTCTTGAGCTCGACAGCTTGAGGCTGAATTTGCAGGAAGATGGCACAGGGCCTGATTGGGCTGTAGTTTGGACAGCTGCCCCGACAGACGCTCTGCAACCCAGGTTCTGAACAGGAAGTGAGCCAAATACTGCGCAGGCTTCCCGATAGACCTGTCTGACAAAATTTTCTGCATATGGATGTCTGTCTTGATATTTAACATATTTATTGTGGCTTGAGAGGTCTCAATGGCAACCTTGGAAGTGCGAATGGTGTTTCCATGACACTTGAAATAGAATACTTACAAAGTATTAAAAGTAACACCATCTTCCTCCCCAGTCTTGAAATTGAAACCAACATGATAAGGACATGGGTGTGTAATTATGTCATCCTTACCTTGTGCATGTAACATCCTTACTAATAGTGGCACATGGACTATAATGTATTCCTCGAGACAGTCCCAACATATGGCACACATCCTTTTAAAAGGTAATCATGTACAGAAGTTTGATTTAGATCTACAGAGGCAATCATCGTGGTCACTTTCTGCAATCTACGCTGGGTCATTTTCTGCTCTGAAGGGGAGTGAGCGATGTCGTGTGCAGTCGCTGGAGCCTACAGCCATCCTGCCCTGCGTTAGAGCAGCAGATATTAACAGACCACTGGTACCAATAACCCGAGTGTGAGCTGTCAGTGCCGCGTTTAAAGGAGCACATGAGCCAGCGATCAGTGTCACCTGAGGTTGTGAATGACACCCCGGCACCACACATTTGATTACTGTGAACTTTGTTTTGTGCCTTTTCTTTTCTGTTTACAGGCATTGACATTTAAAAAATAAAAAATAAAAATAAAAAAAAACCCTCCTGACTAATGTGAAGGCCAAATAGCATGGTTCTGCCAGGTAAGATGAATCAAAGAGCTGAGAAACTGCCAGATGTTTTCAGAGAGCATTAAGGAGCCAATCAGATTAGTGAGAGCAGCAGCTGGTCACCCAGATGTTTCAAGCATGTGTGTTAAGGTGCAACCATAAGACTCAGTGTCTTTGATTAAAAAGTCAGTAGTTATTTACTCAAACCTATTTCGATGGCCTGCTTTGCAGTAGACCATCAGCCTCTAAAAGGGAACATTTAAGTCAAGTCATATTTATCTAAAAAGGGCCTTTAGATAGCTGAATGTACTCAAAGGAAGCAAATAAACAAACAAATGATGGTTGGGTCTGAGCACCAGGCCTGTACATAGTGTCCAATGTCTTAGTTGGGATTGAAAAGCTGAAAAAATATGTCAATATTGTCCTCAGAGGTCCCTCTTTGTTTGTGTCTGTGGGCTTTGCTGAGTTCCCCTGCATTTCCCTGCATTTGTTATTTCAATCCAAAGATAGCCATTACACTGTGATATCTGACATGGACAGATTAACCTTTATCACAGCTATGCAGCTGAATGGGCAGACTCGGACAGCTCACCAATACAGAACAAGGAGAAAGGGCATTTAAAGTGACGTTTCAAATACCACCATCCGTGTGATTAAGCTCCTGCCTGTTGAGCCTTGTGGGTAGCTTTTTTCAAATCAAGGCCGTGTTAGTTAAATATTTTGCAGGCCTTTTCTTTCTACTTCTGTTAGTCTAAGTGCCTGCGTAAGCCTATAGGACTTGAAAATACTTCAAACGCAGCCGCAAAGCAGCTATGAAGGTCAGTCTCTTTGCAAGCAGGTTCCTATTCATACAATATTCATCAAAGCCTAATTTCAAATGAAAGAGACATGACACAAAGAGCTTAAAATAGAGAATGTCAAATGTAAGAGGATGAACAAAGACTGTTTCACAGATGGGCTGCGGAGAATTTCAGAAAATGACATTATTTTTTTCTCACTTTACAAAGGTCCAAACCTTCCAATCACATGGGATTTATAGCTGGCAAGAAAGCCAGTGTGACTGGAATGCCAGTCGGGAATAATGATGTTATTTAGTGTTTCACTGTGTGAATGAAAAATATTTCATTTGACAACATTTCTTTACATTTCTTTAACACTGCTATAAACAACTTACTGCAGATCAGAGAATGTACTGCACTCTCTCTGGCAGTGTCCCTGGATTAGAATGAAAGGGGATTAAATGTGCCTGTACTTGTCATGCCGCCTGTATCAGCCATGTCACTTATATGAGCAAAAGTTCTCTTTTTCTTCCATCCCTAAAACATCGAGTAAAAATAAAGCTCAGGTGAAACTAGACTTGTACAAAGTGACGCACCGGAGACTCTTGGCAAACTTTTCCCTCCCAGAGCATATGGTTAAGAGCCATCTGCTCAAACTGCGCCTCAGAGTGCAGAAACACTCAGTTCACCCCAAAGTGAGATCAGGCAGAGATTTTGCTTTAGTTCACCTGTGTGACTTTTTACATCTTTGCCCTCCGCAGCTGTGCTGGTTTGTTATTGTTCATGAATCTCAGCATCGGATTTTCAATCTGTATTTAGGTGTGACAGTCACAAAATACAGTAATACACGTGTGTGCATATTTGCATTATACAAAGTTGTGTTTCACACTGTATAAATGCAGTGCAGTGCAGCATTATTTTCTCTGTTTAGTTATTTTGAACATGAAAAATAGTAACATCTATCACACTCTACTTAAATAATATACTTAATGTAATTAAACTATGCAGTCAGACAGGCAGAACTCCTTTCAACACTTGGATAGAAGTCTGAATTTCATAAGGCCCTGTCATATGAAAGTTTAGATGGTTGATATAATAGATTAAACTTTCTTGTGTTGATTTGTCTTCTTATCGCTCCACATGGATGTTTTCATCTCCTGCAGTTTTTCAATGGGATTAAAGCTTCTGTGGATGTTTTAATCACAAGCTTCTGGTTCATACACGAGTTATTTGATATGAAGTTTCCATTGCATCTTCACTTTCATTACAGCAGTTTGCTCCCCGCAGTTAACACTGAAAACATAAAGTGAAATAGGGCCGTAACTTCAGCTTAATCCGAATACATACATGCTCCAAAAATGTAGCTCCTCATATCAGAGAATAAAAACCTTCTCTTCTATGTCACATTTTCATCTATTTTCTGAACCCAGTCTGTTTCAGCTTTATTTCATCCAAACACATCCATGTTGAGATGTAACTCAATGTGTTAAAAGCAGGAACTCTTGTGTTTGTCTCTGGACAGAAACATCTAAAGTCGTAGCTGATGTCAGTGCTCATCAAAGCTGTGGTTTCTGACAAATTAAAAGAGCTCTGCTCTGTGTCCACTCAGACGGCATGGGGACGCTCTAGTGCAGGCTGAACTGACGTCCTCATCGCCTTCACATCACTTGCTTCGTGGCATCCAGGTCATCAGGTTTGCATCTGTTAACTCAGACCCGTGGTGACCACTCAAAGGACATGTTTTTATTGAGATGATTGAGACATAAAATGTCCAGCAGCAATAAATGGTTACATAGAGAGTCTCTCCTTTTTCGGTTGCTTTTCATAGCTCACACTGATCCAGTTGAAAGTCCTTTAAATAAAGAAATATATATGGTACCGGTACTTTTGTAGGATAGTCCAATATATCTGTTTATATTTGTGAAATGCATTTCAGAGTTAGAGTTCAGGGTTTTCAGGTACAGAGCCCAAAACAAACATTAGTACTCAGCCAGCGTTTCTCAGCGATTCTGTTAGTTGATGCTCATAAATCATTATTTTATTAAAGGAGTTTTCTATCAGAATACACAATGCCTAACAGTAATATCCCGTTTTCATCCTACTATGTTCCAGAGACTGAAACCAGCAATATGTGCCTACACTCCTCAGGACACATGAGAAAACATCCTATGGCCTTTGGGTTGAAATGCTTTTATATCACATTTCCTGCTTGCATCAGCAATAAGGATCCAACAGGACAGGTGAAAACATCACAAGGATTATTCTACATTCAATTTCAGCCAATAGATCCTTTTCACAAAACCTTTTGTCCAATTAATACACACACACACACACACACACAGAACACAGCAGAATTTCCTCATCAGCATGTTTGGTCTATCTGCATATTGCATTATAACCTAATGTAGCATGGCACAACAGATATCCAGTCTGTGGATGGTAATGATCTGCAGCATAACACATATAGAGGACAATGTTCCTTACGTTAGCAACTCAATCATCTGTATTCTTTCACTGCCGTGTGTGAAGCACACCATCGTTAGGTCAGATGGGTGCCCGTGGCAACAACAGAGCTGTTTCTGTAGACGTGTTAGTGGCTTGGCTCAATATTGATCTGTTGGTCAGTCCACTAAGATTCAGAGTGACATGTCTCAACTATTGGACTGCCATTTTTATTTTATAGTGATTTTCAAATTCCCTACAGGATGATTCCTCTCGAGGGATGATCTCTTAATTACCGCTAGGAACGCAAGCATGTCGAAGGTATTCTTTGAAATATCACAACCACTTTTCCACAAATAGAAGAAACATAAACTCCAAAGTTTGGATCCTTCTCTGTCCAACCTAATCCAGAGTCTTATTGTGATCCAGTGGCGAGGTATTTCATGAAGGTAACATTGCAAATGATGAGAGTCAACTGAACATGATACACATGTTGGGCATAATGTTATTGGGCACAATCAATGGGGGTAGGGCAAGGTGGTGATGCACTTCACCAAAAGTCTTTGTAGACCAAACCATCTCATCTTGGTTGTGGCCATCGCAGTCTGTGTAGTTTATGTAGTCAGACTGAATTTGGGTCACGATCTAACATTTTGAACATCATGAGCATTATACCTCTTGAACACTGTGAGCCGACTCTGGTAAATGGTAAATCATTCCAAACGATATCTTAAATACTACAAGCTATGAGGAGCATGTTGTTGTTGTAGCTTCTAGTTTATGCCAGTTTTATACACAGGACAACATAAACCTGGTTTGTGAAATTCTTTTTTTTTAAATATCTGTTTGATTTTTTGCAAAAAGTTGGATAATTTAAACATTTGCTTATGGGTATAAACATCTGGTTGTGATCTTCCTCTAACTACACACACTGATCTCTGTAAGACATCAGAAACAAAAAGCCTGAAATGTTTTATATAATATTGTTTTTTTTTTTTTGTTTTCAAAGCTGGTTGCAGGTTCCATTGTATAAATTCTTGATCTTAGAAACAAATACACACAAAAGCTGTCAAAATAAATATGAAGTCAATAGTACAATCAATAATGTGATCCATTGATAATTTGATATGATTGTATCCTTTACATTACTTCTTTATTATAAGACTATCTGGTTCCCATGGTTGCACATTTTACCTCTGGATTCTGCGTGATAGATTTCTTAGCAACAAAAAACTGCTTCCAACTCACCAGAAGCAGACATTAACAGACGAGTGACCACCTGCATTACAATCACATCACACGCTGAGGGGACTTTGTGTAGGTGAGGCTTGGGTGATTCAGCACACAGACTCTATGCCAATAGGAAATGGGGCCCAGAGGCTGTGTACTGTTGGTTCAGGTCTCTCTGCTTGAGCAGAGCAGAGCGGAGGAGAGAGGAAGCTGAGTTAATGTGCTTCCTACTCCATGTAGAGCATCGCTCATTGATAAACATGATCTGCACTCGCTGCCTTAGAAAATGTCAGAAATCGACCAGAGAGCTGACTCAGGAACCAGGGCCCCACAAAAACTCAGGCAGTGAAAGGACACATAATCCGTTTTAACACAAGGATCCAGAACCTCTGTATTTGGGTGCTGCTGCTTCTTTGGTTCCCCTTTTATTTCTCATTACATTTCATTACCTTTTAGAGGCTGCTGATTCAAGAGTTCACATCCTGAGCAAGGCTTAGTGGAGGGAGAATAAAGGAGAGCAAAGAGGAAACATGAATTCTCTTCAGAACATCCACTCCAATATGCAGAGATTCAGGAAACAGTTACTGGAAACAAGTGGAGGTGATGGTGCTGAAGCAGAAGTGTAATATTGTGAATTAGTCATAAGGATTAGAACCAGTGAGGACATTGATGTCATCCATGATGTCAAGTTTAGTCGTGCTGGACACTGATTTAATTTGAAGCTGTTTACTGGGGCGTCAGTGTTAATCTTCTTTTTGTAGAGCTCATAGCGATTATTAATCCTCATGATTATTATAATTAAACTGTATACTTTTCCATTTGCTCCAAAGGTTCATATGGCACTGTTGTTAAAATGTTGTTTACTGGGTTTGAGGTTGTGTTGACATGCAGACCTAAACTGCAATGACTCAACATTTGCGGTGTCTGTGTTTGTTTGCTCTGGAGGCACTGCTCAGCATTAGCTCCCTGGTTATCACAATGACTCAGCAGAGTTAATTAATTGTTCCACAGAGGCCTTTGAGTCACATTGTCATTTTCTTATTCGATTTAGCCTGTGTTACTGCTTTTAGCCAAACTTCCCCACTTTGTTTTTCAAATCTAATTAGAGAATGCAAAGTGAGCAAAGCGACTAACGACTCATTCATAATGGATGACGATGAAGTGGAACTCCTCACACATGCAACAACCTTCATTGAGCCGGTTTGGAATTTTACACCGGGTCTCTACAAAGATCCAAATAAATATCAGTGCCGACATACTCCTGTGGACGTGAAAGGAGCATTTGCTGAAAATTAATGAATGAAAAAAAAAAGACATTGCTTTTAAATTGTAGTTCAACAGCATGATTTATAATATATATTGAACCCATATAAAACCCCTATAAAAGATTGAAAATATTTTGGCCCATGTCATTAGCATCACAGGTGTCTTTAATTTGACCTCATGTATTTATATTTGATTTTTATGTATTTTTTATTCTTGGAACATATTTCAAAATACATTGGAAAACATTTGCAGCTCTACGACGTTGCCACTATTTTTCACAACACTGAAAACACCTAGAGATGAAATGTTCCAGGTGTCACTTTGTTCCATTCTTACTGCAAACAAGTCTTAAGGTGTGCAACAGTTCAGGCTCTCTGTTGTCACACCTTGTATTTGAGAATGTACAACACGTTCTCTATTGTGGCCATGTCAGGATGACACACAGGCCAGTGCAGCACCCCCACCCTATTCTTCAGCTGCCTCACACTGTAAACGTGTACAGAATGTGTGGGGTTGCCAAGGGCACTGACACGACCCCTTACCATGACAGACCCTGGCTTCTGGACTTGTTGCTGAATGGATGGTCCTTTTCAACTTCAGTCCAGAACACATGGTGTCCAATTCTTTCAAAAAAGACCTGAAGAACTAACTTGTCTGTTGATGTATCTATGTATTGTACGGATAAAAGCAATGTTTGCCAAAGTCATCCTGAGCCCATGTTGTTATATCGCTTATAGATGAGTGGCAGTCCTTGATCGAGTGTTGCCTGAGGGATCAGAGGGACTGGTTAGTCAGCTTAGGCTTGTGCCCTTGCCCTTTACGCACTGTAATTCCTCTGGATTCCTTAAGTCTTTTAATAATGTTTTGTACCATATATCCAAACCCCCCTTTCTCTAAGGAACACTGTTATTAATCTTTTCAACACTTTTCAACCTTGGCTCATCTTGCTCCTGAAGGACTATAGGTCTTTCCTGGATTTTCATTTTGGACCAAAGTGTTTAGATTCACATGTTGACATCACCTATTTTTAATCCATTCATCTTTTAATCAATTTACATCATTACCAGCCCTAAGTTGCCCCAGTCCCAATTTATGTTGGAATGCATTGCAGCCCTGAATGGCATATTAAGATTTACAATGAATTTGACGAGCCAAAACAAAATATCTTTTTTAAAAATTTGAATATAATAATAAGGAAATGCCAGTATTAAATCTGTTTGCATAAGATACGAGAGTAAAGATGATTTCATCATTTCTCTATTGCAGTAACACTGAACAAACATAGATTCTGATGGCGCATGTGCTAGGCTTTAAGTTTTAACAGGAAAGCTTCACATTATTACTCAGCAAATTATTCCGATTTTCCAGTCTGCTGCTTTGATGTTTTGATTTAGTCTTCCCACGTTCGGGGTTCTTTATCAAAGATGCTGAAAAGAATATTTGCATCAAAGGACACACAAAGCTAATTGCTGGTGGATGGAAATAATGTATATGTGTATTGTGGCTGAAGAGCTCGATATTATGTTTAAACTGAACTAAAAGGACAGTTAATATTGACTTACAGTAATTAGCTGAAATGTTTTCATTGCATCTCCAATGAAAACATTGGCACATTATTCAAATCGCATTCATGTTGCCCCCATGTGGCCAAACAAAAAGCACTTGCAGCAATAGGAATCGTCAATTTGTACTTCCTGCTTTTCCACTAAATGTTGATCTTTGTCATAAATCCTAAAGCACACAATTATTCAACAAGAGCATGTTTCTGAGGATACAGGCCTGTTACCAAATTGTCTATTAGTATTCCTGCTTTGGGTTAGGAAATAATATGGCCATTATAGCCGCTGAGCTGTTATTATTCACTATGCGTTGGCATCGGAGTGGATCTAGAGAGGGATGGAGCAACGTAATGTACGTAATAACATAGCATTATACAATTTGTCCGTTTTAGCCATAATTACTTACAGCATAGAGACATGCTTCCATTTTTGGTCTGGCAGTGTAAGTGCCTGGCTCCGCAGTGCTGTAGTGATTTCAACACATTGTTCATTAAGAATATCTGTCACCCTCTAGTGAATCAGGTGAAATGGGCTGAGGATGGAGCTGAGTTTTTTTATTAATGCCCTTAAATCCCTTTTTAAATAGGAGCTGCTGGGTATAACAATCTTTTGCATAATAAGACTCAAGGCTAAAATACCCGCCTTGAGTACCTTGCTCAGGGGCACTTTGATGCTACCAAGTGAGGTCACTTCCAGTTTTCCTCCCCCACATTGCTTATTGAAACTGTTGACCCTCCGATCATAAACCTCCACTGCACAGCCACCCCGATTTAGACCAATCATAATGCCCAGCATTGCCCCCTGCTGGGAGAGCATGCACAGTAAATTAGCATTAAATTAGTAAATTAGTTTTTGGGAGGTTCCATCCACACAGCTGACCGATATTATTGCTGCTGTTAAACCTTACTCTCATTAATGGCACGCCGTAATTTCCAACGCGCTGATTGAAGCTGGATCATTTGTTATGCTCATCATCTCATCAATCACTCCTCCCTGTAGCCAGAATAGACGCTATCACACAAAACAAGGTGACAATTGACAGAAACATGATAAATCACCCAGTAACTGACTGGTGACATGTAGATGGACTGCATGACTGGAAGGCTCCCTTTTACTCCCTGACCGTCCTGTTTCTTTGCTTCATAACTCGCCAACTGCATTCTTGGTGTCCTCGTTTAGCAGCTGGTTTACTGTATGACAGATCTGGCTGCCCCACTAGCTGATCTGAGGAATGGTTGAACGACTGACTGATTGGTTTACTGACTGAGGTGGGTGGTTGACTCTCTTGCCGGACGTTAAGCAAATCAATTTCAAGGACAGCGGTTCCTTCAGTAGGGAACTGAGCCCAATAGGCAAAAGGAATACTAATTACCTTCAGGAGCTGCGGATACATGTTTTCATTGGATGTGTCGATTTCTTGTCTCCCTCTGAATGCTGATTACATTCCAGCGCAGGGGCAAACCTTCTCGCCGGGCCTACAGATGAGGATATATGTCTGCTCTGTTTGGTTATAACGCCACAATCCTCAGAGAGCAGAAGGGATGAAAGATAGATAGGAGGGGAAGTAATGGAGCTGTTGACATTGTTGTAATTAAAGAAGACAATGACTGAAGTTGTTAATCAGCCAGATGAATGTCTCCAGCATTTGCCTTTGTGTCTGGATAGAACTGCTATACGCACTAAGCTGATGAGAGAATTAGAGTCTTCCTCAACAGGATTTAATCAGGATCATATTCCTGGTTGAGAAGAAGGTTTCTTTTTGTGTGTCTGCATGGCTCATCTTACTGCAAACGTGTTTTTTGTAAAACTAAATCAATGTTATCTTGAAATCTTGAAAATAAGCCTCTTTATGTTTACAAAGCCGGGTTGTGATCAATGCATAACAGCGTAATGGTTATCTGCCAGGCATTTGTTTGGTAGTCTATCCCTCCAACAGGGCCTGAAGTCTTGTTCATAGGAGATGACTTGATTAGAGAGCAGCACCAGGGAGGATGATGGTGATGTATTTCAGCTTTTACTAACTAGGCTTCTGCTGAGCGTTATGTCTCTCCCCCTCTAGAAGTCATGCTCCTGCTCGTTCCTGTGCTCCTCTACCCTTAAAGGACCCTGAACTTTGCTAGGGCTCCACCCACTGTCTGTCCTTTGTTAATGGTCATCGATTTTGTATTTCTTGAGTCAACTGCTTTTAAGGTGAATACTCGTTTTAAAACAGCATTTTAATCCAACTGATGCAGATTTCTATCCAGGTCTGTTATGTTAAAGACAGAAATGACCCCTGATGCACATCTGTACTACAACTGGATTGGTTATTCCTTCTGTCTTGCCCCACCCGTCCACAAATCTTCTTAGAAATTGGTTAGTTTTGCAAAATACTGCTTACTTAAAAAATATTCTGCCCATTTATTCAGATCTGTTCCAAAATGTGATTCTTCCCCATCACAAGCTTTTAAGGAAATCAGTTCAGTAGTTTTTGAGTAATCCAGCTAACTAAACAGAACACTGATGAAAATAGAACATTCATTTCAAATTGTATTCCATAATGTCAATGTTCAGGAAACTTGAAACATAACTGCTAACGCATGTTCCTGTAAAGTCTGCAAAGCAATAACAATTTCAAAGTTATAGACAACCTAAATGCTACAATACACTTTCTTGACATTTAGGCAAACATTTCTGTTGACTTTGTCTGCTTTGTTGCTCAACATCAAAGTGATGAACCACTGTTAATGGCAGCAGGTAACTGGTAACTTCATGATTCATAGCGGCAGATGTCTGCAGAGACTGACACGTTTGTCCTTATCTACCGAGAAAACTTCAGCCATGACATTTGGGGAGGTAATGGACACATATTTTACTGACAATGAAATCTTGCAATGACAGCGAACCATTTGTAAGACCTGTCACACATCCCTGGGACAATGATATTATATCCTAGACAAATCATGTGTCTATCATAATTTGTCAAATCACTTGTCAGTTTTGATTATTGGATGTCACCAAAGCCCATTAATTACTAATTATTGTGTAAATGAAGAAATACTGTGAGTCATATCAGAGTTGAAAGAGAACTAGAAAAAATACTGAGCTGAGATTTACTGTGCACTGTGATGAATAACGTGAGGAATGTAGTGAGAGGATGAGGGGGGATAGAAATAGCAGAGACGCAGTGAATCAATGTGCTTGTCACATCTCCATCCCCTGGGATCCATGTTTTTAATCTAATTAGCCAGCCGGGTCTTTGTGTTGCCTGTCTATCAGCGGCAGCGTCTCAAGGTCAGATCCTCCTCCAGAGGTCTGAGTAGAAACACTACTCCTGTTGGTATTCAATTACCGCTTAGCCTCAGACTCTCACCCTCCACATCACACTTCTCTGTTCTGCAAAGCAGCGTGGACACTCAGTGTGTGCTCCATGCATTTCAACATGCACTGTTAGCATTGATTACGCTAATTAACGCTCGCTGCAGTTTAGGGGAATATTCCAGTTGTGCACACAGGACTTGGTGTAAATCGCAGTAAGTATATCAGAGAGACATTGTCGGTAAATGTGTGGCCCTGTCTGTCTGTCCGTCTGTTCATATGATCACGCCAAAAAAAATGCAATCAACCAATTGAACGTTAAGTGGATTGAGCTGCCACTTGGTCAGCCTATTTGTCTATGGCCTCTTTACTCTGATCTATATGTACATGAGCCGCTTTAGTAGCATTGATCTGCAGTTACTTCTATTGACAGTGGTTTGATAACAGGCCTTGACTCCCTTTGTGGCGCTCATGTAATCAACGAGTGACTGCTTTTTGTGCTTTAAGAAACATCAGATGAACCAAGGCATCACTAAATGAAAGATCTCCTGTAAAATCGATCTCAGAGGGCCAAGGAGAGCAGCCAAACATCACCTGCGGCTCCAGTCTGGCCAGGCACATCGATTTTAGTACCTAATACAATATCCCCATCACTGCCAAGCTTGGAATGCATCATAAAACAGTTGCATTGTGGATGTATTTTCTGCCTCATAAAATAGCCAAACAGAGAGAAGCCCTGCTAAACCAGGCTCTGAGGTGTGAGATGTGAGGTCTGCTGCTGAAAAAGCCTCTGCCCCCCCCGCCATGCTGACTAGGTCAGAAGAGATCTGCTAAACAACTGGAGATGGATGGTTAACACATCTAATATGCCTTTGAAACAATGAGTGAAAAAAAAACTAGTGGGGTCAGCTGAGATGACCCATGTTAGATAAAACATCACATAACACAGTTCCGATTTGTAATCAGGACAATGGTCCCTTTTATATTCCCTGTCAGTGCCCTAAACTCCTCTTCTTGTACTATGTTCCTTCGATGCAGGAATGCAAATGTCAGAGTCAGTCGCGATGGACCTTGTCAGGCTTTTGTTCTGCCAAGCCGCATGGTAAAAATGCTGAATAATTTCCAAGTGCACCCATGTGAGAATACAGCTGGAGAGTCTCTGGAGGACTGACCATGACTCGTCACTTTCAATGAGCCTAAGAGGATGTAGGACAGCGACTAAGATGCCAACTTGGAATGATGAGATATTACAGCTATTGGGGATCAGGGCTGACACTGTTGGTTGTGTGCCATATAAAAAGTAGCATAGCAGAATGAATATGTTAGATCCTCTGCATGCGGCACCATGCCTGACCTGAATGCCGTTGTCGCTGCATATGTAAAAGAAACATGTTTTCATTCCTGACCTGACATGAGTGGACACCATAGACTGTTTATGAAGATGGTTGCTGTTCCAGCTATCCAAAAGAAAAGCCAAATTCTTGTTTGCTGCAGTTGTCATAAATCCCACATCTCCTGTGTTTTTGGTTTGCAGATGAACCGAATTTCAAAGTCACATAAACTCTCTTCAAAAACAGTGTCTGTCATTTCAGTAGTTCTGATCACACTGAGGCTGTTTCAACTTTTCATTTTCCCAGTATTTCAGCGGGGGGGGCAATATCGACATCTAAGCCTGATTTGTGATTGAAAGAGCGTATTTATTGATGGAACCTCATGACTGTGGTCGCATTCCCTGATTGCTGCTGCACAGACTCCGGCTCCCAATCTGCAAGATAGCCGCAACAGTATCTGGTATATTTGGGCTTCATCTCTGGATAGTGGAAAGACGTTGAAATGCGTCCGCCGTGGTTTGTCCTGTAATGACAATGTAGCACTTGTTCTGTTAGTAATTGATTATTCTTGTTTTCTCTCTTTCTTTTTTAGTCACTGCTTCAACATTTCATAAGACAATTGATGTGATTTTGTTGCTGCCTCATTTCTGTTTTATTTTTTTACCCAATTGCTCTTATGGTCTTGTCTTCATTTTATCCTTGAATGTAAATTGATACTTGGTGGGCAGGTTTTGCTGAAAACAGTGACCTCATCTGGATGCTGCCTGCAGGGCTGTACATGTGACCTCTGTCTGCTTCGGAATCAAATCCAGGACATTACAAGCTAAACCGTTGGGAGCGACTAAGGGACAGGTTGTGTGCCTAGTGACTTTAGCAGCACATGGATGTTAGTATCTACGTAATAAATATAGCTACCACATTATTTCTAGCTGAATGTCTATGCACTACATTGAGCAGAGTTATATAATAGATTTGCAAAGTAAGGAGGAGTGCTGGTGGGATACTGGGTGAAGTTCATGTATCTGCAGAGCTTGACCTGGATGGCAGACATGTGACTATGAAAGCCTGGACACATTAATGTTCTCATATTTGTGCTGAGTTGTATTTCTTTATTTATTTTTGAATACGTTTCTTGTGTTCTCATTAAATTCTCATGCTAGCTGAATATATATCCGCTTCTGTTTGAAGAGAGCACTCTGCCTCACCCATTTTACAGATGACAACTCCCGCTTAAATCCCATAGTCCTCAAAATGGGCATGTAAAATAAATATGATGAGTCCACAGGTAATGTGTGCATTGCCTTCAATCAATAATTGAAATCCTTTACCTGTGGGCTTTTACACAGTGATCCTATTTGGCTGTGTAGAGCGGTTAATGGAGCTCACACACGCTACACAGTCCCACTCTTTTTAAACACACACACACACACACACATTATTTACCCATGCCTCCAGTTTGCATCCTAAAATGGTAAATATTCAATTTTTACTTTCTCGCATTGAATTGATATACAGTATTATATTTCATATTATATATTTGTTTCTCTGTGCATACAGCATATTATGTAGTTGCTGCATATAATTACTCCTTTTTATATTATTTTCTTCTGATGATTTAACCAATTTTTCTAATTGTGATATATATTTTTTCATCTTACACCACAGCAGAACCACTGGTAATCTTATATTATGCAAATTCTGAGTTTTAAAAGGTAAAGACCCAGTCTGTTTGTGAGGGATCAGTGTTCTTACACAATCAAGGTGACAAAGCTTTGCTGAGGCCGGTCTTCATCTGTGTGGTTCACATTGTTCCTACAGGCCTCCTGTGGGAGGTGTTGTGGTTGTGTTGGCTGCTTTGATCCATTTAGTCAGTGTAATTTGAGTGACAATTGTGTCTCTTGCATGTTCAACAGGAACAGAAGCCTTTGACATGAATGAAGTCATTTTTTATCATAGTGTGATCTCCAGTGGTCCTGAATTCCTTCACAGGACTTACTTTTGATGACCGCGTCCTTCAAAAGATTCAGCCACAGAACTGGGACACAGCTATTATGCTGATTGAATAAAGTTTTTGAATTATGTCAGGTGGAGCAAGGGTAAGCCAAAAGACTAATTAAGTACATGGAAATATGACAGCAGAACAGATCTGATTAGGTAAGACAATGAAAGCAATTATCTGATGAGCATTACATCTCACATAAGGATTTTTGGGAAAAAAAAGAAACAAATGGCAGCAGTTTTTTCTGAGTTGAGTTCTCCCTGTATCTGCATGGATCATCTTTGGGTTCTCTAGCTTCCCCCCACAGACCACAGACAGACAGACTGACAGACAAACTCTAAACTGACTGTAGATGAGAATGAGAGTGAATGGAATGTTTGTTTCTGTATGTTTTCCCTGTGATAAAACCACTGGTGGCACAACCCTCTCACCAGCTGGTATTAGCTCCAGCTCACCCCATGACCCTCAAACGATAAGTGGTATGGATGGCTGAATGAAACAGATGCCACAGATGTACAGAGCAGATGGGATTTCTTGTACAGCAAACACACACACACACGTGACATGGTTAGTCCAAAATCTCCAATCATTTGTAATAATTATTTCTTTAAGGCTGAACAACTGTAATGGTGCTTTGATACTATATAAATGATGCTATATAAAAACATGACAGCCTCAAATGAGTCAAAATGCACCCACAAGGGTTGTAAGTGGGACTGAGTAAATGTCTCCATGGATTTCCAGCCCTCATATCACAACACTGACTGGCAGGTTCTAATATGATCAATTTCAATAATCTACCAGCTTGTGTATGTACGATTTAGCCCCAAGATACTCACACTGGAAGATCAGTGTTTGCAGTCCTGTCTACTAATGTGCATTTCTTCAAACAAATGTCATAAAACATATCAATGGCAGTCTAAGGAAAGATACCAGAGCCCATCACTACTGTGTGTGTGAGAGAGACAAGGTGATAAATACTTAATTTGAATCACTTCTGTAATAAAAGATCACAACACCTATAGCATCAATGTTCTCCTTTTTTTCTTAATAACAGTTTTAAATCTGATATCAAGACTGATAATTGGTTTGACTTAAGTCTGTTACACAGCTGACACTGTAATTAAACTGACCAACTTTAATTTCCCAGATGACCGATATTACAAGCATCCGATATTAAGAGTTGCTCAGGCACCTTCTTTTAACTGAATTCACTGACCTGAAGTAATATTCTCAGAGCTGATAGCTGCGCCTTTTGTTTCTTATATTCATGGAGATAATTGTAAAGTGAAGCAAAGGAAAACGTCAGACTATATTTTACTAATAAGGCTCTCAATCAGCCAGAGGGAGCTGAATCAGTAGAGGAGAGTTTACATTTTTATCCAAGAGAACATCTAATGATGCTTGGTATTTGCCCCATGGCGGAGCAAATGTATGACTCCCATTTCAATTTCAAGCACACTAAGCAAATATCATTGAATGATAACACGCATCAATAATCATTAGGGTGTGGTACAGGGCCGGAATATCATCCCAAACTGGAGGATGACTTTTGGGATGCAGAGATGCTGAAACCAGCACACTGTGTTGATGCAAGAGGAAGAGTAAGAATTAGAAGAAGTATTTCTTCTAATCGAAACAAACAACACTGTATAGCATTGAGCTAGATTCTGATGTGTTTATATCATGCTGGTGTTCAGTATATAGCAAATTAGCAGGCTAACATTTGCCAGTCAGCTCTCACTTGTTAGTTGTGCCTTTATTTGGTGCAGTAGTGAAGAAATTGGATTTGAAAAATATCCAGTTGTGCTGGAGGGGACATTTACACTAAACCAATGACATTTCATTTAATAATATTTTATTGAAGTTGAAATAATTGAGCAATTATGCCAGTGTCCAAAAGTCTAACGATCTATTCAAACATGTCAAGAGGTGCCAGGTTCTTTCGGTGTCCGGAGCAAGGTCTGTGTTCTTCTCATTCATCTTGAATCAGCTCATACAGTCACAGCATACTGATATCATGAACAACTAATAATGAGGAGGTCATGGATGAGAGCTGGTGGGGCCCTTTATAGATGGATATTCCCTTGGTAACAGGACAGCATTCTGATCACACTCAGGTAATTTAAGGCTAAACTAAGTGTGATCTAGAGAGAGATAGAGGGGACATTTCCATATAAACACAGGGAACATCGTATTGCTTGACCTTACAATACAAAGTAGTTGGGTGGAGTGTATTTTGCTTCACAACGCTCCAACAGAGCATGCGACGTCTTGGGGAAGGACATAAAAGGCTGCAAGAACAGACAGAAATGTACAAGCATCGAGTTGAGTATTATCTGGGAGAATAAGGGTAGTTTTATAACAGGTCACCGATTTCTCTTTGAGTTCATTTTGCTACAAATGACGTGCTAATTAATTGCAGGCGAGCTGATAATAATAATTTGTCTCTTGCGGGATTGTTTGAAATGTCTCTGGACAAACGTTTGATGCTTTATCACGATTGGAGCTTTAGACTGAAAATGATCCATTGTGTGCTGATGAAAGAGCAGCTAAATGTGAGGACGAAAGAACTGGTGAGAAAGTGGCATTAAACAGAGCGGGGTCTTTAATAGAGGGATTTTGTATTCAAATAATTTTAATTGTGTGGAGCAAAAAATATATTATGACTTTAAATTGAACTTGGTACTTAATAAATACTTATAGCACTTTAAGAGCTACTATAACGACACTGACAGCGGTGTGAAGTGCAAGTTACATTCATACATCAGGGGAAACAACTTCAGGCCAAATTATATAGAGGTGAAGGAGTTTATCTAAACACAAGCTGAAGACAGTGGAGTGCAAGTGCAGGGTTTTGGTGAGAGCACTACTAGATGTGAACGTGAAATGGAATACGCCTCAAACTGAAAGACCACGCTCTTAAATTTAGAGAGGGTGACAAAGAATTCTGAATTTGGGGTTGAGTTTCTTACCTGAGCACACATATAGACTGAAGGACCCTGTGCAAACATGGAATCATCACTCAGCTGTAAAGTCCTCTCCAGCTGCAGCATGTCCTGTCATCTGCTTCACTTATGTGGTCTAATACAGCGTGCGCTTATCTGGAGAGAATAACGACTCCCTTCTCGGTGCTTTCTTGTTCTTTTTATCATCCATGTTTCTTAGACCTTCCCTCTCACGTGATCATTCATAGGCCTTACTGCTTTACAATAATGGGATACGCTGGGACATTAACGCCCCAGTTATTACTGTAATGTTCTTGATGTAGAAGTGCACACCACTCACCCTCTAAAGATAAGAGCTAGATGGACTGTATGTGACTGTACAACCAAAGAGACCCACTTCAGTTGAGCCCATATATATACATTTTCCAAGACGTGGTTGTCATGGGAAATAATTTGAAGTACTGAGATTTTTTTTTTTCAAATTTTACAGGCAGAAAACAGCATTCTGATTTTGACAAACCTCTGCTGCCCTTTACATATTTTGCTGTATTGCGATCAGACAGGGAGCCTGTATAGGATCTGTTCAACACAGTGTGCTGGATTCCGCATCTTTAAAACCTTTGAGCAATGGTACAGGATGTACATTTTATAGGATGCACTCCAAATTAAAAGCATATTTGAAGATCCATCCGATATCTCAACATTCTATATTTTGATTAATCCATTTTTAAGTTGATTTTAACCAGACAGCGCTGGTGTGTATGCAATATTTACAATTATCTGCTTACATGGACTGATAATATTTGGTCTATGATTTCTTTAGGGGCATTTCTAATGCAAATACGTGGTGCAGGAATGCTGCAATACCTTACTACAAATGACCTTTGCAGTCTTCTTCCTCTGAGCTAATGGCAGGTCCGATCATTTGACACCCGACTGTTGCAGGTGGTCAGGCATTCGGCTGCTCCACCTGCACATGCCTCACATTTGCCCATTTGTTGTCACTGCTGCTGTCTCTACACTTGAACATCATAAATTCCACATTGGACGAGACCAAGACAAAAACTAAAAAGAAGAGGCATATGTGCTGTCAGATTACTAGATCTATTTCTGTAGGGATCTCTCCCCTGAGCTGCTAGAGTAGCATCACATATTCCAACACAAAGTGTTCTCATCAGAGCAAGAAAGCAAATGCATGTATTTCCAGGCTCTAACAATTAATTTCTGAAATTAAAAACTGCTGCTTTTTCAATTATGGTTCTTTATATTTGTCTTCAATCACACTTCTTCTAAATTGAATAATTTCCAACATCTTTCCAACATTTCCAGGATCCCACTATTGCAAGTAATTAGACTGAGGAATTGTTGACCAAAAACTGAAAAAAAGAGTTTTAAAAAGCAAGCTTTATTTATTGTGTAGTTCACCTCATTTTGAAAGCAATTGGAGCGCCTTAATTACTTGTGAAATCAATATGTGCTCACATAAAATGTGCCCTAATTTGAAGATCTGACCTGATATCAACCCTTGACTGGCTTTTTTTCTACTGAGCTGCCTTCATAACATGGACAAAGAGAACTGACGCGTCCCACATAAATGTCAAGAAATGGCACCGTGTCTCTCTGCTTTTCTGCTTTTAGTGGTGAGGACGTTAATTAAATGTCAAGAATTTGAACAAAATATATCTAGAAGACATCTGGACGATTATAGTGACACAAATTATTGCCATTTATGTTCCAGCTGAAAGATAAGTGATGTGCCGGACTGAAAAAATGAATTGGAGCCTTTCATTGATATTATTTTTAAGTAAACAAACCTCTAAACACTGTCGTCTTCAGCGGCCACAGCAGTAGATTTATGTATTTAGCTTGGCAGGGTTAGTGACCCTCATTACCATGACTACTGTTCCCACTGGCAGCGGTTGCCCTCACTGGGTGGCGAGGTTGAACGTGTGTATGTGTGTTTGCGACTGAGTCATTCATCTCAGCGACACCTGTCAGAACTCAGCTGACCTACACCCATACAAAGCTTTAATGAGAGAATCCATAATGCAGCCAACCTCTGCCAACGGCTGCTGAATACCCATCAGTGATTGGATGACCCGTCGGCTCTTTTGTCGTGGGACCTTTGGCTGGAGGCTGGAATCATCAGGTTGTAGCGGCGGTCGGAGACGCCGGCGTGTCTTGTTGAGTCATTGTTGTTTCACTTTTCTAAACAGCACAGCGGCGACATTCTTTCTTTTTCACACAGTAAAACCGTAATATAACACTACAGCCAGCCTGTAATAAAAATGGCTGTATATGTGACTACATAAAAGCAGGAATCGATGATTGTAAAATCTAGGTGTCAAGCCCAGTAGTACGTCACATTTCGAACCTTTTTTAATTTTTTTTTTTTTTTTTTTTTTTTTTTACAACTATTCCCAGATGTCCTTTCTCTCTCTCTCTCTTTCCCATTTTTTTGTTCCTATCATGATGAAATCTTGGAGAGGTGAGGAAACTGGCGACTATTTCCGCCCAGTCGACAAGGTTGTGTGGACTGAGCGACATGCTGCTGCTTTGAGCTCTGAAGCCATTTCAGAACACTAATGTCCCCCTTTCTCTGTGAGCAGGTTTCCTATAACCACTCTTTCAGCTTTCTAGAAATTTCTCAGCAGGGGATTGCCGGCTGTAAAGTGGACATCAAACTTATCTATCATGGAGCCAGAGCATTGGCTGGCATTGGCACTAGTGTCCAATAATACTGTCGACCGCCCTCCAATTTCACGTGATAGACAGGGAGGCTGGTGCAATGAACACATTTTTCGGCCTCACACAAACACTTTCTCTTTCCCTCTGTCCCCTTCGCACCAGGGCTTTCACTGTTTTTGCGGTTTGATCATTACATCTATTTCTTTCAAACTGAACACTGAAAGTTTTCAATTTACCAAAGCCATGATGGTGTTTCCTATTTCTGTTGTCAAGTGTTTATGGCCTGTTTTGTTTTTCATTGTATCGCTGCACTCGCTATAACCTCACCACTGGGGCTGATTTGCGTATGAATGTAGTTTTCTCTCTCACAATTTTAATTTTGCAGCACGAAAAACCTTGGACCCTCTGAAATGGGTCCTTGGAACATTCACGTGTGTGCTGCTTCAACAAAATAATGGCTTTCCACAAAGGTGGGGAGGGGAGGGGGAACAGGCTTCTGCGATTTTAAGGAAAGGAGGTAGGATGTTTGAGACAGGCTGCTTGAAGAGCTGCAGGATTATTTCACTGCTTCATATTGAACATTATCACGGGCAGGCAGAATAATGTGGGCATAAAACCAACCAACACCTCACCAAGGTCAAGCACTTCTGTATTTCTACCATATTCTCTACTAGTCTCCTCCAGTCATATGAAGCAGTGCAGTGAAGAGTAGAGTGATTGCCCGGGAAAGGGAGATCCTAATTAACTCTCGTTGGTGGAGATCTCCCGCTACCTCCCTCACACCATGTGCTTGAATAAATCTTTCATCTTGCCTCTCCTCCGAGGACACAGCTCAGCTCACAAAGCCAACCAAAGGACAGATGGATACAACAAATGCAAAGGTCAAAAAATAAACAGACCCTCTCTCTCTGGGACACAGGCAGACAACAAATCCCTGCAGGACTAAATCGAAAACACAAGCAAGCAGCAAAGAAGTGGCATCAACAAGTGGCCTGTCGTTGCAAAAAAATGTATATCAGTTGCAAAAACCAAGGATATCATGAGCCCGCTTTTAAAAACAAATTGAAGGAAAGAACAGATGGATGCATTTAATTATGCTAGAGTCACGGTGAAGTGCTGATATGTCTGTACCTTTGATATGGTGTTAAATACAAACAAATACAAAGTTTCTTTCTTAGCATTTCTCGGTGTCCACAAGTTAAAATGCAGTCAACATGGCCGTTTGCTTGACCCGTGGTTTTGCTGGTTGCATCTTTCTTGAATCATAGTGACATGCAGTTATCCTGAGCCGTGGAAAGTCAGGACCAGCTGCGCACTTGGTGATGAAATGTGGGCCTCACACTACAGAGCCCTAAAGCAGCTGCTCAACAAAGGCTGTTTGCTCAAGGTTTGGTGGAGCCTGACGCTGGAGAAGCTTACTGGCCCTGTTGCCATGAATGATGATATAAATAGCTGCATAACGTTTGGTGATAAATGTATTACTATTGAACATTGCACGTGTCTAAATTGCCCTTTCTTGCACTCCCTGCAACACACCTGTCACATTTAAAGTAGCTGAATGGCTTATATGAGTATAGAAGTACTTGTTATTGACATCTCAGTATAAAAGGCTACAGCTTTGACATTATAATGATTCTAACTTTAGCATAAGTAAAACTCAGTTAAGAAGCTGAAGATGTAATAATGTGAGTTAGGGTTTGGTCAACAGAAATAGTCTCTGAAGAAACTCTGCTCAAGACCACGACAATGTGGAGCTGTGGAGCAGCAGCTTAGCATTAGATTGAGCGGCAGAGCTGTGAAACATCAGTCAGTTAAATGTTTAACGTTAATTAAAGTTAATTTATTAATTCATTTAATTTTATTTAATTTCATCCATTACATAATACAACATAACACGTAACTGTCCCAAAGTTGAACTTTACTATAGTAACTGTCTATCTAGTATCACTCAATAATCTCAAATCCACTGTCCAGTATCGACTGTCTCAGAATATAACTGATTGATATTAGATATAATTAATGTCTTTGCTATGAAACAAACATCCACATTAACTGAGAAGTACATTTCTGGTTTGTAATAAAATAATTTCACAGATACCAACCAACACAATTGCAGCAAACATAACATTTGCTCCTTTTTCTCTAATGAACACAGCATCATGCTTTTGGTTGGCGCAAATATTTTTTTTGTTTAAAAAATAATGTTGACCCACAACTAAGAAGATCACCACCAGCAGATGCTTGTTCCAACTGTTCAATCTGTGCTTAGACTCTTAACTGAAAACTACGAGAAAGGGGTGAAGCATAAAGTCTCACCTAAGTATCCTCACGAGGAAAATGTTCGATGGTTGAGGCCGAAGGCAGATGCCCGACCTTTAGATCCCAGTAAAATCCTTACATCAGACTTGCTGCAGGTTGCATTGTCTTCCATTCTGGGAAACCATGAGAACCAAGAGACGTGGGATCCATATGAGGCCCACAGTGGCGGTTTCTCTGGGGACAGAGCATGAGCAGCCTCCTGCAGAGTGCGGAGATCAAAGCTAAACAATTAGAACGGAACTTAACCCTAACCATGACTGTCACGCTCACCGTCACTGCTGGCTGCTGTATCCCAAAGTGCCTTTCATCAGCGTCCCACTCCTCTCGCACCGCATGTGCAAATGATGTGTACATTTACTTGGCAAATAGAGAGATGCAGCCCTATTTAGATGTACCAGCCATATTATGTGATATTGAAAACAAACATTTGTCTGAATAATAGCGTGGGTTAAAAATCATTGACCTGCATTTAATGTGGGCGTACACACTAATCTTTTATTCATCTTGTGCTGTTTAGCATTCCATTCATCTTCAGAGATCATTTAATTGTATTCATTTAGCAATAAGCTACCCACATAAATCTAAACCGATCTTCACCCAGCATAGGCTTTTGACAAAACCAATCATGTATTAAATTGGAGGAGCCCTTCATTTCCCAGTGTATTGAAGTGGGCCTTATTGATAAAGGTCAAGTGCTTCACTGAAACGTACTGAGGTGCCATGACGGTATCCATCAAAGGAGACATGGATGTGTCACGCATGGCTAATGAAGGCAGGTCAGCCATCATACACTTCACCTGGGCTTCGCCTGTTGATGGATGGGAGCTGCTCAGATTCCGGAAAAATGGACCCAGGTTATTTTTGTTATTATTTATTCAAGGGCAGTATAGATTACTACTGGGCAAACAGGGAATTAGAATAACAGAGCCCTTCATCCACATACATTTAAAAAAGAGGCCATTTTAAATCAAGTGTGTCTGTTTCCATGGATTGCTGAAGTCAAGCAGAGATGACTCATGACCAGTGAGACCACTCTTCCCTTTGCATGTTGCTTAATGCAGACTTTGTAATGACTGCATAAACAGTGAGGAGTCAGTAAAGAACTGCCCCGCTGCTGGTGTGATGCAACACTTGATTGAATAACAAGCTGTCTTGAGAGCTGAGAGTCTTTGCTGATGTTTATCAGGGATAAAATTGAAATGGAGATTGTATTTTCAAGCTTGCCAGCGGTGATATAATGTGTCCGTGGCTTTTACATCAGCCACTTCCAACTCTCAGACCACCTGGATAAATGTGGGAAGAGAGAGAGCAAACACTCTCCCTCGCCCTGACCCTAACCCTCACCCCATTCTTTCACTGAGGTGAACACATTTAACACTCAGTTGTTGTGTCTCTTGTAGAGGAGGGTTTGTTGCCAGGGTTTGGTTTTGATCCTTAGTGTCCTTTTAATGTTTGGCATTTGCTGATACAGAGTATGACAGTAAAAGAAGATATGCAGCATTAAATGTGTATGTTGCACATGGAGGTCACAAGTAGAGGTCCCACTGATCGTCTTGGATGAAAACTTTCAGGGATCCATCCGCTAGAGACGAGAGACGTCTTTCTCAGTTGGAACAACAAACGTCACACGGCTTTCAAATGGGAAACTAGCCTCTCAAATAACTAACACTATTAGTATATAGATATCGGGCCCATAAATATACCTGATTTTCCAGGATCCATGAACTGTGAAAATGTTAAAATTGTAAATTATCAAGAAAGTAACTAATTATTTACAGCTCATTTCACGGCCTTGGCTTAATCCTGCTGACAGACAAACCACAAAACAACTGAAATGTATTCAAGCATTAGCACCAATAATGAGAAAGAAATGTATCGCTGTGTTCTGAGAATAAAGTTATTATTTTAGTTAAATCACTTTTTTCACTACATCACTTACAACTATGAAAAATCGAAAACGGGCTGATCTCGTGTCATCGATTTTCACTGGTTGCCTGAGATTACATTACCCAGCTCCACAGGTTACATTACAAAACGTCACCAAACATGTGGGTACCCTGACTGATAAGTTTTCAGTTTGCAGTGATTTAAACATTAATGAATACACATAATTACTGACCGTGATTGAGAACAATGAAATGGCCTTTTTTCACTCGCTTGCTGAGAGCATAATGAAAATTTACATTAGAAAAAAAAAACAGATATATTATGAGATAATGATGTGCTGCTCCTGAAACACACCTTGTGTTTTTAGACAATGGTTATTGCTGCAGTTATCTGCAATCTTTATCATTAATAATCTGCCTGTGTGCCTTTCCTTGAATGACAAACATCGAGGTCTTACCTCGCCTGTAGAATGTCATTCTATTAAATGCAGAGGAAAAATCCAGGCAGAGGCACAGACAGACAAGGTCTTTTTTTGACATTGACAGGCCATTATGTCAAACAACCCAATAAAGCTCTGGCCATGAAAACATCTTTGAGGTTGGTGCTGTATTTACATGTACTTATTTGTTTGCTGCAATTAACTTTTACTGAGGCCACTATGGAAGACATGTGAAAACAAAAGAGGAAGTTGTGTTATATATATCCTCCATGATTAACGCCACTCCTCACGACTCTGTTCCCCCGAACTGCACTTCTGCTCTGAGGTGACCGAAAAACCTTCAGCAATCATGGAGAGTATATATATATGTACAGATACCTCTGTCTCCTGCTGTGTACATAGTTGGTGAAATACCATTACCACTAAAATCACCAAGCGAATCATTAAAATAAGCTGCAAACCCAAACATACAATCAGCACACACCTTCCTACAGACCATGATGTTAAAATAAAATAATCATCATCATCATCACATAATAATAGGTTTTCTTCTTTCAAAAAGCAAACAGGAGTCCATTTATTACACATTTTTATCACAACTTTATCACACAGGCCTGTTAGCAAATGCCAGTAAACCGGCCCTGCCTCCAAGCTCATGCCTATTAGACATTTAGGTTTAGGATCAAAAGATTAAAATGAGGCAAGAGTTTTCCTGCTATTTTCTTCCAGATGCGTAAAACAAAAAATACTTTTGTTAGGATTAGGAACAATGAGTTTTGGACGACTGGATCGCTGCCTGTATGTGAGCTTTGCCTTGTCCTCATTCTGCCTCTGAGCTTCTGGCCCAGAGTCTCTCCCTCTTCTTCCACCAACTGTAGCTGTATTTAGAAACAGTCTGGAACACTTCTACTCTAACAAATTGTCACATACCACGTGGCGCAGGCACTATAGCCACATTTTTAGAAGTCTGCCACGGCTTTGCTTTTTAAAGTTTCCAGCTTTGCTGTACTAAGTCAGTCCTTGTTAACTCCTGCACTCACTGTCTTCCCAGATGGATCAGGTCACATGTGGGACCTTGATGATGTCACAACATGTTTGTCTTCTCTCTCTTTGTCCTTCTTTGTGATCAATTTAAAATGTAGGTGAGCAAAAGTGAAGGAGCAGATCTTTGCACACACATTGTGGTTGAATCACTATTGCTTGCAATAATTGCATCAATGCTGCAACCCACTGATGTCATCTGTTCTGATTTGTCATGCGTTTATGGTGTTGGCTGTTACAGAGACTTCCTGCATTCGTTCTCTGGGCGAGTGGAAATGCTGCTCTGTTAGATTAAGGTCCAGGGATTCGCCTGGTCACTCACATGCTCTCTAACCCTCTCCCTTTGATTACGACCGCTGCCCAGTTAGCTGCGTTTTTTTGGTCATTGTCTTCCACATGATTAAGGTCCTCCTAATTCATTTCCAACATTCATTGCAGTTATATCAACTGTATGTCTGTTACCTGGTAGACAGGATGCCCCGGAGGAGTTCTGTCACATCGTCGATATAGATGGTGAGCAACCATAAAACCACGCACCTCCTCTGAGATTAAATGATGAGCTGTGAGATGTAAGCTTTAAGATGGATGTGTATGTTTTGGAGGGAGCCTTTCTTTCTCCACACAGAAAGATTCATCTTGGTCTCATCAATTCCAAACTTTATACCTTTGCACAAATTCCAATCTGGTCTTAAATCGTCATCTTTTAGCTTATTTTTATAGGATAATATATGCTGCCTTTACGTGCAATAAGAGATACATCAACCAGATAGGCGTCACCACCCACATCTACACTTCCAAGCGTTTTTACTTTGGCACGGTTGTTAAGCAATACATCCACTAAAGGGCAAACCTAGTGACAGTGGAGGAGGCTGTGAAAGTGCCAGACAGTCCTGGTCCTTGCGGCCAGGCTAAAGACCTGTAGTTTCTTACAGCCTGTTGAAATTTTATCTGTGTTTTTGTCATTATCATAAATATTTTAAAAACATGGACAAAGCGAATGAATGTACTGAAAGAAAGCTCAGGTATCTGATATTAAGCGGAAGTGAGTGGCTGTGGAATGGCAGCTTGTCCTTTGGAGGTTGTTGGTCAGGTTTGTTGTTTCTGGGTTTTTCACTCACCGCTCTGACAGCGTTTCTGTCATCAGCTGCTGACGTCCTTGGTTTGACCTGTTTAATGTCTGTTGTTGGGTTCAACAGCAGTTTCTCTCATTTTTCAGGACTTTCCAAATTGTTGTGTTCTCTATGTCCAATTCTTGTGAAATGGCTCTGATCGATTTTCCTTCTTGTCTCAACTTCAGAATTGGTTTTCCTCCTCCCCCCACAGTCGTCTCTCTGCTCTTCACGTTTATTTGTCCTTTTTCAAAACAAATGCACTTTTCACAGGTGAAAAAGGCTAAAAGCAACAAGAAACACCTGTTAGTCAGTGTTTCTAAATTCTCACTCCCATCTAAACCTCAATGCCAGGGAATAAAGATGAAATCCAGGACATTACTGAGTTATTGATCTTAAGCCAGAATGTCTTGAGTGTTAAATGCAAATGAAGCAGCCTCTTCATTTCAACAGTGTTCATCACAGCGCTCATGACTTCTCTTCCCACCTGAGTGTTAATTACTTGTCTTCTAAGACTTGATGAAGGAAAGACAAGACAAGAGTCGCAGCAGATCCTGCAGCTGGTCGGTTATAAACTTATTAATCACATAGTTTGAAGTAATGCTACATTCCATTGAACCTGTTTGACTCACTCAGAGCATCATCAACACGCTCCCTGTAAAGTCATTGAGTTAATTGATAGATTCACTTTTCCTCCTGATCTGATTAATTTGTGGAGGTATAAACAATCCAGCCCTCTCTTGTTGTAGGCACATAGAGCAAACCATCTCAGACAATACCAATTCATTCAAAGTACAGGGGGTTAGGGTTGACCTGAATATAAAACCATTACACAGCTGTTTGCAGGATAAAGGACAAAGCAATCTCATCAGTCTTGTTTGTAAGATTCATTAAAGATGGAAAAGAACAGACTCAGGGAGTCCTGGGTTCGAATCCCGGTCGGGGCCTTTCTGTGTGGAGTTTGCATGTTTTGCCCCATCTAAATTGACTCGACAACCAGGGCGCGCACCAGGCAGCTGGTCAGCGCTGTATCTGATGTGGTGACGGCCGTCAGTTCTCAGTCAAGAGAGGGATTATTTTTACTTCTGTCAATCCAAACAAACACACGCAGAAAAAAACCTGTTCTCTCCTTCGTCTTCCACCACAACACCAGCCGCCATCTGTGTGTAACGCTGCGCCGATCAGCACCTGCCTTTCAAACGCACTAAATATACACGCACAGTTATTTTCAGTGTCTGTCAATCACAATGTGTTTGCTAAGTTATAGCTTTTGCAACTTCACCCAATATTTGGAGTAATCAAGTTGAAAGGCCAGGACTCTCCATATTCATTAAACATCTAAATCAGACACATACGCAGTCCTCAGTGTGCTGGTTGCAGGTGAATCAACTGAATGCTTGGACACTACAGAATAGAGCCTTCATGCATTAACAATTAAAATTTAATAGATTCAGTCAACAGACATGCTAGACAGCTTCAGGATAGATTATGGTATTTTTGTCAGCTCTTGAAACTGCAGTGAAATTTCATTCTCAGTATTTACTTTGCTGTGAGCCGCACATAGAGAAAATAGAAATGGAGAAGAGCAGCGTGACTCACACCCATGAGACGTGCCCGAGACGCTCGGCTCCGCATGGCTCTGCGTGGCTGTGGGCTGGCACTGTAACTGCTCTAACCTGAGCAGACATGAAAAGCAAGGCACTCACATGCGCTGCTCCTTAAAATGGTGCGGTTATTGACTTAACTCGCGCTAAGAGTCATAAGCGCTTGGACGAAGCGAATTCAACAGAACTCAAGTTGCTACGGTCTGCTATCGACTTTTCGTTTCTTTTGTCTTCAAGTGTCGTTCTTCAAGTGTTGTTGGACAAAACATAAGACAGTCTCATCCTGATGATCTACACAGCTGTAACACTATATGCTTTTAAACTGATATCAGAATATTTCATTGGCTCAATCGTTTCTTCTGTAACAGTATAACTATGGTGCCGACATCCAGCCTGACCCCCCTCTGGCCTTCTTCTGCTCTCTCTCTGTTTGTGTCTCTGTGTTCTCCCCCGGGTGGTTTCATTTCATCTCACAGTCTCTGAGTAATGAATATCTGTTAAACAGTTGTACTGGAATACTCTGAATAATATATGCTTGCCTATGAGAAACATAAAACCTGCTCCACTGCCTCCTTACCATCACATCCATGATGGGAGAGCCTTCTATCTAGACCACTGCCAGCCCACACATGGAGCTCTAAGAGTCAGTCACCTTCACCAACCCGGTCAGTGAGTTATGTTTTATTCCAAAAAAATGAGACAGAAATAAACAGGGATAAGAGAGAGAAACCAGACCATTGTTTGTTTGAGTGAGTAGAACTTTCTCTACTCACAGCAGGTTGGAACATTGTTTGCACTCCACTCTAAACTAGTTTACATCCTGTGGAGCAGACCTCTGTGGAGTTCCTTCCATACCTAAATCTTATTTTTCTGCTAAAGCTCAAAGTTTTGAATGAATAAGCTTCCTTAGACACACATTGGCCGCACTGGGGATCAAATGCTTCATATAGTAGAAAGTCAATGTAGATTAGCTTGGACCACAATAGAAAACAGAGACTGTTTTTACCCACGACAACATCTTTGTGTTGCTTTGCAAGGAGTCAGCCGTTCAGCAGCCACTATTCAACACTGCATCCTATTCACTCAAAGCCCACAGAGGATCAGGGACAGACAGTGTGTGCCACACGCGTGTGAATGCAGCTGAATGTGAGACTCATTAGAGGCAGCGGCAGCACTTCTGTGTACGGCATTACGGTCGACGACTGAGCTGCCATGTCGCAGCAGTAATGTGAATAGTTATGACAGAGAGTCGGCTGCAGAGTCACCACAGGAGCTTCTGCTTCTTCTTCTTCTTCTTCTTAAAAAAGCAAAACAAAAAAACCAAGAACACTGATACTAGACAGTCAGACAAAAGCAGTTTTCTCTTTTCCAAACACATCGATTAAGCCATCTGTCATGACAGTGTAGCTCACAGATTTTATAAGCAGGAAGTCGCAGGATAATTAAGCTTACATGAGCCTCATGATTTCTCCCAGACAAAGAGTCACCAACATTTCAGCTGATTCGTTTGGAAGATGTAGAAATGAGAAAACAGAATGGGTAGTCGTCTCACCAGTGGTTTAATTTGATTTCATGTTGTTTGTGATTTCAGTTTTTTTTTGTTACTGTGGTTACCTTTCTCTTTTTTTACATCACAACTTTAGAATTTTCAATTCATGTTTCTACTCTGATACATTTAGAGTTCAAACAAAAGCAAGCTGTTCAACACGTTGGTAAAGACTGAACCACTGGTTTCCTCAGAAAAATTGATTTCTTTTTCCTAATTGCTGAGCTGTAAAACGCTTTCCCTCTGAAGTTCACAAATGTTTTTAATGTATATTTAATGTAAATACAACTGTTTATAATGAATTTCACTGTAGCTTAACATGCTGCTTGCACAGCTGCTTCAGAATTAATCACATAATGGTGTCACAGAGCCTCATAATACAATATAATTAACACATTCTTTGACTTTAAAGCCTTAAATGGAGAAAACCCTGCAAGCCAGTCTCAGGCAGCCAACACGAGCTGCGCTGCCTCAGTGTGACACACATCATGTGACACACCATTCACAATCATTTATCATACACGCACACCTGATTAGATTGCGTTTATTAAACAAAGAGAAATTTCCCATCAGGCCCTTTGCTGGCACTGCTGCTGCAATATCAGTACAAGTTGCTTCAGCCCCTCCACCACCCCGAGGCTCCGACGGGGGGGGGGGTTACACCTATCTCCTTGTAATCATATTAGGGGAGTGACTGAGTTGGAGACTTTATTGTAATGCTGCAATCAATATTTGATCTGACTGATCTACAGGCAACAAGCCTGCCTCTGTCAGGTTTAGTTAAATTATGAAATTCTTAAAATCATCATCAAATCAAATCATTCCTCATCTGATTTGATTTGATCTGAAATTCTGAAAATACAAATACTTCTGCCCAGAGACAAAATGCGTTTTTTGAGATTAAATCCAGCCTTGAATAATATGAGTATTAAAAAAGTATTATAGACTTTTATTATTGAGATAGTTGTGCTGTCTGTACAAATATGGTTTTCAATTCAAAAATCAGATTACAGCTGTCAGTGATGGCAGTCGGTGCTCCTCACATTGATTCATCCTGTTCAGACTTGCTTGTTGTTTGGTGTCTGCTCACTCTTCACACGTGAACCACATGTATATTTGGTCAACGGTCCATAATGTTGGATCACAACTTGGGATCAATCCTCACTGGGCGTGTCACATCTGGCGTTGTGTCGCTGAATAAAAACTGTAGTAAATAAGTCAATGTCAGTACCATTTGTGTTCTAATAACTTGTGACCAGTGATGGGATTATTAATAAAGTGTAATGAGCACAGGCTAGAGGGCAGTGAGAAGGACTTCTGCTTGTTAAAAAGCTTTTTTTTTCTTCTCTCCACTGTCGTCAGTGCTCCCTCGTAAGGGAACTCTTTTGTGTACTTTTGTCTCTGCGAATTGGTCCTATACATATGTAATTTAATTAGGCAAATGTTACACTGTCTTAGGTAAGGCTTGCTAAATTTAATTGCTGGGACATAATCCCAAAATTCAATGAAGTGAAAGCAGCCATGACCATTCAGCTTCCAAACTTTCAGAAGTGCAGGGCTTTTCCTTACAGCAACATATAGCCCCACGAAATGCATTCAAAGAGAAATGCTGGTTCAAGTTACTTCTGTAAGTAAAAAAAACAAAACAATATTTTTTCATGCCACTTTTCTAGCGGTAAGAAAAAAAGTTTGCAGAAGAATTTAAATTTGTTTCCCAGATTATTAATTTGATGTTTTGTCCCAGGTGTTAGTCACAGCAACGAATGCCTCAGGTCTAGAAACACTAGTTGCTCAACCTTCCAAATGCTACCAGATTTCCAGGAGCCTCTTCATTGAAACCATTCTTTATTTATTGTTATTTCCAAAACTGAGAAATGAATGTGCTTGTTCCTCACAATGCCGAGAGCGCCGCGTACCTTGGGGCGCCAAGTTCCAATAGTTAAAGAAATTACCTTTAGTGACTTTTGTAATCTCTGAGCAACAGCAGGCACCACAACCAGTTTCCCCCAAGCATGATCCAGTAATCGCAGCGCATCCCAATAAAAGTGGACCTTGGTGGGTGCAGGATGGTTTCTTATTGGTGCTCCATGACCCCGTCATGTCCGGCTTTGTCATCCGTCCCTTTCAACCACATGTAAATTGTTTATCTCATCTCTAACCAACACTCATCCCTTTGTGTATCAGCATGTTTATTCATGACACGACTCGCTGTGGCACATCAAGAGGCTGCTGGAGGAAGAGTGGCAGAGGGCTGTGGATTTCCATGCTGACATGTCAAAGGCTGACAGACACAAAATATAAAAAAATGCCCAAATTCAGTTGCTGTACACTGCTCAGGCTCATGATGTGAAACGATCAGGGCATTGCACTTGATATGTGCAGCAATGGTACATACAAATCACCTCTTCCAGCTGACGGCTGGAGCACTATACATTTCAGGGGGATAAAACCGCTCTGTTGTCCGTTGCTGATTCACTAAGACAAGCCGAGCAAAAAGGACAAGGCAGAGCAAAAGACACGCTGAGCCACAATGCCACATCTTGTTGGCAAATATGGCAAAACCGTAGGACTCTGCTGCCTGTGGCAGCACATGCTATCTGTAGCTTAAAGCCATGAAATCTCACCTTAATTTGCCAAAAGAGGGCAGAGCAGTAGAGAGAGGCCATATGACTCGCGGAGGGTTTCCACCTCCTGCCACTGAGCTGATCCTGTGTTTGAACACGAAGAGCAGAGGAAATACTTCTGCTTCTCTAAAGCTAATGGGGCCCAGGGTTAGACATGCTGAATAAGTAATATGTGGAAAGTAACACCAGCGTGGCCACGGAGAGTCTTCTAAGCTGCTATACATAATTCAGTCCAAAAAGGGAAAGGCGGCTTTTTTCTGCAGAGGAAGGTGCTGTCAGGTTGTTGTCACTCAGCTAAGTTTGGCAGTGGCACAGAGACGTACTCTCTTCTTTCTTAACAAAAGGGAAAGTTGGATTGTAAATTTCAATCTCTGAAAAAGAGGGCAGTTGAGGATAAAAGAATCTGCCTGAGTCTGTGTGTGTGTGTGTGTGCACACATACGTGCGTGCAGTTCATGTTTATGTCTGAATAATAATACGATTTTGCACTGACTATAAATTTCTCTTTCTCCTGTGACTTTCACACTCGGCTGTGACATTTTGTAAATCCTTCAGTGGAGATACAGTAGCACTACATCAGACTTGGAGAGACACACACACACACACACACACACACCCCACCACTCTCTCTCTCTCACATACTCACACACGCACACAAAATGAGTGGGTAAGACTCTGGAATTACTGAGCTGTGAGGCTATTTGAATTTAGAGCATGTCTAATCTGTATATCACAAAAATATGAACCAACACCCTCACATACACTCAGAGTGGGCAGTTTGCAAGTGTACAAAAACACACACACACACACTCACACACTCTCTGTGGCGTCCTTTAATGCACAAACACTCAAACACGGAAGGCACGGCAGAGCATCTAACAAATGCCAGTGGGCTGTCTGAGGAATGATTTGTTGAAAATCCTGCTGTTAATGGACCATAGATCTTTAAAATATTTGCACTCAGGCGTATGGGCATCAGTGCTCTGCTCCAAAGAGAAGAAAAGTCTTCAAATATCATCATCAGCCACAGCCCTAAAGTTAATAGGCTCTTAATCCATCCATCATACATCCATAATCCTGCATCTAAATGCCTTCATAGGCTGAAAGCCTGAACGTCTGCACTGGAAATAAATTTGAGTGGACATTTAGGACCAGTGTGATTAGACTCCAAACTTTAAGGTCTGGCACAGGTACGTATATTAGAGCCAAAACAAAGAGAGACGTCTCTTGGCATGAGCCTTCAGGTCAGGACTGTGGTCAGTGGTCGGGAAGAGCGGTATTCAGTCCATCTGATGTCCTGGAGTCTCGTCGTCACAGGAACCAGAGAACATCCTCGTCAGCTCTCCCATAACCCAACAGAGGAACACATTGTTCATCTAACTGCGTAGTTCTAACACAAAGTGGGCTCCATGTTGCCAGGGGGTTTATTTTGTCATTCACAGCGTGTGAGCAGTCTGTCAGCAGGAGTACAGCTGACTACCTCCAACACTGGGGACTTTGAATAGCGCTGCACTGAGGAAGAAAATGTTAAAAGTAGCAGGGGCACAGCAGAGTCGGACACCAGCATGGTCTTTATGTCAAATCTACGATCATCGGCCTTGCCAACTTTCCATTCAATCAATCACGGTCTGGTAATGGCTGCCTCCCTCACCTGACTGTGAACTCACGCCATTTTCTGCAGCTATCATAGGACTGGCAGGGTAGCCGGTCGCCGTGCCCGTGGTATTTTGGCACAATTCAGCTGACTAATCAGGGTTCAGTCAGCAGAGTCGCAGTACGCTGGCTGCTCCCACACGCCTCACTGACTGCACCAGTAAACAAGCAGTGCCAATTGTTTAATTTTAGATTTTCCCCGTGTCAGGTGGCCTAACAGTGTCACCACAAACAAGGGCGTCATATAGTGTGCGCTGATGAATGTATTTTGGGAGTTGTTTACGCAGATATTCCAACCAGCGCTTTTTATTTTCACAGATTTCTTTCCACCTCTCCTCTCAGTCGTAACGTCACTGCAACCGCACAACTTGACACAGCTAGATGTGTCCATGTTTTTCGCTTCCAAGAGTTTATTGAATTATCAAAAGCGGAAACATTTGTTATTGTTTGTTGTTCCGCAGATACCAGATTAAAACTGTGAATCACTGGCTTGATGTGGATCGCACGGACAGAGCTCTAACAGGAAAACACACGGCTACACAAACTTTGAAACCTTTCAACACAAACTAGCTCTGTAGACATTTGATCCGAGGCCGGGGTCGGCACAGATCAATACACAGAATATCTGATATCACATCCACATCCATCAGTGGTGTATGATAATGTTCAGAATTAGGACAGTAACGAAAGTGCTCTGCGAGCGAGTGTAGACAAGCAGAGGAGCTGTCGACTGTTGAGTTTTTATTAACTGACTAACAACCTGAACATCAAATTAAAAAGCTGACTCCTAATCCGTCGCTCTGGTCACATCTAGTCACTCAACTTAACGATCTGCATAAATTGCGTGACAGTATTTTCTCGCACATTTCTCAAGCTTCCAGGTGATGAGACACAGACGTGATGAGTGTCAGCGGCTCGTTCACCCGCCGCCGCCTCTCACCGCTGAGGAAGAGAACACTTAGGTTGTCAGCGTTTCCCTGATAACCGCTCTGTCTGTGGCCCGTCCTCGATCGGAGACCCCCGGGTTTGATCTTTAAGATCAAGCTGCTCTCGACTCCAGGATTTGTCAACAGGAAACAGTCACACCCACAGAAATGGCAGAAAGGACAAATGCTAGCACCCTGAGACAGCAACCCTCTGCCGCCACTGGGAGGCGTGAATTAAGACCCATTGCAAGCAGGCAAAAAAGTGAAAGAAATAACAGCTTTAACATCTCGAGTGTGTTGAGTGCACTCCTCGTGACATTAGCAAAGTCATATTTCTCGAGCCTGTTTTCTTCGTAGCAGTCTTCCTCTTCACTGCCTTTGTTGCTACATTGCAATGTGTAATGAAGCATCACCGCACCAAACTGTTGATTAATGGAACAACTTTAAACCAAAGGCAGAATGTCTTTGGTCTCACACCCAAGTGCTCGAAGTTTTGCAGAGACCAGGTACCTTCAGATTCCCTCTAAAGGATGGAGTCAGACGTAAACATGGCCCATGGCTGCGTGGAGAGTCCGGGCACTTTGAATCCACAGCTCAGGATCTCTCTCTCTCTCTCTCTCTCTCTCTCTCTCTCTCTCTCTCAGGATCCTCCTCCACTGATTCATTCTTGTGCCTCCATCATGTTTAAGGACTAACCAGAGACAAAATCAGGATCAGTGCAGCAGCGGATCATGTATCCTGACATTTATCGACTGCTATGGGACCAGTTCCAAAAACATTGTCTCTTATATTACCCATGATGCAACCAGGGGCACCATTTTGTGTGACCCTGTGTCAGTCGTGTGGTGTACGGTGGCATAGGATTTGAATGTTCCAGGAATCGGAGCCTGTTCTGTTCCTGGAAACTCTTGTTTGCATTGACTCACTCTCTTCTTTTACCAGTTGAAAGTAACTGAGTCTTTGTACACAATCAGAGGGTACAAATATGCATCATATGTAAATATCATCCGCCCCTCACATAAGCATTTCTCTAAATGCTGATTCTCTCCCATGTCCAAGGACAGACTGTATTGTTGTTCGTACTTATCAGATGATCAACATCCCCCGTCAGAAATGCCATTTTCTCTGAGTTGCTATGGCAACAGGCTGTGCAACTTCCACTGTGGAACTTGTAAGCAGCACGGAATATTAATTCAGCTCTGCGCGCTAACATGTTTGTCATCAGCTGCAGCCCAACGCTATTTGGTTTATGGCATATCGGTTAATGAACAGACATATGGTTGTGGTATGGGGGGTGGGGGGGAGGGGGGGACAAAGCTGATGGTCTCCATGGAAATGTCAGACATGTTGCTCAACAAGCCTATCAGCTGTGGGTGAGAGATGCAGGCAGCGCTGTGTGTCTGCCTGCATCTCTGCTTGTTTACAGTATAACAGCAGCCATTTGCTCCTCTCTGTCGTGTGTTCTCAGAGTGCTGATAATACCACAAACATGTCTTATATTTCCTATGATATAATGTGTCATGTAAGATGTTTACTGCTGTGTATATACGGTACATACATTTTCTCCTAACACACTTCAATGTCACACTTCTCAGTGTGCTGATAATACCAGGGAAAAACAGGTCTTCACCTCAGCTTATATTTCCTGTTATGTGTATATACAGTATATATACGTTGTATGACATTCTTCTATCATCTCTATGTTTGTATTTTCATTTATTTTATTTGCTACCTTTTTGTTCAGGCTGTTCTTATACATATCTATTAACAAAGGGTTAGTACTGTGTACTAGGTGCTATAAAGGTCCTCCAGCAGGTTGTGTAATATGTTTAGAAACACATTAAATGCTACACTGAGGGATAATTTCACATTTATTTTCGCCATAAATAGCAAGAAAAACTGTGCACATTTTTTTACAGTCTACAGTCGATATGATTTCAATGTGAAGATGTATGAGGGTTATATAAGTGGTCTGGGGTCAGGTTCTCGGGTAGAGAAAGTAGGAAATGGTTGCTGAGATTGTTCAATTTACTTTATAATGATTTTAGCTTATGATGGGTCTATCTAATGAAATTGCTAGATAAGGAGAATTCCAGCCTATATGAGTTAGAGGAGACTCAGCCACTGTCGGGTTAAAGGTCCCAGTTCAGCTCGCAGCAATGTCCTGAGGACCCTTTGATCGGCAGGTAAGCGGCAGAGGGGCAGTACCTGGGGGCTTCAGAAGCCAGGGAATTGGATATGAGCTATGTGTTTGCATCCTAATAAGATGCTGCCTTCCAGAGGAGCTGGACTCAAAGCAGTCCGGGGTTAATCTAGATGTCAGCAGCTGCCAAATGTGCAGTGGATTCCTGTGGGGTGACGTCCCCCGTCTTCCTGTCTGCTGTGGAAACTTAATGCCGCAGCTGATTCCTCGCTCCCTCCAGGAGACCGTGAAGAGGATGGTATTTCAGCGCCACAGTGCATGACTGTTCCTCCTGGCACTGGATGCTAACCTGCTTACTTGCTTGCACGGCTGCTCCCTGTGGCCCCGGTGCCAACCTCCTCTTTGAAATCAGCAGGTGCACCAGAGAAGTTTGTCAAATAGGATGGTGTCAATTTGTCTGGTGAAAATCAGCATCATCAACACCAACTGCTGTTGATGGGCTCAACCCACTGTGGGCGTGGAGATCCAAATCACAGACTTCCATTCAAAGTGGCCTGTTTGTTTGTTCTGCTCCCCTGCATTAGAATGCAGTGGTTGCCTCTCGATCTACACCCGTGTTCAGTGAGTTTCTCTGGGTTCCTCTGACAGACCAGCTCCCGCCTTACGATGCTCGACGGATAAATCAATCAAATTAAATTTGTCTAGCCCACATCCTTGAATGGCAATGTGCCTCATAGAGCTTAACAAGGTGTAATGTCTTCTGCCCTTCAACCTCAACAGAGAGTGAAGAAACACTGGGAGATGAAGCCCAACAGTAGAAACCTCAGCGAGAGGGGGGCGGGCCACATAAATAATCCTGAAAAACAAGCCAATGTAGCAAATTATCACTTACTGTCTTTCTTTGCTCAGTGTCTCTATCTTGCTGCTTCCTAAATCTGTTTTGGTATTTTAATCAGCGTAGGCATTTGCCCTCTAGACCACGGCCAGCCTTTAGTTTTCAGTTCTAATGAGTGAGTTTCCTCTCGTAGAACACATGCCCTTAATGTGCAGCCTGAGAAAGAAGCGGGGGCACTTTGAATACTGTGCACGCAATGAAGTGTTGCAGCATCATCGCTGACTATCACCGGTCTGACCCTGAACAATTACCTGAACCGAACGGCATATTCAGGAGGCACCTGAAGTCACACAATCTCATTCAGTGGTGTTTGTCATCCCCTCGTAACGGCGGAGTCACTTAACCCCCAGAAACCCTGTGAATCCCGCCTCCCCTCCACCCGTCACCCCTCTCTCGACTAATCCTCCCCGCACGCCACCTCGTTTGCATTTTGTCAAAATTCATTTATTTTCTCTGCAGATCAACCTAATTAGAAGGAAGGCTGCTGGTGAAAATATGTCTTTATTGCTGTCATCATCAATATCACACTCCTTATCTGGGTCACTGCACGCTGATTGGCTGCGTGGCAAATGGAGTGGAAATTTTCCATTTTGTTTGAGGCCTTTCATGTTTCAAACGCACGCCCACTGGGAAACGATGTGCACGTTGGCAGGGATAAACAGTTAACGGGTCTCAGTTTCCCACCGATACCTTGTTGTGAAGTGAAAAGAAAAGAAAGAGATGCAGAAATAGAAATTAGGCAGGATAGAGGTTAGGCCGTCGTCTGGGGACCAAAAACTATTCAATCACACTTGATAAGAAAGCCTTGGGGATTAGTTAAAGGCAAAGTCTCCCAGGGTGGTGAGCGCGCCGTTCTGGGTTCAGGTGCTCAGAAAACACACACCCACACGGTGTTTACAGTGTGATAGCACCAGAGACTGGAGATTATGAATTCTCAACTTATCATACAGAAGAACCATTTTCGATCAAATAGCAGTGGGCAATTTTGCATTCAAGGTCAGTACATCTGCTTGCGTACGTGCGGGTGAGAAATAAGGTGTCAGGATTATATAATGAACTCCAGAGAGGCTGCTCCTTTTGTTTGCACAGCCTCTCCCTCACAAATGAGCGCACCTCCTTGTCTTTGCACCAAAGAGCAGACGCAGTGAATTCTCCGCCTCCATTTCCTGTCCTTGTGTTTTCTAAAACGCCGCCACTGTTATTGATGAGGTTCAGCGTGTGTTTATCCAAGGCGAGCTGACACAGCTGAATACAGTTCAAGATTGTTTTGACCAAAGACAACAGAGTAGCTTCTGTGAGGATTCAATCTCTTCCGTCTACGTATTTTTTGCCCTTAAAACCTGGATGAGAGTGAATCAGTGATTTTTGCGGAAACACTTGAACCTGAATGCACTTCTTAAAAAGATATTTTCTAAAGATATTACATCACCCAGTGCTGACAAACTAAACTGCAACACCTAAGCCAAACACAGACACCTCCAGATTGCCGGTGAGGGGTGAAGCATCAAGCAGTAACACATCCGTTCTGCTGAGGTGATCACATGTTCTTATTGTTTACAGCACATCAACACTAGCTATGGTTTGTGTCACACTTCCTGACATATTAACACGACGTTGTCAAGCAGTTGGATGAGAACCGAGCTCTAATCATCAAACACTGCACTTTAGAACCAGTAGTTGCTTCTGTTAAATGGCACAGTGGGAGGTGTGTGTGTTCATGGTCGACATCGGGGGCTGTTCAAAATATTTTGGGACCCCCCTCAGACAAAATCAAGCCCGCTGTGCCGAATCCTGTCACAACCACCAGTAATCACGTTGTTATCTGCCGGCTACATGTTGAGCCTGTTGGTCTTTTTTCTTACGTCTGTTGACAAATTTGGCAAATCTGTCTAGTGGAGCAACGCTGATTTATCATTTGCTCCCGTTTGCACTGGATTCGTGTATGTCCAGCACAACTGTCACTGGATGATACCCGCCCTGAAACAGTTTTGGAAATATATTGACTCTTTTGGAAGTTCTAGACTGAGGAGCATAATTTTCCTTTGTGTGTGTGTGTGTGTGTGTGTCTCAATGTGTCTGAATCCTATCTCAGACAAGAGCAGGATTTTTGATGCAAACTTCCCCAGACGGGTGATGTAATGTGTTTAAAGCTTCAGCTGCTTGCAGCCCGATCACTACATTGAGAATTGGAAAAACTGTACTTCTTAACTTGGTGTTGTTTTTGGACGACCAGCCTGCACCTGTGCCTTTTTCCTCCTGCGCTAAATTAATCTCCCACCTGCCTCACACACCTAACAGCCACATTAACCCACTCTGCGGGTGCATGGTAAAACCAAAGCCTCTCTGCACTGATCGCTGTAATTATCGCTACTGCATTATGATTAATCAACTAGTTGTAATTTGGGGCACACACACGTGTTCAGCTGTGGGTGATGGTGTTTTTCACCCCATGTTCAGCTGCTGCCAATGAAATGATGGAGGCCGTGTGTTTAGGTTTTCCCAGAGTTGGTGATGGACACAGTTTGCTTTGAGTTAATCGTTTTAATGTTTCCCTGCTGACATCTATTCTTCTTCCAGGTTGAATAATTATCTGTTATAAGAAACCAGTGTAAGTATAGAGACACTGCTTTATAAGTCATGAATGAAGTGATTAGCATGTCTGCAATCTGCATAATGAAGGAACAACAGTTTTCTGTACAGTCTCCAATGTAACGAGAATCAAACTTCAGCTGTAATTAAACGTTAACTCTAATTAAACTTTGTGGATGAACTGTCATTTTGATTATTTTTTCAGACCTGTTAAAGTGCTGTGGATAATTGTGCGCGATAATGATTTACAGAAGATGTCCCGAAACTGTCCTCGAAGCTCCATCTGACTCGTGTGACAGACACCATGTGTGTGAAGCAAGTACATAAAATAACAAAAGGACAGATGAAGCCAGACCAAGGACTAGGAAACTACTTCAAGTGTTACGTCTGTGGAGATTCTCATTCATCCAGGTCATAGTATCAGGTGATCATTTAGGCGAGGCAACTGGACCTCTTTCTTTGTTGAAGACGCTTCGTCCTTCATCCGAAGGGCTTCTTCAGTTCTGGTTTAGGCTGGGAAAAAAATAGGAGATATATCTCTGGATGTGGGTGGAGCTGTGAGTATCGGCCATTCCCTTTGTTATGCGACTATAAGTCACATGAGTGGGCCATTCACATGTGGTAGAGTGTGGTGGGGTGTGGACCACTCCTCTCATCGTGTGACAAATAGTCACATGACTCAATCACTTGTGCCAATGTGTGAAAGATCCTCATGCTCACAGTGTCCAGAGGATGTTAGCTGCTGTGGTGTAGATGAGCAGCTAAACTTCCTGGGATGAGATCTCAAGGCAGGGTGGTATGTAGTAGAAAGACGGTGGTGTAGCCCTCCTCCTCTGTTCAGTGTTGGCCTTTCCAAGTGAGTGTAGATGGCCTCCTTTACTCCTCTCTCAAACCACCTATCCTCCTTGTCCAGGATGTGAGTCCTTAAAAGAGTGTCCCTTTTCCTTAGTGTGTATGTAAACCGCTGACTGCGGTCCTGTTGTTGGTACATGCGTTTGTGGAGTGGTTGTGTGGTTTCTCCAATGTATAGATCCGGGCATTCTTCACTGCACTGTACTGCATAAACCACATTGTTGAGTTTTTCTTTTGGAGTTTTGTCTTTGGGGTGAACCAGTCTCTGTCTGAGGGTGTTTCCTGGTTTGAAATGGACCGGGATGTCGTGTTTGTTGAATATTCTCCTCAGTTTCTCAGATAACCCGGATACATATGGAACTGTCATGTGCCTTCTTCTGTTCTCTGTATTGGTGCTGGTTGGATTTTCTTTCTTCTGTCCATTCTTTGTTTTGACAAAGGACCAGTTGGGATAGCCACAAGTTTTTAGTGCCTGCTTGATGTGTGTGTGTTCCTTTTTCTTCCCTTCTGTCTGGGTTGAAGTGACAAAATAGTCATGAAAATATAGACATATGGATATATTAATAGATATGTATGCAATGTGTTAGATGTACAATAACGCGTTAAAACACATTGATCATTACAAATATCATTTAAAAATTACATCATCGTTTTAAAAATAAATCTCAACGAGATAATTCATGCATATCATAAAAAACAACAGTGCTAAACTTTGAAAAAAAAAACTCTGTTAGCTCAATGCTAACATGTATGGGAATTTCCATTGTGATTATTATCTATACATATTTATACAGCAAATGAATGTGTATCTACTTACAGGCAAACGTTTTCTGGCCACGTGAAATGAAACAAAAGGACGTGTTGCGCTGTGTACTTTGTCCAGTGCTGCACTACTACAGGAACACTACAGGCTCAAATTACTGCAGTATGTCCACAGGAAATGCAAAATCACAAACCAGAAGATCACACTCCCCGCATAACACTATAACACTACTCTCTTTTTACAAGCAACAACTTCTGAAACTGAACGAGAGTACATCTTATGAATACCACGTCTGACCACATTAACATCAACTTTGCAGACTTCAGAGTCTTTACTAGGAATGGCGTTCACCACCACCCCCACAGGCCGCTCGTTCCTCTTGACTTGTGCATCTCCTTCAGTCAGGTTCAGCTTGTCCACATGCAACTTTTACCTGCGTTGAGGTCTGTGGAGATTCTCATTCATCCAGGTCACACCCACCACACCCTACCACATGTAAACGGCCCACTCATGTGACTTATAGTCGCATAACGAGGGGAATGGCCGATACTCACAGCTCCACCCACATCCAGAGATATATCTCCTGGTTTTTCCCAGCCTAAACCAGAACTGAAGAAGCCCTTCGGATGAAGGACGAAGCGCCTTCAACAAATAAAGAAGTCCAGTTGCCTCGTCTAAATGATCACCAGAAACTTCAAGTGTTAAATTGTGTCCTCACAGATGTCGATGGTCTCACTTACATTAAGCCTACATTGAAAGTTGTAAGTGTGTGTGTGTTAACGTGCTTGTTTATGTTCTACTGTCTGTGAGTACATTTGTCAGGCTGACATTACAGCCGATGTTACAGTGGGACCACACAGAGGTTGAAACTGGAGACTTGCACTGTTCAAGATTAAACCACAATTATGAGCATACACACACACACAGAAACCTAAGCTCACACATACAGAGTGAAACCCAACACACAAAACAGTGTGTAATTGTAAATCAATAAACAATTACAGTAGTACCATCATAACGCACTGCTTACTGACCTCAAATCCCTCGCTGCCAACTGTATCTCCATTTTCTTATTGTTTGTCAGAGTGCTGCTAAAAGAGCGTTCTGTAACCTCGTGCGTGAACATTGATCTAACTATGTTCGACTGCTGCGGTGGTTACATGTCAAGTTAGCTGCAGAACATATGATAGTATCCACAGTCCTTATCCATATAATAATATAAAGTTAAAATGAGTTGATTTTCCTTTATGAGGGACATATGGTTTTAAGAAAGAAGCTCAGTCTGCATGTGTCCTTCTGCTTGTCAGTGCTGATTCTCCGTCTTTTATCTGAATTACTTTGAAAAATTTAGAATTTGCTTCCATTGAAATTTGGACCCATACCCATTTTAGAGAGCTTTCCATGAAAAGGGTTTCATTCTCTGTGTGAAAAAGTGCATGTGTGTGATAGTTCGCACACACGATCTTGCTCCAGGGTACGTGTGCAGCAGCATCGCCATTTTCTGTAGACACTTGAGCACTTGGGTATGAGGGTGTTAAAGATGTTGGCTGTTACTCCAATTGTATTGGATTTGTTGTTGATCCCTGAAAATCCAAAAGCGCCCCCACCCCCACCCCCTCCCGCATAACGCTGATGAGAGATGATAAGTGAAGTTTCATTTTTCTGTGAATCGGCCCTAACTTATGAATAAGTAATGCAAGTATCTTTAAATAAATCCAAGCCCTAATGTAGAGCGCTGAGATCAGGTGAAATTGTCGAGTGAGGATACATTCTGTGTAAATGCTTTATGTCGGAGGTACAATTTTATGACTGATACTGTTTCCTGAGATAATGGCAACAAAACAGATGACTGGTGGTAAAATTATCCTCTGACAAAATGTTTAGCAATATATATGAACACTACACTTTTATAAATTCAGTTTGGAAAATAAATCCTGCTCTGAACTGATGGGCTCCACTACACTGCACTTGGTTTAACCACAATACGGTTCGGCTTGCATTGTTACCATGGAAACACAGCCACAAATTAACTTATGATGAAATAAGAGATTTCCCTTTTTTAAAGGTTTCTAAGCGGCTTAAGTGGATTCATTGATATTTACCAAGATAAATAGAAAAAAGATTTTCCAAGTTACCAAAGATAATATGTGCCTATTGTAGAAATAGAGTAGAAAAAAACATTTTGTTTGAAGTGCATTGATTGGGCCACTGGAAAAAAAAACAAAACAAACAAAAAAACCCAAAATGTGTTCTCTCATACTGTGGCATTATATTAAGAAAAGCTTGTTCTGCTGAAGTAGAAAAACACAAAATCTATACAACTCCACAGCCACTGATGCGTAACCAGTCGTGCCCTTGGCCATAAAAGACTCATCTTCTTCTATCTCAGGACTAGATAGAAGAAAAGCAGACAACACACTGAACACATGCTGTCCAGCTCTCTGAGAGATTTAGATGAAGACAAGATTTAGTCAAATTCACACATCTTTATAAGACAGGACAAAATGGAAAAGGAGATCGTCGGATTGTTTGAAGACATTTTCTTAAGAGAGTCACATTAATACAAAGATCTATCATGGAATACCAGTATTTTATATACTGCAATTGTTATACCACATTTTTATATTCTGTAACATGTGTACATTGTAATATGTCAACTTTGCTTCAAAAAGTGTTCAGTTAGTTCATCCAAGGAAAGAAAAAAGAAAGAATGTTTTAAACAATATTCAACTCACCATGAAAGGATTACAATACCCTGCAAATGCTCATAGTCTGTGTCATAATGTCGTTAAGCATTTATCTTTACCACAAGAGAACACACAAAAACTCACTGCTTTGGGTAACTCATTGGATTTGATCCTGCCTCTCCTATAAAACACTTGAAATAATGCTCATTAATGATTTACATAATCCCAAGGGGGAACAGAGACGACACTGTGATACTGAGAGAATCTATGTCAAGATAATAGGGAATAGATGTGAAGAGTTCCACTCCAAAACATTAGATATCCAGATTCATCATAAAATAAAATTGTTGCCTGAGGTTTTTCATCCACGTCAAAGAAATCTAGAAGAGACCCCCCCTCTGTAAAAGCCAACTCATCCTGTTGACGGAACACTTCATTATCGATGGTTCTTTGAAACTAATAACATTTGGTTTTACTTAATTAATGTCTTTTTTTTCCTGATTTCTGGGGATTCATGCTTTTTCTGTCACATTTTGGAACAGAACTCTGCATGTTGTCCAGTTAGAGATGAAATGCGAGAGAGAGAGAGAGAAAGCCTTTGTTTGTCTTTTCATGGGTTGAGAATAGGCAGGATACTGATGATAACCATCAAGCAATGCTTCAACATCATGGAAAATACAACGTTTGGCTTTGTCATCAAAGGTTTGATGAGAAAAATGACACTGCCCTTATGGCTGTGGGGGAAACATGAACGTCTATGTGCTGCTTAGCTGAGGGCACGGACTGGGAACGAGGGGAGAGTTTGTGGTTTCTTACTTTTAAACAGTCTGGATGGTCTTGCTTCAACATAAAGAATATGGAGAGCTGAGGCAAACTTACAATCATATCAGGGCTAGCCTGAATCAGCCCATTGACACTGGATATAAACACAGATTCTCCCCTATGTTTTCAATCTGTCACAAATGTCAAAATTCCCTTCAAAAGCTCCTCAACATTCAGGCAAACAACCTACACACTGAAAATGGCCTCTCGGCTGTTAACTAGTGTTGTAAACAATTGAATTGTCCAATTAGACCCACAACAGTCATCTATTCCTTGTGTTTTATTTGTGTTCCAAACGCAGAGCGCGACACCCCGCGTGGGAATGTTCCACCAGAGCAACCTCTCCTTGCTCGTGCTATTTCTCAGGGACACTGTCACTGCATCCTGGGCTCAGCAGCACCCTGGACACTTGTGATTATGTTTTTTTTTCCCCAGGAGCAGAATGATAATGGTATAGCACAGGCCTATTTTCACAGTGCTGACACAGCACTGTGAAAATAGGCCTGGCAAAGCAGCGCTATGTCCGAGCTAACCTCCGTTCCATTAGCTTCCGTAACTCAATCTAGTTTCTGTCTTTCTGAAAAACGAAATGACGCCTGTGGTCACTGTAGATAAATCATCGTGTGCTACAGCCGTGGCGGCTAAGAGTTCAAGTCTTTGTAATTTTTTATTAAGTCCATGATTTCATCCCTATCAGTTTTATTCACTGGCTGAGGCTGCTCAGCTCACCCATGGACTTTTGAAGAATTGGAGATAGGGTTAAAATTCAGGATATTTGCCTTCGTGTTAATGTGATGACATTTGAAGGATGTGCCGGAGAAACTGGGACTTCACCTCAGCTCTCAATCTGCTGATGTTACAGTCGCTTCAGAGGTGTCGGTAGGCAGATTCTCTTCCCTTTGAAAGGAGCCAGAGGAACTGCCTCCCTGCTCCCAGCGTCTGTGTGAAGGTGAGCAAACGCCTGGCTGTAGCTTCATATTGAGCTGACAGATTATAGCAGCAGTATCCAGCGCTCAGCGAGGGAGTAAATAATTGCATTTTCTCAAAATGTCGAACCGTTTCTTTCTGTTACAGATTTCCGTTGCCTGTGTATGCGGGGCACACACCTGTGCCTCACAAATGATTTATAATCTCTGTTACAAAAATGTTTTCTTTCGAGTGGAAAAGCAGTTTTATACCATAAAGCCTGGAAAGTGACAGGACAGTTTCTCAAAGCGTGTGCATGTGTCTGAGGGCCGGCGTGTAAATGAACTGGAAAAAGTGAGCGCGAGGTTTCTTAACCTCTTTGGAAAAGTGTCGTGTCGAACCATAGCTCCAAGTCGTCCCCGTTCTCCAAAGTCTGTGATTCAGCATCAGTGAGTTTTTCAAAATCTATTCACCTTCAGCACGTAGGGCAGCTTACCAGCACTGACACGGGTAACTGCCGAGAGAAATCTCCTCTAGTTTAAGATGAAAACAAATACCATAGCTTTAAAACGTTAGCCACCCAGATCACAGTCAGAAAAAGAACTTAAAACAACATCCGAAAAAATAAGTTAACATAATTTTGACACATAGAATTTTACAATATGTACATTATATTTAAATTAAAATAGATTTGTCAGTTGTCTGATTGGGTAGGTCCTTTACGGAGTGCTCCTTTTTTTTTGTTTTTTTTTTTTCAAACCATCCAGTGTAATTCCACAGAAGCAGAGTTCCCATTAAAAGCTAAGCCAGCCAATCAGAGTGCAAGTAAGGCTTCCATCATCAAGTCCCTGCCAATAGTTGTCAGCGGCGTCTTCGGACAGGGCCGAGCCCTTAGCAACACACATGGCAGACCCTTCAACACCTCGACAAAAACAAATAAATATAAAATATATGTAATATTTCTATATATATATTCATAAAACCAAACCCAGGATAGATTTTAACTCTGATGTGTTCTCTCTATAGTAGAATCAAACTGTGGCCATTTTCCTATTGCCAGTCTATACTACTTCCCTTTTTGTCTCCATTTTTGTGTATTTTTGCAGTTTTTTAAGGGGAAAAAAAGTTTTCTTCAAACCTGTACATCTTATACGCAAGTAAACAAAATGTAAAAGTGCGTGTTTTTTTGTTTTTTTGTTTGTTTTTTGAATACGTTTTATCCACTATATCCAAAAGTGTTGCAGGCACTTAAGTCCTTCCCAAACATTGTAGATGTTTTTCGACAGTGGAGCAGGTTGGTTTGGTTATTCCTGGGTTCGTGTGTGTCGGTCTGTCCGTATGTCTCTGTCCATCTGTCTGTCTGGCGAGGAACGGGCCATCCGCGGCTGCTGCTAGCCCAGGATGTCCAGGTAGACCGGCGTGGCTTTTCCCATGGCAAACAGGACCTTCTGAATGTCCTTAATGTTCAGTCGCTGCTGCGGTTCCCTCTGCCAGCAGCCCAGCATGATGTCATACACCTCCTTGGGACAATTCCGTGCCCTCTCCAGAACCCGACCCTGGGTTATGCACTCAATAACCTGCAGAGGAGAGAGGGCAGCGGAGTGAGACAGACGATTTTCACTGACTGATTGCTTTGGTTTGCTCATAATGAGAAAGCGGTGACACTGAGGAGACTGTCCTCTGAGCTTTGAACTAATGAAACCGAGATGAAAGAAATAAACATTCAGCATTCAGTCTTTAATCTGCGGGCAAAACAAGATTTTTTTTTTTCTTACCCAGTCCAACAACACCAAATAATAACGGTGAATACATGTGAGGATGGAGGTTTGAGATGTTGCTAATAAGCAGGTTTATCTTTTTTTTGGTCTGACCTGAGCTCATAACTCACTGCTGCTGAGATAATTTGACAGTTTGACCTGGACCATTACCGTGTAATTTACAGAGCAAGGTCTCTTAGACTACAGACATGGTCTTTTTGTTAGTAAGGATAATGGCTGCACAAAAAAAGCACTGATCTTTTAGCCACGGTGCAGGTACGACAGAAAAATGTATGTTAAAAATGTATCAGTCAATAGGCAGTACTCAGATACTCTAATGTGTCGTGTAATGTTTAATTTTTTAAGGTGCAGAATAATTACTAAGTCAACTGAAAAGGAAAAAAACAGTCAGAAATGCGCCATGCAATTTCATGTGCCTGTTATCTAGCATCACAACAACAACAACAGAGACAGAACAAAGCACTTTATAACCCATTGCTATCTAAAGCCTAATTTCTGGAAATGACGACAAACCCAATCTGTGTTTAAATCAACATGATTTTACTGTGGTTCATCGTCAAAGACTGTCAACCAAACTGAAAGTGCACACGGATTCAAACAGAACCTGTGAGGAATCATCATCTCTTTAACAAGGTGAGGTCAAACAGAACCTGTGAGGAATCATCATCTCTTTAACAAGGTGAGGTCTACTCTTTTGTTCCATTTTTCTTTTCAGTCAGTCCTATTTCTCCAACAAAAGGCACGGCAGACAGCCGGGCTCCAGACTGGGCTGTTAGAGGATCAACTCCAGCAAAGACACCTGGAGGCTCTTTGCATAAATTCCCAGGTCTCAAACGCTGCATTCGACCAACGGTAAAGGCTGCAGCCAACACGGAAAAGCACCTGATCAGACACAGGCAGATAGACCCAGGTGACTCCGGGCACAAACACGACTTACGGGGAAATGCAGCTCTTTTATGCAGCACTGGTTTTGTAACCTGCGGAAACCTTTTCTGACCATTACACAGCCTTGCACGTGACAAGGCGGAGGCTCTACATTTTCTTGGCAATTTATTTTCCTGCACTTTTTTTTTTTTTTTTTACTGTCTATATCTAATAGCCTCCTCTGACACTGGCTGCCATTTCCAGTCAGTCATCAAATTAATAGTTGCTGACATATGGTTGAGATTAACACAAATAATGAACATTTCCAATCATTGTACTGACTCATTCATGTAATGTTGTTGCTCCATAAACGTCACAATCTGATTTTTGTGTTTAGATTTGTCTTTGCTGACAGAGGCTTTACCTCTTAATCACTTGCAATAAGGATACTGGTAATGTTGGATAAACCATTTTCTTTCTTATACTTAAACTGACAGTCACTGACAGATATTGAAGGCATCGTCCTGTGGCACAAACTGAACTTGCACGTCTGATGAAGCTGTCAAAATCACTCCAAGTCAAACTTAATTAGACTCAAGATAAAGCTTGTTTTATATTATTTGTCTTTCACATAAACCACTAGTGGTGCTGTTCGACCCTGGAAAGTTAATGCTCCCTGCCCCAACACAAGTGCTGCATTAAAACAAACTGTGAGCAAGAACCACAGATGCGGCGCATTTAAAGGGTCTGTGAGCCTCTGAAATGTCTTATTTTCTGGAGCTGGACCTTGAACAGATTATGAGGATTACACTGCTTAATTTCAAACCAGTATGGCTTCACATCAGTTTCTTAGTGCAGAACCTCTGCAGCCTGCGATCGTGGAAACACGACCTATCTAGCAGTTGACTGTATTCAAAATGGCGGCAGCTGGATAAACTGGTGCAAGTATACTTATATATCTGAGCTGGAGTGTGTGTATGAAACTGAAAATATATTATAATACTGTTGCAGCTAGAGGAGTAAAGCGAAAGACAAGGTTGTGAATTGTCACCCTCGTCACAGAATCACAAGTCGCAGCTCGACTCCCGGCCTCTCACTTAGCAACCAGTCAGATGGACGGATCAGGACAGCGAACTGCAGGCACACGAGACAGACTGGATCGTGATGCGCTGGGGCTGAGAAGCCCAGGCAGGAGGGGCAGCGGTTAAACAGATGGAGATGGAGATCTTTTACAGCAACTACAAATACAATATGTGAACACACTGTAGAACGTTCCCTCCTTGTTTCCTCTGAATGGATGTGAAATTATTACATTTTATCTTCCTCTACCTGTCCTGCAGTGTCTCATATATTTTCCGTATCAGCTCGCTGCAGCTCCAAGTGAAATGCACAAACCTCCACTCCACATTTTTATGGCTCTGCTGTTATGTTCTCCATGTCTAACAGATCATTTTATGCAAGTTTCCCCATAATTCACACTTCTCATATCTACGGAAGCTGCAGTGAAATCTAGCGAGGTATCGATGGTTGGAACAGAGTCTGGAAATGTAGCAGCCTGCCTGCGGCTCCTTGGAGGAGAAAGTGGGGACACAGCCTGGAGGACAACATGGCTTGTTTGTTTTGACAGTTTCCACCTAATAATTTATGATCACCACATATGACTTTTTATAATGCTTCGAAAAAATGTATGAATTAGTAACACGAGAAGACAAAGTGACATATGGTGGATCTAACCTTCAGACAAACTGCGATATTGCTTCACTAATGTTGTAGTGAAGTCACTCCGTGAGCATTGTTTACAGTGTCCCAAAACTACTCGTTCCGCGTGATTTGTAAAAATGTGGAAATGTTCATTTAATTAAGCGAGCCACCGTATTGATGATTCAATTGAAATATGCACGAGTGCTGCATGTGCCACATGCCAGGTTATTATTTTAGGTCAATTTAATTTTCTCAATATGGTCACTTTACAAGAGTAATCCTAATTAAATGTATTGATTCAAAGCAGAGTGTCCAGTGAACAAAAAAACAAACCAATCATGGTGGTTATGTAACGCAGCATCTTGTTTGGTGGCTCAGAGCCAGCGATTTATCACCTGGTAGGGCCACATGAGTCTCAGAGAGAGATGAGGAACCACGCGGTTGGCGGTGGTATGAAATCCAGCATGGTGACATTCATTTAAATCTGCGATTAGAAAGCTTGTGCTTTCAATTCCACCAGAGCAAGGGGGAGTATTTCCTCACCCCAGATGCTCAATGAGGGAGGACCAATCTGTTCAGTTCCATCCTACTTCTTTCATTTTTTTTTTTTTTTTCTCTTTTAATAAGCCAAAGTTAAATATACAGGTTGTAGGAGTTTGCAATAAACACCTTTGCTTGATGTTTTGAAAAGGAAAAGATTTCCCAGTGGATTAAGCTGGAGCAGTGATTTTCCCTGCGTGGCGGCCTGCACCGCAGCCTCTTTTATATGTATGTGTACTGTATATGTACAACACGCTTCAGGCGCTTTGTACCTCGTTGTTACCCAGCTGAAACCAAGGCTGCTTCCCGTAAGTAAAGATCTCCCACAGGATGACTCCAAAGCTCCAGACGTCACTTTCCGTGGAGAATTTCCGGTACATGATGCTCTCTGGAGGCATCCAGCGAATAGGTAGCATGGTGTGTCCTCCAACCTGAGGATGAGAGAAGAGAGGATGTGGTTCAAAACACAGATTAGGAAAATTGAGTCATCAACACAGCTCCCAGGTGTCTGGGGATTAACTGTCCTGGTATGTAAATGATACAATGGGTTTAGCATCTCATGAATGTATGCCGCGCTGCTCGATGGAGACGCTTATGCGACACAGGAAAACGCTGACTTATCTACCAGCTCTGTGTGTGTTGAATCATGGGATGTGAAATTCCTCAGGTTATGGGATTAGAGCTTCCCTTTGTTCTTGATAAAAGCAGGATTCTGTGGTCGCTTCTCGGCAGAAGTATCGGGCATCAGACGAACGATGAAATTTAATGTAGTATAATTACTTTTAATGTGAGACCCCCACAGTGATGGGGTTAAGAGTTAACACTTCGATGAACTGTATGCTCACATATCATGTGTGCATGTGAGCAAAAGTTCGAATATCCCTTTTTTATCTGCTCTCCTTGTTCATTCGACAGCATGTTTGCAGTGAGTGAGGTAACAGCTGAGGCACACGAGATCTCAGCAGGAAACTTTGAGCGTGCAAACCAGCAGGACATGAAATGAAGTCCCTTCACTGTAAACCCATTGAGGCTGGATATTAATCAATTACACATCATCCATTAATCTTCCCCTTGCTCTCTTCTTCTATGAGCAGACATTGTTTTAAAATCAATTATTTCCCATTCATGTCAGTGGCACTGATCAGCTGGACACGAGTGATGTGTCTGGAAGAGCAGCAAAGTATTGCAGTATTGCAGGAGTCTTAATTACAGTGATCATGAAGCTCAGGGATGAAAGTTCACTATTGACATATCATGTTATTAACAGGCTGCAGAGACTTGACGTGGAGGCTGCTGTGTCAGGGACACTGTAAGATTTCCCTCGTCTCTGCTCTCTGTCATTGTACCTGTTTTCCGTCCTGATAAAATTACACAAGAGAATATCCTAGGACCACTTACTAATAACTTTCAACTGTGTGACCGTACAATCCTCATAAACAATATACGACCACCTGATATAGAGCAGTGATTGATATGATAACTGAGCTCATTGAGGAAACTCCATCTCCTGAGACCACAAGATGTGATTAGATGCCACAGAAGAATGAAGATTTCAAAGATGCACTGAACAGAAAATCAGTTTGCATTCGACACACCATACATTTGATGGGTTGATAATGTAAAGAATCCCAAAAAAAATGGCTAGAAGAAAGACACAAGAATATGATTTGAATAATTATTTAAAAAACAGAGACAATGCCTTTCTAATTCATGGCAGCCTACCAGCAAATTAAAAATACATACTCAATATATCATTGGAGTTACAATACAAGACATCATCTATTCTATGGCGTTTGTTTTCCCAGTGTAAGGTCTGACATCATCTCTGAGCTCGTGGCTGCACTTCTGGGTTACAACACAATCATTTCATTCATGCAATCATAACCTCTTCTCCCAAATCCATTAAACAGCTCCAAACATCTGTGCATCTTCAGCTGGCAGGCATTTTAATAATGGATAAAAAAAAAAAAGAAATGACTAATTACCTCCTTGTTGCATGGTGCACTCATTTAACATTTCCTTTGAAAGTCAAATACAGTCTTTCTGTGTCAGCTTGGTGCAGGCAGATTAAAATTCCCGATGTTTTAATGAAACATGAGATTTGTCAAACTGTCAAAATGCTGCTGCTTCCTGGGCATTTATGCAGAACCTGCTCCTGTTTGTTCACTTCACTAAATCTAATTGTTGAGTACGAGGCCTCTGATGGTTTGTCTGTAATTGGCCCGTCCAGGACCTCCTCTAATGCCCCAGACTGTGCCAGCAATTTGTAATTTGTCAAAGTGGTACAACTTCAATTCAAAGAACATGCTGATATTCAGGTTAATACTTTTAATTTGGGTTATTAGATGACAAGGTTTTTTCCATCCAACGCAACTTACAGCACATTTAAAATCCATCAAGAGCCATTTAGGGGTTCAGTATCTTGGACACTTTGACATGCAGATGTAGAGGATCACAATCTTCTGGTTTGAGGTTGGCGGCTATACCGCTCAGCCATATTCAGTTGACACATGCTCAGCCTCTCTCTGAAAAGCTTCGTTTTAGTTATTTGGTAATTTTTCAGGCCTTAAAATGTCTTTAAGACCCTTGACTTGACAAAGATAGGACATGAAAGAAAAAACAACCTGTGTTCAGCACAGCGCAGACAGTGGCCTGCAGGAGTCAGCCGATGGTCACCTGAAATGCATCCTCTGAAAAAAGGAGCTTTAAATAACTATGCAGGTGTTGCTCCAGAATTCGGAAAACCAATGACAAGACCTTGAAGAAGTCATACATTCTTCATAAACCATATCCCACTAGGCCAATGTTCTTTAAAGAACCCAAAACCACATGTCATTCCACCCTGTGGATATTGGATCTTCACCATGTTTCTTTGTGTTCTGTGTCACTCTGGACCTCAGAGATCCTCAGTGTGAAACCTTGTCTTGAGTTTCCGTCAATAGTCAATAACTGTGTGTGGCATCATGTGTCAGCTGCTCAGTGATATCATGAGGCTATACTATGCCTTCCTTACATTAACCACAAATCAATACTTTTACACATAGCCTGGAGGTCAACCACACCATTAGAGACAATGTTCTACCATAGCACCTACAGTATATGCTGACTGTGGACCAAACTCACACTCCATTAACCTGCACAATGTTCAACTTTTGGTCGGGTGTTTCAGCAAAATAAATGGAGGGCATCCATACACGTCCTGACCTCCCTCAAGAAAACAACCCCATGCTATTTCAATTTGATCTGTTTGAAAAAGTAATGATGTGAGCTGGAATAAAAACTGCTCCAAATTAGACACACTAATAAATATCAGTCCTTGAAACAGGGTAGATTCATTTATTTATTCATCTATTTTAAATAAGATCCATCAGTTGTCCACTAAAATGTTTTATTCTATTTCATTTCTTCTTTTTCCAAATACTTTATCCAAAGGTCCTGAGGGTTTTGCGAAGCACACACTTATTCTTTTTGTCAAATGCTGCTTCACATTTTTAACTTAACACACGTTCACACCTCCGAGCCGCCCAGCACAACCACTGTCTTCTGCAAATCCCACCAGGAGATAAGTGCATCTCTGTGAAGTCGTAAAGTGAGGACAACGCTTGTGTGACATTGTCCCCAGATCCACCAATCACAATTCAGCTTTTCTATAATTTCCCCAAGAGCATGTGAGCCATTGGATGGATCTCAAACACAGAAACTTGCCTATATTTCACAGTCTTTCCTGGAAACAACCACTCAGGCTGTGTCCCTTCCTAAACAAGTACAGTATTATCTGCTGCACTGGAAGACAGACGATGCTGTTTGTGTTTGTCCTCAGTGGTAGGACATATACAATCCTAAATCAGGTCACCATATCTCTACATCGCATACACATGTACTCTATGCAGTACTTAGTGACAGTCCCAGAGGAAATGTTGTGGATCTTAGGACCCTTATTGTCTCTTTTGCTCTCACCTTCAACCTCATTACCTGGGGTTTCCCTGCAAGGTGACGCCTAAATGAACACTGACTTCATACACCACCTGTTCTCATTAAACCTGACTCGTGTTAGTACTGTACACAACATTAAGCCAATATTGATGCAGAGACCAGTCGCCCCTGGGCCGAGCCATGCTAGGTGGGCTAAGAGGGAGGTGAAGGAGTTGGTGAGGGGCTGTATACAGATCTGTCCCCCTGTGGAGCCTTTTAAAGATTAAACTGAATTAATTAAGTTCCTGTTAGCCTAAATGACTTATCTGAGGTCCACCCTGCCCATTGTACGCAAGACTAAAACTCATCAGATGCATGCTAATGATTCAGCCACCACCGTGGCGAGGGGCATTAAAGCCGCCCGACTCTCTGCTCCCGAATGACTGCATGCAATCACCTTGGGTCTTTGTGACAAGGCCATGGCAATTAGCTTGGAACATGGGGAAACGGGGGGAAAAAAGTCTGAAGACATAATAAAAATAAAATAATTGCCCTTGTAATTATCCTCATCTTTCTCACTCAATGTCACATCCAGAAGCCGGCAATGCTCTGCGGGGAGTGAGGAATGAGTCTGGGGCTTTTTTTGTTGCTGTATAAACTGGATTAGTGCTCTGCCTGTCCCACCGTGGCAGGAGAGTGATTGGATTAACGGCGTGGAGAGCACAGCAGCATGGCAGGAGGATAGATTACTGGCACAGTTGGGCTCTCCGACGGGCGCTCTGGGGCCGGCAGGGAGCCCTGGGAGGCCCCAGACACCTTAAAGGGCCCAGATAACCATCTAGACACACACTTTCTCTCCCCACTCGAACCATGCTGCTATCTCTGTTCTCCCAGCTCAAACAGCAGAGAACACAAGTTCACTTTTAGAGGCTATGATGTCCATTAAGTTTGTACCTGCTGCGCTGCTGCCAAGTGGAGATAAAGTGGTATCTACTCATGCTGGTGGGTGGTGAAAGTTTCTGAATGTTTTTAAAAACATGTACACGCACACGCACGCACACACACACGCACACACACGTACACACAGCATCTATGCCAGCATGCAATTTTCAATCCACACTTTGGATATTTAGCTCTTGTATGATACAGTGTGTGTATACGGGCGGCTTCATGTTGCTGACTGTGTAACTGCTCTGTGAATGGTACATTTTTAGCAGTGGAGCCCTGGTCATGCTGTGAAATGTTGTCTCCTGGAACAGTGAGCAGCTTTCTACATGGGTCCACTTTTATTAAAACAAAACCATTAAACACTGTATTACATATGCAGAAGTAAAATCAGCACAGTGTGTTAATTTGCTCTCTTGGCAATAGCTAGATAAAGTGATGACATCACTCTGTTAATTAAATACAGAGCTAAATCCCGCTGCCCATTAATTTAGCTCAGCACAAGTTAACATATTGTGTTCCATTTTCTCTATAGGGAAGCTGACTGCTCCCCTATGCTTTCAGACTTCACGTCGTGAGCTAACCCACTGCAGACTTTACATTCCCCTACCAGCCATAAAAGTGTGAGGCTTCTCATCCCAACCCCGCGACAAAGTGACTCGACATTTCTCCCCAAAATGTTGAGCAGACTCAAAAGAATGCAGGGACTGTACTTTCTGCGCCCCACTGGCGGCACAGACATCGTCTGAGGTCAGCTGCAGCGTCTCCTCCATTCTAGAGATTTATTACAGCATAACAGAGTGATCATGTCAGACAGGAGTGGTAGGGCTAAGAGCGGGAAAAAAAAAAAAAACAGGGATCCAGGGGAGAGGCATCCCTTCCTGCAGCAGTAATAAATATGGCCTGTGTACTCATTAGTACCAAGCTACATACAATTTCCAGGGGCTTTTGCTTGATAAATAATGCAGCAGCGTAGCTTCTGTTTGATCCTTGAAACTGAACAAACCTGGGGACCATTTTTCTTCAAAGCAATGCGATGCAGGTAAGCACAGGCCTCCTGGCAGAGTCACAGAGAACACAGAGTCCTTGAAACTGAGTCATTAGATTATAACATTATTGCAATGTTTGATAGTTATTAGTCCCTAAATCAAAAAAAGCAGATGTTGGCTTCAAAACTATTTTCTTTTTATGGCCAAATGTTGAGGATAAGCTTGTAATTGTTGTTGCCCTCTATAAGGTTAACTGGACGCGTGCTCTCCCTCGACACAGCCCTACTTTACATTCTGAGCATGCGGCACTCACTGAAATGAAGAACAGAACCCTGCCATCGCTAAATGAATACACTCCATCTGCAAGGAAACCTCCAGAGGAAAAGTCTGAAGAGTGTTTAATATTCTCTGGCAAAAGAATGGGAAACTATGAGCCTCGGCATGTAATCCTTCCACAAGAACCTTCACGTTGCTGTTCATAATTTGGCTGTAATGGCATCGCTTCTCTCCGCGCCTTGAAGGACCCACAACATGTCTCAGCATCTGCGGCTTTTCAGTGTTCAGTGTGAATGTATTCATGCAACCTGGAGTGACCTAAAAAAATAAAATAAAAATACATATAGACTCACATGAACACTCCCTGGGCTCCTACTTTCTATAGAGCTAATGACTATTGTACACATGTAACAGGTTATTATGAGAAAAATGACAAATGAGAATTAGACGTCAAGGGCCATCAAATTAATGATATGTGATGCAAATTGTACTGGTTATTCCCATTCCTGTACAAAGACACCTGGGATTACACTGCGAGAAAATAATACATCACATGATGAAATCTGAGGTCTGCAGGTTTGACGGAGCTCTATCATGAACTTGCGTGTCTCCGCCCCTTGTCTGGTAAAAACAGCCCCTTCCTCTTATTGTGCATTTAAAGTGTCGGTACGTTTGGAGCATTTCATTTTTATTGATACCCTCCTACACACGCATAATTCAGGACTCTGCGGGAGCACATTAGCTGTTATATTGTGAGGCAGTGGTACAAGACACCTACAAAGCAGGCTCCAGTGCTGCTGTCGGCCTGTGCGGGATCTGCATTTGTCTCTTTTGAAACAAAACAAGAGCATAGACGGTGCAGGCGGAGCAGAAGGATGTGACAGATAGATGTGATTTAGGACAATATTCATTTCTCTTTTGAAGATGTTCCCTTCTGCCGCAAAGTGTCTCTGGAGTCCCAGAGGGCAACGGGCGTCAATACGACTAGTCAGCGATGGGAGGATTGCGTTCTTGGCAGGGTGCTGCTATTTATAATCACTCAACACAGGGAAAGTGTCCAATACTGTTAGGAGCTCCTTATCTCTGGGCTCTGTCAATATTCCTCTGTGTAGGCGGGCGGTGATGCTATCACGACGCACCAAGCAGCAGCAGCAGCAGCTTCACAGAAAACATACCGTGCATACGCACGCCCCGAGATCCAGCTGACACACGGTCCCCATTACCGACCATTTATCTACTTTATGTTTAATCTAACATACAGATTTGCAAGAACTATTCTCTCCCTACCGCCGCAGTATGTAAATGTGTTTGTGTGACTGAGGGGCATCAGTAAATTATTCAATAAATTATTCAAACATCTTGAATTTCCTAAATGAATCCAACACAGAGTTTGATAGAAGGAGCCATTTGAAGCAAGGACACACTTGCTTCAAAAAGATCGCTCACACAGCCGCACTGCTCTCTCATACACACTCATGTTATTTCCCTCATGTCTCTGGTGCAACCACAGGACTTGTTTTGTTGGACCGTGCACCTGTCTCAGTGAACAAAATAAGTTCCGTGTGGTTATTTTACACATTTGCATGATGACTGTTGAGTTTTTTTGTCTAGCCACTTCCTTCCCACCTATGATTCTTTTCACTGCTGACTCTGCAGTTAGCCTGAGCACAGTGTAACTACACATGGTGCCACCAGCTGCTTTTTTTTCACCTGTCAGCGAAGTAATGTGGTCGGAGGCTCACCTCGGCGCCCCCGGGCTCACCCCTCTCTGCACAGACGCCGTAACCAACCTGCAGGAGTCTCTGGCGTAGTGTCAAGGACAATATCCTTCACTGGCTTCACACTTAAGTATATTCCTTGTGTGGGATAATGCAAGGCAGGACTAGGTGGGTTCTTTTACCTCACGTCACTCTGACACTTGGTAATGTACTAAATCTTCCCAAACACACGTGTTTCATCTCAGTTTATACACAGATGTGTATTCAGAACAATGCCCAATGTACATTGTTCCTGGGGGTCATGTGAGGTCTTTGGCTGAAGAAACGCTTTGTTAGGGCTTTTACACCGAGCTGGTGCTAGTGCTAATTCCAGGCTAGTGCCTAGGTTGGCACCAGTTCTTTCAGTTAAGCTCAAGCACTAGCACCGAACGAGCACAAGGTTCTTTTGGTGGAGGAGCCCTATGTCTGGCTGACAAACTTACTCAATTCTGTTCAAACAAGTCCAAACAGCTAAACCATTCAGTCTTGCAGCTGAGCAGCATCTGCCTGCTAACTCAGCTGCGACCAGGTCCAACTAGGAAACTGTTTTTTTTTTGGCCAAAACAAGATTACATCCTGTATTTTTTCCAGCAAAGCCAAAGGGAATCTGGGAAGTGCACCCACAGTCCCACTTGGTTGCCACTGAGCTGCACAGCAGTAACTTTTCTGTGTGGAATCTGTTGGCTCGAGACCACGGTACTAACCACCCCCAAGAACAGAGACTTTATTCTCATCATAACTATGAGGCTATTATTCACTTTTATCAAATAAAGTCATGTTTTCATGCCAACAACCAGCCACCAGCTGTGTCTCAGTCCTCAGTTACATTTATCATAAAAACGTGTTCCATTGTCCACACGTGGTCAGCACTGGACAACGTCACTATGTTTGGTGGTTGTGTTCTTTTGGCCTTTTGTTCGTTGGAGGTCTTGACAAAGTTACACTGAATCAAATTCAGAGTGAGACTTGTTTTAAACGAAGTAACTGGCTGTCAAATGCTGTTTAAAATGTTTTTACTTTGGTCTTAACAGCCTCCACACACACAGTTGCTCTGTGATCAGAGAGCTTTACACAGAATTATGCATGACTGTTTTTAATAAAGTCAGAGTAATGATTTTCTGTTGCCACTGACCCCCCCCCCCCCCCCCCCCCCCCCCCGAGAAATGTTTTTCTTTTGCCCCCGCCCCCCCCCCCCCCCCCTCCTTACTGCTCATCAGTGACAACTGACACTTCTATATCCACTTGGGGCCACATAAGTCGGGACACTGGATTTTTACATGCCTAACCAACCTGCACTGAACAATAAACATTCAGTTTTGAATAATACACAGACCACACAGATGGTGTGCGGTGAGGAGCCATGCACCAAATACTAAAGACATCTCACTCAAATTTCCTTACTAATTATTTCATGCGTACAGAGATGTCCCCCCAGTAGGCAAATACTTCGCAACTGCAGGCGTCGCCCCCAGCAAAGTGTGAACCGGCCCAGCTGTCACGCCTGGAAACAAAATCAGGCGCACCTAAAGTCATTACACAAGAGCAGCCTGTTTCAAGGAGCCAGATCTATAACAGCCATAAATCCATAATATTCACTTATTTATTCAGCAGAATGCTAAATTCTTTAGCCCAGCAGTTTCAGCCTGGTTCGTAACTTTCAAAGTTGCTAATCCTGTTAAACAGTAGAGAGCGCATGAATAGAAAACTACATAAACAAGCCTCTAAGCATGAGTCTGGTGGCTCAGCAGGCTCATCTCCCACCACTACGCTAAACCTCTCCACCCTCAGCGAATGCATGAGGGCTGGTGCAGGATCTGGGGGGTTGCACATGGGGAAGGAGAGCTGCTATGTCTCCTTAGGACGGAAGAGAGGCAATCAATAACAATGAAAATGACACAGAGGGGAGCGGCAGGCTTTACCCCTTGGCAATATATTTTCACTGTAGTTAGAGGCATTGGTGGAAAGATGCTTTGTGATGAGTCTGTTACACAGGTTATTCTCAAGTTACATATATAGGAAGCAGCATGCAAAGGCTGGGGGGGTGACAGTGGAAGAATTATAATTCTGATAGCGCAAAGTAAGGATCCTGAGGCCTTACCCTGTAGTAGTCGCTGCTGTAGATGTCCCTAGACATGCCGAAGTCTCCAATCTTCACCAGCAGGCCGTTGCCTACCAGACAATTGCGTGTTGCCAAATCTCTGTGGACAAAGTGCTGGGAGGCCAGGTAAACCATGCCAGAGGCAATCTGGGTGGCAATGTGCAGCATCTGGGAAAGGCCCAGCTCCCCGTTGGACTGCAGTGGCTGGCCGTCGACCAGGATCATGGCGTCTGGGCCGTGGGCTCTGGATGACAAAGAATAATGTTGATTACTCTAATGGACTGATAATGATGAGTTCTGTGTTTGCAGGGGAGAGTATCACTATCATTCTGTGTCACTAACAGCAGTATGACATATAGCTGCAAGATGAATCTTAGCATCCATGGATAATGTGAGTAAAGCGTAATACAAGTGAAATCCAAACTATTAATCATGATGCCACCTTTTCATCTATTTTCTTCTTTTCGCAGTGTTGCTTTCAGAGCTGGATGTATCTGTTCATCGTGGAAGACTCTAACCTGGACTAGACAAAGCTGCTTACACAATTAATAAACCTTTGGCTCCACCGGCACCTTGCTTAACCCCTTCAGAATAATCAGCATAATAAGGAACGTCTATATATGTAGATAGTAACTATAAACTGGAAGCAGTTTTAATCCCAGTGATTAACTGAGGTGTCCGGGTTGGGTATATATAAATATGAATGCAGAAGGTTATACAAAGTTTTATATGTTTAGAATCTTTGGTGGATTTAAAGCAGCTTTCAGCAACATTTTCATGAATCCCCACCTGATACAAATTTAACCAAGGTTAAGGAATTTCATCAAAGTACTGCAAGTCATACATTTACCAGGTTGCCCATGGGGTTGAGAGCTCTCTCCCTGCTTAGCATTTTTAGGCAACAATGAAGAAGTCATTTCCTGTGAGAGGTTCCTGCCTTCCTTATCACCCCCATCAGCGTGATTACAGAGCAGGAGCCCAGCAGAGGGGAGTACAGCTCTGTGGCGCCCTCTTTTAGGCAGCTTTTCTTTTTCCATCGCTCAATTGTCGTGCAATTCAGTGATCCCGGCTTTGTGTCTCCGTGTAATAATTCAGCTCCACTGTCGGGGGATTAGCAGTACTTTTTTCTTGCTGTGTGTGTTTCCTGCTTGACTTCACACACATTTAGTGGCGCTGCACTCAGGGCAGGCCGCCCTCTGTATATTTGAAGGTTGAGCAGGACCTGCCCATCCAATCTCTCCATTCACTCCTGTTGATTCTCTGCACATCTCATCTGTTAAATGTGACCAGCAGGACCCATAGACCAAAAATCAGCCATGTCTTGCACTGTGAATGAAAGAATTTCATCATTCGCAACATTGCCTTTCATTTCAGGAGTGATTTCCCAACAGAAAGTTCCTCACGCACTCTCGAATCTACACACGCACACACACTCAATCGTAACATGTCATCTTTTCAATTAAAGCTCTAACTTCAAAAACAGAAAAGACCACACACACACACACACACACGCACAGCTGCTGTCAACGCACTTGAAATAGCACACTTCTATCCCAGGCTCCTCTTGTGCACACTCACATCATTTCCAGCTAAGATTCCCTTTACCAAAGAGCTTGCTGTACCAGCATCATGTCGCCTTTGTAGAGGCTCATCAGAGGTCACTCCCCCCCGGTACAGTCTGACATTACAGAACAAAAGCACCAAAGCACTCCTGTTTGCTAACTCAGAACTCAGAAATCTGTGAAGTTAGCTGGATTTTGTATCAGCGGCAGGAATTGTTCAAAACAAATGTACATTTCTCTGACTCTTACCAAAGGTTACTGGTGATAAGTTGGCAGACAATTCCATCTAAAAGAATAGTACACTGAGGGGCAACGCCCTGAGGGAGCACATATTAACTTGTCACGTCACGTGTTCCAGGTCTTACCTGAGGAATTTGTTGAGGTCTCCATGCTTCATGTATTCAAAAACCATAATGAGTGGGTCTCCGTCTACACACACCCCGTAGAATTTAACGATGTGGTCGTGCTGCAGGTTGGTCAGCAGCTCTGCCTCCCTCTGGAAGTCCTTCCTGGCAGACAGGTTGGGATCTTTCAGTGTCTGGAAGGGGAAACAATGAGTCACATTTTGACATTGCAAGGTGTTTGTCTGTTGATGCTCAAAGTTTACCGAGGGGTGACCACAGGAGGGCAATATCACTGACATATGCCTGGAAACTTCCCCATATCCACAGGAGACACATTTGTGTCCTACCTCAAACTGCATGGCATTGACTCATAACTTTTTCCATCAAGCAGTCCTCCCTACAGCTTGCTAAGTGCTCCTCTCGTTTCTCCTGGTACCCTTCAAATTGCAATTTGCAACCTCAGTGTGAACATCCTCTCCGAACACCCACTTGTCTGTAAAAATGCAAGCGTTGCTCTGGGGATGGAAATGCCATTTGATCGTTCGGTCAGTCCTACGCTCTTGCTCCTGACTTATACATTCTGGATAGATGAAATTATTTTGTGCAGACAGCCATGGTCCCCAGGGGATCACGATTGACAATGACCGTGACAATTTGAGTTTCATGGTACAGTTATTAGTTCTACACTCAGGTGTAGTACTGGGATATTTGAATGTGTTGATTCTCTATGTGTAGATTTACAGTCATATTCTGTGAAAAAAGTGGTGACAATCAATCAATCCTGCACAAATTACAAATATATTATTAACACTAACAGTCTATAAAAGCACTAAAACTTTACAGAACTGAAGAAGCAAAGTTTCTCCAAAGTCTGCAGGTGTATACGAATCAGCAGTACCCCTCAGGCTAACAAACACAACACCCACTGTCTGACATTGGTGTAGGAATTCATCTGATGACCCCCAACAAAGCACTCCCTGCTAGATTTAAAGGAGTGCCAGTCAAACCTAAAGCAGTGCAGAGCGCTGTGTAATGGAAATTAAGTAATTCCGTTTGAGGCACTTGACAGTCAGTTGTCGTCATCACTCCATGCAGTTCTTTTTTTCAGTGAGTCACATGCTTACTGTCATGATTTACTTCATAAGTCCATTCCCATTTTACTTCCATCCACACCCAATGTTTTGTCTCTTTCTTAGTTTCACCTAAAAGTATTTGTTGTTTTTATTGTGGAGGATCCATCATGCTCTTATGATTTTTACATGCTAACAGCTGTCCTTTATCACTGCCTTCAGGCTACTTTGTTTGAGCTGATGTTTTCCCAGTCCATAGGAATAGAATAGATAATGGCCAGAAACAGTTGTTGCTCAGTTCATGAGTTCCTCTGAGAGCGGATGGTAAACAGCAATGACACCTGTTTTACACCAAAAGGGCTTCAGCCTGATATTTGTCAATAATCTTTGAAACTTTAAACTAGTCTAATCAACAGCAGTTTTCTCTGGTAGCTTTTAAAAAATATCTATCCGACCCACTCTTTCTGTACTTAGTTGTGCCGGGGATGGCTCAAGCCTAAGGTCTCCAGATGCAGCTGTAAACACAATCTATTGATCTGATTGGTTACAGGATCGTGTACGCAGTAGCTTGAACTCTTTTGACACCAAGGACACGAGAAATACCAAATCTTGATGGGATGTCAGCCGAAGCTGGCAGTATTAGAAAATCAAATACCTCCTCAACTGAAAGAGAAAAAGACTCTTGACACCTCATCAACAACAGGAAAATACAGCAAGTTTCTTCCTTGATCTCCTTGGCCTTCAGTCTCCCTTTCTCAGACTGATGCTGACATTATTACAGATGGAAAGACCTTGAAATACATTTACTCGTATGTCGTCTGCTTGTAGTGAATTTCTGGAGGTGGTTGAGATGTACAGCAGAGTAGGTAAAATGCCCATAAAATTCTATTACCAAATCAAACCACACTCTTAAGGAAATGTTTCTAGTCTGGGCATCCTTCCAAAACAATACCTTCAAGTGCACAGCTACAATAAATCGAGGGAAAGAGCTGCAATGAATTTTTCCCTTTGTTGACCTTTAGATTTATTTCAGGTACAAACGTGTTCAGATGAAGATGCACACACGCTGGGTTTTTGAAAGGGAAGAGGTCACTGTAGAGGAGGCTCGTTCTATAAAACAGCACAGGAAGTGACAGCATCATCAACAAAACGTGCACACTTCTTTTCCTGTTGTCAAGGATAAGGTAGTTTTTTGACACTAGTTACATTTTCCTGAGCGGATTTGCTTAGCCTGCATCTCTTACCCAGAATCCCCCTGATTAGCATTCATACAGTTCTTCAGATTCTCACTGGGAGCTGCCAAGCACAAATTACATTGACGTTCACAGAGGGCAGTTCCTTTAGCTCATTCATGTCATCTTTGCTTGGGAGTAAATGCTGGTTTCTTGGCTTCGGGATAATGTTGGAGTTGGTACAAAGATATGTGCAGCGGAACTTCCAGTGGAACCAGCACAAACCGTGTTGAGGTTGACTTGATTCATTTGGCGCAGAGGCTGAACAATAGTCACAGAGGCCATATGGGAAACAATTTTTATACTTGGGCTCTCACACACACACACACACACCAGTATACACTACTATGCTCTCATCCACGCCTTATCTCTCAGACTGCTATGCCCTCTGTGAGAGAGGAAGTGAGTTTGGCAAAACAGGGAGACAGTTTAAATTGTCATTCCCTGATTGCTGTACAGTCTTGAATACAAAGCCTGCACCTGCTCAGAGCTACAAGGAGCATTTAAATCAAGCAGAATGACTTTGAAGGTTGACTTAACCGCTTTGTTAGTAGGGCAGGGGTATAGCCATCGTACTATTGCTACTATCATAGTTTTACTACTTATTTACCTTCTTTTGCAAGGTCAGTTTTTTGTTTATAGTAAATGCTTATGAGGAGAATGTAGCCAGGGCTTTCTAAAGGTGTTCTCATACACAGAGATAGATAGGTACTTTATTCATCCCACAACATCATGCTGATGGGGACATCAGACAATGTGGATGAATGTGATCTCAGGAGGAACAAACACAGTGAGTCTTGAGGCAGATGGAGTACAACAGCAGAAGACCATGTGGGGTACCACTCCTGTCAGCCAAGAACAGAGATCTGAGGCAGCAGTGGGCACACGCTCACCAACGCTGGACAGCTGAAACGTGTGGCCCGGTCTGATGAATCTCTATTTCTGCTGAGACACCCAGATGGTCGGGTCAGAATTCAGTGTCAACAGCATGAATCCAAGGACCCAACCTGCCTTGTGTCAACAGTCCAATCTGGTGGTGGCGGTCTGATGGTGTGAGGAAGGGTTCCCTTTACACCAACCCAGTGACGTGTGCCAAAGTAATCTGTTGTCTCTTTATGGCCACAGCTGACCACCTTCAAGTGGATTATCCCACCACGTAAATCTAAGCAAAAGCCGTCTCTTATGAACAGCGAGTTCACTTAACTTCAGCGTCATCAGCTGCACATCCAGAAGCACTCACTGTATGTGTGATAACAGCAGTCATGTGATGCAGTCTATAAACATGGAGTAGAACGGAATCCGTGGAACTATCCAAAAGGAAGAACGTAGCCATGGTAGCATTCTTTGGTTTTTCAGTGTCAAATGCCAGAAACTGTCCTTTTGTTCTTTGCTTTGAGAGAGGTCAGTAGATTTACGATGATACCCACTGTGTCGCCCTGTGATATCCCCTATGCTAAACTAAGCTACCTGGCTGCAGCCTGCAGCTCCATACTTAGTGCACAGATCTGAGAGCAGCATCAGTCAACTGGTACCAGAGCATGCAAGCATATAAACACAAGTCCCCAAATGTTCCTGAAATGCATTTGTCACACACACACACACACACACACACACACATTCAGAGTGTAGATGTACCTTGACAGCCACCAGCATCTTGTCCTTGGTGGGGCTCAGGTTGTAACACTCTGCCAGGAAGACTTTACCAAACGCTCCCTCACCCAACTCCCTCTTCAGGATTATGTCTCTCCGCTTTATGTGCTGGACAACTAAAACACACAGAGAAAGACGGCGAGAGAGAGAGAGAGAGAGAGAGAGAAACACATAGTCATTTTAAAACCTTTTCTTCAATATTACACAATAGGACATGAAATGAAACAGAATCCTCTGTTATTTCTGTCCCCATAAAAATATAGAAAAAAAGGGAGTTAGGCAGAGAAAGACTGGATGCAGCAGGATGTGAAATATTTTAGATTCTGGTCATAATCTGAAGGCTAATTAAGATGCAGCAACAAACATGTCATGATAAAATACAAACGAGAGTGTAGAAAAGCATGCACAAAACATTTACAATTCTGTTTATCCATAAAAGTCATCTCTGACCATTTGAACAACTTTCAATATATAGTGAGTGTGATAGAGCAGCTGCGAAGTGCTTAAAAAGCAGTTACAAAACATGTGATGTTGTCAAAGTGCAAAAAAAGTGTTTCATCTGTCTTTAAAGCTGCTTCAGAGAGAATACTGGAAGCGGTCGGGTTCATGTGATTTCAAATCTCTGAAGTGCAAATAAAATGCAAGATAACACTGAACCTGCTGAGCTACAAATCTCTTATCTGGATTCCTTGGTTTCACTGTTGGCATTGAAACAACAAAGGGGTACATTTTCTAATGAGAACAGAATAGCAAAAACCTCTATTTGTGAAAAGTCTCAGTGAGGACAATAACACAACCAGCTGGGCAGAATGAGAAAAACAATCCCCCGTCTCCTCCTATATAAGTTGTATTCGACTTTGTTTCCACATTTCTTTCTTAAGAACTGTCTGACAATATTATTTAACACGATGGAGAAATCTGACCATTGTCTGCCCAACTTGTGGTTGTTTGCAGTGACCACAGAACTAAAGCAGAACAAAACATCCAATCTTCCATGTTGACCACACTCCTCACAGCAAGGGACAGGAGAAAAAAAAGACAGACAGAGAAAGACAAAGATCCAGGAAGGGAGACGAGTGAGTGTTGAGCCTGATCTGTGTTCTGAGGCATAAGTTTTTTTATCCCAGAGACCTGCCAGGTTCAGCATGAAAGAGCTGAGGACTTCTGAACAGAGCAGAGCAGCAACTGACTCTGAATCAAACAAGGCAGCTTGTAGGTTTTCTATTAACGGTGTACTGCTCCTATTTAACTGACATCCTCGATGCAATTATTATCATTCGCTAAACTATGTCACTTACTGTCACTTCCAGTTATTGTTGCCACTGTCAATCTTTCTTAATGGACGTTCTGGTCGAAGACTGACAAGGCTTTTGTCTGAAATGTCAACCGTCGCCTGAAGATTTTATCAGCTGCAGCTCTCTGGCTAATTAAGCTGTAGTGTCAGACTAGTGTCTTGAACATTTCTTAATGTCTCCAGCTGAGTTGTTTTAAAATGAAGAATCCCCCCAAAAGGCACCCCGACCACTGCAAGATAGCAACACGTGCCATACTAGATGAATGTGGAAAAACATCCTCAACAGTAAATGGTTGATGAGAAATAAATTGAGATGAAGACAAAGATTGCTCCGCTATTGCAATAAAAAGCAAAGGCAAGTCATATTTCTAAAGTGAGTAAAACCCAGTCGACAGAGCGACGTGTAAATGCTACATAAAAGTGTAACTTCACTTTAATGAAGTCATACTACAGTATTTAATAAAATTAAATACTGTAGAATGAAGGCTGACTGTTGCCCATGAAATGTGATGTTCATTCTTTACCGCAGCTCATGTGGTTTGAAAAAAGCTAAATGAGCAGCAAATTGCTCTAACCCCAGCTGTGTGCACGCTGCTCCAACATGCAGAGAATCCAAAGCCACTGCGCACTTTCCTCCTCCTCCAAGTCAAGAGTTCATTTCTTTGAATGGCTTCCTGCTTCTCCCTCGCCATTGTTATGCATTTCAGGACTTGCTCTTTCTCATCTGCAGTTTTTGTGTTCACCTAACCCATGAGGAGTTCTGCAAAAAGTAGAACCTCTGAAATGTTTCCTGACGCATAACCCCAGATTGCTTTCTGACAGCAGTGGAACTAGATGACCCAAAAGTGAAGCCAAATGTTCTTGATTTCCCACAGAGGCAGAAGTGGTCATACATCCTGCACACTTCATGCATTTCTTTCTTCTTTCTTTCTTTTCCAACAATTCCTTCCTCTGCCTGTCATGTTTGCTTTGGTCAATCCACAGTCCACCTTCATTAGATGCTCAAATGTTGAGAAAATGAAACTCAATTATTTGTTCTTCAAACATTTCTGTCATTTGAGGCATTTCTTATCACAGTGACGTCTGTTCAAGGGCTCGTTCCTCTGAGTCTAGCTTTAATGAGTTATTTGATTCTATAAAAAGATTAGGTGAGACACCACGATCGTGTGAACCTACGTTTCAACTCTCCAGTCATTATAGCACAGACTCATTTTTTACATTAACAGCCCAAGATGTCAGCTCCAGTTTATACGGTATTTTGACCTCCCTTTGTACAGTTGGAAGAAAATTGGTTCAGGCAATTATTCTGTTATTTTTTTCTCTACAATCCACCAACCACCGATTCCGATGGTGTTTGCATCAGATGGCATTGTGATGGCACTGTTTCTGAAATCAGTGTTAAAGATAAAGAATTGTCCCAGTTTTAAAGTAGATCAGAAAAGAAGTGTCTGCGGAAACTGGCAGATGGTTTGCCGGGTGAAATCCCCAACAGGGACACGCACACATCTCTGCTGTCAAAAATTCATCTGCTAAAAATCTGCATTTCAAGACTTGAGAAAAACATCCTTAAATCGCTTCACATACATTATAATTCAAAATGTGTTTTGACTGAAATTCTTGAGGCCGGTGTCTCCTGCCCTTTCTCAGCTGACAAAGAGATAGGGATCTTTTTTTTTTTTTTATCCCTGAAGTCTGAGGCGTTACCTTACCTAACATCTATTCCCTGCTGAAAATAAATGTGAATAATATTTTTTCTTTATCCCTTACTTTGATTCTTGTCCCTGTGCCCCCCCATCATTCACGATCATTCAAGGATCAGTGTTGGCCTTACTGGCGGCTCCCTGTCACACTGATGATCCAGCTACTGAGGCTTATTCTATGGCTGCACCCATCATTAAACCTCTCCGGATGAGCTCTCTGGTGAAATGCCAGAAATGTAAAACCGGGAAGGTTGTCATCTGTCAGCAGGTCGACGCTAACACACTGGTGTAACCACAGAACACTGCAGCACAATACAGCTATTTTTCAGACTTTGGCTCAGAACTTACTAATTTGTTATCTTGACTTTTACTTTGCAGTCGCGTGAGGTGAGGCGTCACAGATGATTTATTTCACATATGCAAAGTAGGAATTTGCATATTTTTTAATCATATTTTATCAAGATTTTGCCACCTCCATTTTTATGTAAATTAACAAGAGAAGAGAAGCACTGCAACTTCACTATTTCAACCTTTCCCTCCTCTGGCTGTCATGATTGCCTTGGCCACTCTACGGTCCACCTTCATTAGATGCTACATAAACTCTCACTGAACTTTTACCCCGGTATTTCTCTCATTACGGTATCAGCAGTTAGGGGCCGTGTTTTAGTTTATCGCAGGACTCAAAAGGACTCAGACTCTGCCTTTGCTCCGTGTCAAAGAAGTCGATGCCACTGATGAGCCAGCGAGGACTCCCTCGAGTTCAACAAGTGACGTGGACTGTTCATCCCCAGTGACACTGCTCTTCCTATAAGACGCTCTTCACTGTCGGCTTAACAGCTTTGTCACCACGTCTGGCACATTTTCAAACCTATTCAGAGACTCTGTATCAAACAAGCCTTTTGCATAAACATGCTGCTGCATAGAGCAGCATTGATACAGTACATTACTGAGAACAATAGAAACACAGGGAGTACATGTTGCACAGTCACAGTGCCAAGGATAAATATATGAAGCTTTCCCTCATTTGCATATAAATGAATCTCACTTGAAGGTGGACTTTAAAAACAGTGGTGGCATCTCACACCTGCAAAAGGATTTGACTTACTTTAATAACTACGACAACTCAGTGGAATCATCTTGAATGTCTGAAAATGCCTTGTAAAATTCATTTGTATTGATATAAACTTTATGAATTAAAATACTCAAATCTCACCTTTGATCTGCAAATTAACAAACCATGCAAGAGCCACAAGCATCTGATCCCTGGAATTAGTTTTGCCCCTTGGTGTTTTCAAGCCAAGATTTCAGTTTAACACCTCCAGAGATCGATGATGTATTAATATGTATTCTATATCTTAACCCTAGCAGCTGACTGACCTGATGTCAGCTCATAAACTATAGAACAGGTAAATAGTGAATGAATGAAAGAAAATGAGGTCAGGCGTCTGGGTGCAGATGTTTCATGTGTGCGTGTGTGTCTGTGTGTGAGACCTACAAACTTTTTCCAATGTGTGTGTGTGTATGTTTTCTTGACGTGTTCCCTGTGCGTGTGTATGTGTGTGATGGGTCAATCGATGTATGTCTCCTGGTCACAGGAAACATATCATAACACTATAACGCTCAGTGTTTAGTAACTTTGGACATAAAGTTCTACAATTTCACCCATGAACTTTTTTCACGGCATCATTAGGTTAGTGCTCATAAAATATTACCACTTTACTCCTACCACTAAAACTTTTCATTAAAACCTAATAAAACCCAAGCATCTATGAATGTTTATGACTAATCACTCATTTTCTGATTAATGTTGCAAACACAAGAGAAACATACTGATATTCAAAATTCACCGGATGACAAGAAAATGATTTAATAAAACGTTACACATTACGTTCATACTTGTAAACTATATGCAGACACACACACACAGACATATATCTATATATATTATATCTAGTATCTCCTCTCCTTTTATTCCATACTATAATTAACAGAAACTAGAAGTTGTACATAAACTTTTGCCCATCTACACAAAGAGCACCTCGGGGTGTTCATAGCGACATGGGAGGAACTCATCCAACACCTAATACAATACAAAAGACACGCTGCGATTAAATTCAGTGTAGCACAGGGGTTGTGTGTCATTCAGCATCATTGGGCAGCTGTGACACGAACACCAGCCTTTATTGTCGGCTCCCAGTGGGTTTCTCCTCCGAACCCGCTGCTGCTGCTGCTGCTGGGCGGCTGCCAGCCTGCGTCTCTGTGGCTGTCTGGCCTCCCTGAACACCCAGACCTGTGTGAGCACCCACCTATGGCCCCTCTGGTGATGTTAGCAATGAGGAAGCCACCTGCAGTCATTTTTAGCATCTCCAAATGTGACACCGTGGAAGAATGTGAAATGGGACAGGGACAATTTTTGTGTTTACGCACACGATTTTTACCCGAAAAGTTAAACAGCAGCTTGATCAAATGTAAGGGGCCTTGCTGGTATGCACTCTGAGTGCAGTTTTAATTTTAATCAGTTTTTCTGAGGCTTATTTTTGCTGAGCTATTCTTTCTAATGGTTATTGCTTATGACACTTCCATGTCATACTGACATATCTCTTACCTTCATAAATGCAGACACCACACCTGGACCCATCACCCTTTGTGTTTGTGGACGTAACACTGACGGCTTTGAAATATATTTGTAATATTTTTGAACATCTGAGGAGTCATTCTGTTGATGCATACTTGTGCCGTTACTTTTCCCTGCCAGAGTAAACCGTGTCCATCTCACTGCTCATCACAGAGCTTCTTCACAATTAAAACGCTGAAGCGTTTACTCTCAGTGCACCTCTTTAAGTTGATGCTGGGTGAATCACTCAGGCTTATTAGCCAGCTTAGCGATGCAATGACCTAATACACACAGTGGAATTTGCAACCATAGTAACCTCAATAAAAGTAACTGTGTGTTTATGTTCCCTGTGCATCTCATGGTATTAGGTGCTGCTCTAGTTGGAGCAAATGATGAAAGATGAGTGGCATAACTGTTCCTAAAAGGTTCAATATAAGAGGGTTATTATGAACTCATTATAGGTCTTTTTGGACATGATTCATCCATAATCCATCATTCATCAGTCACTATTGTTTGAGGCTCATGCGAAGACTGGAACCAAAAGATGGGGTGCACCCAGGCTAGGCACTTCTGCTGTCACTCTTCAGTTAAGTGTCCCCACACAGACGTGAGGAGGAAGATATAAACGAAACCCTCAAAGACCGTGACGGGCAATGGGGTTCAGGTTTGGCTTCTCCTTCTTCTTGCTGTGAGGTGACACTGCACCGCTGTGCCACCTCATTAATTCATCACACTATTTAATCCAGTGGTGATTTATTTCAAGATGCCCTGTTTACTTAATATTGAACACTTAATGGGTCCATACCACAAAGCCTGCTGTATATTTATATATACAGCAAAGTAGTAATTGATTTCCTTTTGACAATAGCTGCTCCCTGGGCACAACCTCTGTGTTATTGCTGGATTAAAGTTGAAGCATTAAGTACACTTAAGCACTCAGTACTTTTCACTTGCTACTCAAGGGAGGTTCTTTAAAAGTCTATGCTCCCAACACCAAATAGTTATATTTGACATGAGAGGAGAGGAGGAGCTATTAGGCCTCACAGATACACGTTAAATGTATAGTTAATATGTCGGCTTGGCAAGATATTATTAAGTCTGAGTTTGTTTTAGTCTGCTGTCAAAAACTGTCAGCTGGGCTCACTGTGCTGCAGACGTGTCGTGTTATGTTACCATGCAACTTTAATGAAGAAATCCTTGATTCTTGTGTTCATGCTGGAACCAAATGAGCCATGTGTTTATGTACATCATGTTGCCATAATACAACTGTACTGGTATAAAAATATTCAGAGACAATAAACTGTAGCAGTTTTTCTGCCAAAAACTGAGAGATGGTCGAGCATTTTAAGTGACTCTAGTTAGTTTTGAACTTATTGCCACTGCTATGTTTGTAAAGATTCCCAAACCAATTAAACATGTTTGCAGAAGCAAACATTTTTTAAATTTCCTTTAATTTAATGAATTCAGTATTTATGATACAGTGGTTTGTCTGTTTTGTTTACTATTTAGTGCTGTTTTCATCTTGGACTTCTCCAGTAAGGAATTAAAGTTTTTTTTTTTTCCATTGTGGCTAGCCTGTGGGGGTTTTCTGTCCCAAACTATAATTCATGGAATTATTGCCTTGGAATATGATGACTGCTTTTCACTCGATCTGCTCAGCATCCCACTCAAATGCTGAGCTTTCAAGCTACTGAGTGAGCGACTCCTCGTCTCTGCTGGAGACATTTTGATCTTCAAAAACATCACCTGGAGCATAATTATGCCTCTGTTACGCTAGCGGCAGGGGGGAAAGCGCGTTGGTTTGTCCGAGCTGTGCCCACTAGTGATATCCCTAATAACATGGATATAATGAAAGGCTACGCGTTATACTCCAACATCAAAAGCTATTGTCTAATTTTGGCCAGTGGGATGTGACAAATCTGTAATTAAAATAGCAAGCTGTGTGATAAAACAAAGCCACTCACTTGGAGACGGCGGATCCTGCTAGATATGGATCTCTCATTAGGCTAAAGAATTGTCCTTTGCCTTTCTGCCTTTATCTCCCTAATGCCGCTACATTTCCCCAGGATTGGCCTTTTTCAGCCTGACTTGGAAAAAAAAAAGAAGCTGATCTCAACAAATGTCCTAATCAGTCACGGATCGGCTATTTACTGCTGCAATAAGTTGAGGCCACTGGTTCATGCCGAAGATGAACCCACTGCATGCACGCCAACACTTTTGCTCTGCTGCGACGCCCTCAATCTGCTGAGCTTGTTTACAAATGCATGTGCACATGTCACCAGTTCAGCTGGAGGACAACTGCGATTGGATGATTTTTATGTTCTTTTTTTTATGCAGTGAGGAGCTGACAGCAGACACGGTAACAGAACTGCTGTTACTGGGTGCTCTGTTCAGCCCACTCTAACTTTTTAACTGATGGAACAATACACACTGTATATATTTGGCGGGATTGACTTGAGGATCAAATACTCATGAATAATACATCTGGTGAGACATGCTGAGATCACTGGTGTGACTCATGCAGCCGGCAATTTCCTAGCGCATGCAGCTGTTTTAACAGAAAGCAGCATGACAGACAGCAGCAACAGACGGTTAAAGAGGGCTTCCATATGCACGGTGCATACCCACCAATGAGGAACACTTTAAATTACCCACAAGACCAGTGGTGAAAGAAGACTGGGACTGACCCAAACTACCAATGGCCTTGGTAAAGAAGGTGTGTGTGTGTGTGTGTGAGAGAGAGAGAGAGAGAGAGAGAGAGAGAGAGAGACACTGGAAGCACACTGGGTAAGAAGCTTTCAGGTAAATGAATGAATGCATTATGGACTGGTGGCGAACCATCAATAAAGCTGCAGTGATTGAGCTGAGTGAAAATCTTTGGTTGACATGTGACGCCTGAGAAAAGAGAGAGTGAGAGGCCGGATGGACAATAGGGACCCAGCAGGGCCCTGGGGCTACCTGAAGGAAATAGATTCTACCTTACAAGCCACACTAACAGAAAGCCTGCATTCACGTGCACGCACAGATTCATTTTCTCACTGTCATGTACACCCACACACATGCAGAAGATGCACACACACAGATTTTTTCCCCTTGTCTCTCTCTGTGTGTGTGTGTGTGTGTGTCCTTAGGGGGAAGCATATATTCATATTCAGTGAACGATTGCAGGAGGCAGAAGCCGTTCAGAGCCATTTTGTTTTTCCGGCCCATGGCAGAAAGCCGTGGCCGTTATGACCTTGTGATGAATTCAGGGTCCATTTCCTACTGTTTCCCTTTCTCAGGCATGCACTCTGAGTTAAATCTAAAAAGAATAGACTAGAGGACTGGTGAGGCTGCATTCTCAGAGAATTTCAGCTTCCATCTCGCACATGACTGGTCTGACTTTCAATTCCCGGTTAACCGTAATCGAAAGAGAGTTTCATCTGTGCCTGCTGTCATTTATTCATTAGCTCACAATCAGATCTCCTGTGCAAGGCATGAGACATTATAAATCAGTCACTGGCTGGCCATTAACAATTCATGCTATTCCTAATACATATAACTCGTCATTTATTTATCACATCCAAATGGGATTTCCTTCCTCCTCATTGGCTCCGATTCAGAAGTCAACTAATCTTAGCCTGACCAACGGCCATTTTCAGAGTGAGCCAAGATGTAAACAATGCATTTTGAAGCTGAGAGGAACCAGGAACGACAGACCGAGTCTGCTGCCTTTCAGACCGGAGGGGAGTGTTTCCCCTGACTAAATCCAGTTGGGGAAACAGCTGGTGCCAGTTGTTTTCTGCTCATTCTCTTGAGCAGTTGATGTAATTGTGAGTAATTAGGCCTTAAAGTTGTCTTGTATTTTCCCCAACAAGTGTGCAGTCCCGGGAGAGAGTGAGTGAGGTGAAGTGGAGGGTGAGCTGACTGAACTCCAGAGGATTGCTTTTGTCAACAGATTCTATAGGACTAGTCTGGAGAAGTGCCACCATATGGAAACACCACATGATCACAATGGCTGTGTAGATGCTACCATTGCCAAGGGCGCTGGCACTTGTTATTGTGAAGAGAAGCAACAAATTCCACTGGAGATGAACCGGCTGGAATGAGCCACATAAAGAAATGGGGAGTGGTATCTGGCTCTTGGCCCAGATGTTGCACTGTGAAGATTTGTTTGTTTCTAATGTGTCTGATAAACTTAAGATATCAAAACACATCAACCTGGTCCAAGGGGCCCTGTGTATCTCTACCGAGGCGGGATCAGAGCGTGTGTGTGATGATGGGCAGAAGTAGAACATCTTCCCACAATGAACTGCCGGCCAAGAGAAGTATTCCTCGTGCTACTTACGGGTGGTTGGCTTGTTACAGTTGTGCCCGTGTCTGAAGTACTGAGGGTTCTCCACCACAGGAATACGAGTCATCCCTATAACAACCGCATCAGGCCCCGCGTCAAGAGTACAAGGGGTAATGATCCCGTGGTTGACATGATGAAGAGGGCTGGCAGAGTCTTCCTCTCCACTTATCACAGCCACTGGGCCTGGAGGAAAAGGAGACATAGGACAAGTTAACCAACACTGTTCTTGTGTCATACATGATGTACTAAACTGAGTTGAATTATAATACAAATGCATGCCTGCGCATTGATTTATTAGCAGCAGTCAGGATTGAGCACAACATATTAATCTTTATACTCTTTCTAATGTTATTTTATCTTGTTTTCATAGATTAGATCAGCTCCTCCACGGGCCACTTTCTCTCAGCCTCTCTTGTCCATCTTAACATGATCATGATGAAGGATTGTTGTGGGTAAAGATTCCACCCTTGTTAATAGCTCCTAATGGCCGGTCTGTAATGTTACGGGAGCATACCGAGTGGCTGTTATCAATGCTAATATTTTTAATGTGGAAACACTTTGACTGTCACCATGGCAACACAAAAACAACTGAAGGAATTTTCACAAAACATGGTGGAAGGTTGTGGGGCAGATTTATGATTAAACTAAAACCTTTTACTTTAACATTGTAAGATCCTATTTTTGATTTTTTTTCTAGAAAATAATTCATCATCCTCTGAAACAAATGAGGCATCCTTAGGAAACTGATATCTGTGTGTATTTTGGTGCAGCTAAATTTGAGAGGACTGTTTGGCACTGGTGGAGGACTGAGCTCTGCTGAGAGCCAGTCTATTTTAAAACTGATCAACCTGAGTTTGACATCCAGCTCCTACATCAGCTCAGATCAACCAAACCAACACACAGGAGTCTGTTCTGAGCCTTAGCTTTCATTTCCCTGAAAGCGAAGTGATGAGAAATTAGTTTGTCCAACGAGACCTCTCACTCCACCTTTTTCATTAATGATGATGATATATGAACACAATCAGTTACCGACATCAGTACATAATAATATATGTTTAAATCATCATGAGCACAGCTGGTGCTGCAGCAGCAGTGCTGGGAACGCTGGATACATTTACAGTGCCATACAACACAGACCTGACAAGACCAAACATGATTTCCTGCCTTTAATCAAAATTCAAAGGCAAGATTTACTGTCACACAACCTGATCCAGTTTTCTGTTCTATTGCTGCTGTGGGGAAAGCAACACAGCGCTGTGACAACTGCAATCTTCTGGGGTGGGGGGGCAGGACAGTATGTGAATAGGAAGTCAGCACTAGATGATTCAGTGACAGTGACACTAAAGCTGTTTGTACTCAAAGATGAGTCTCTACTTAACTTTACATAGAAAGCCGTACAGATGCAGTCATAACACATTATATACCACCAGCTGCGGAGGGGACGGGAGTCCTCTGACGAAGCAACACGTGAGCCACAAATTTAAATACCTGAGCATCCACTTTATCAAGAAACCAGGTCTTCACTGGCTGAATAAGTGCTCAACCACCTGAGGTAGAGCGCAGCTCCAGAACCCCCCTAAAGCCTCTGACCCTCCACTACACTGCACAGGCTGTCGTCACACAGCACTGTTTCAGACGCCAGCGCACTTGATATAAGCCCGTTGCACAGAGGGTCATGATGGGTAAAAGTCTTTAAAATCTGAGAAAAGATAACCCCGAATAGATCCTATGTATTATGTTCTGCTTTTTAATTCAATATGAAATGGAATGAAAGCCCATCTGATCAGACTCCGGTGCCAGATGGATGAGGCCTTGGGGGAATGCCTGGCTTCGGTCCAAACCACAGCTCTCACACTATACACAAAAACCTGATTCCGTGGAAGATGAAGTTTTTCTGAAGAGTCGGGGCGAAATGGAAATCTTTGACTTGAGAGCGTCCTAAAAATTGCATTTATGTTACCTTAGTGATGAAAAGGCCCAACGGCCTGTGAGAGAGTTTTTATCATCTAAGATGTTGCTTATGGACTGAATGGAATTCAGCACTAGACATTACCCCCCCAAATCGTCTACCTCGTTCCTCTCTATTATATCAACTTTGATTTATTCAGGCGAAACGGGAAATGAAATGATACAACTTTCAACTATTTTTTTTCATGCCTCATCCCCACACAACTTTTTTTGGTTCATACAGAAGGTAAATTGAATCAGCTTTTGACTTAGCTTTGGACATTTTGGAATTCTGTTTTCATCAAATTAAAAGTAGACGTATTCATCTTCCATGAATCAAGTCTTTGCTTCTAAACCCAATTATATTGACACTGCTACTATTTTCAAGAGTCCAAGTGTGATATCAGCAGTGAAGGGTAAAGTAAATGGACTAGTACTTAAGTAAAAAGTATTGTTACTCTATAATCATAATATTCTGGTAGTAAAAAGACTTTCAAAAATAAGCACTTGGGTCAAAGTAAAAAAGCTGTTAAGATAAATCCTTCACTGAATCCTGATAGGAAAGGTTTGGATGAACACATTCAGACTTGATCGAAAAAATGTTTAGTTAATTAGTGTGAGCAGTTCACAGAAGAACACCACAGTAGTAATGTTTATCAGTTGATTATGTTACACAATATAGTGTTAATGATTGATGATTGTTAGTGCTGTTGCAGGACCATCAGATGCACAGTGTCATTTCTTAGTTTCCAGACATGCAGTCTTGTACACAGCTGTATTTGTATTCAAGTAGATACAGTGATCACAGTGCAGCTCAGCTCCATGCTGCAGGCACACAGCCTGTGTAAAACACAGACACTTAGGACACGCACCAGGGCCATGGCATACACTACTTGTATATGAAGGATCTCTTGATTTCTTACACCAAAAAATTATTTCCTCAGAACCAATGACTGGCAATCATCATAATACCTTTTCAAAGCCAATAATAGACTCTGCTCCAGCTGCCCTGTTAGCCCTTTTAAACTCTAACTGTAAAACATCTGAAGACACTGAGCTGACACCGAATATTGTTATTTTCATTGCCACAACCAGTCAGATATTTCGTGAGATGCAAGTGTGAGACCTCCTCACTGTTACAATAACACATACTGGACTTTTGTTATATTGTTGATGTTAATTACAACACAATAGTGGTAATATTTTATTGCCAAGACTGATGACAGCTGTCTGTTCTACACTTGGATTTGATTAAAGCATACATGCTGAATGTGGACTCTACACTGCAGGTTTGTTGGTCCCATAGACATGTTTTATAACTCAATACACAAAACACTTTCTCAAAGAACAGGTTATTGCCTTTAAATTCTGACCCACTTACAAACGATGAATTAAGTGTTACCTTCAGGGTCTGGATGGTTGAAATCATTGTGTTTGATAGTGCATAAAACACGACAGTGATGTATCACAGGCCTGACAGTAATAAATACAGAGCTGAAGCTGACCTGCAAGGCAGAATGTGACGTGTGTAATCTCCATGCAGCAACTTTCCCTTTGTCAGTCACATAAAATGGCTGCTCGCTCTCTCTGTCTCACTCACACACACACACATACACACTCACACACGTTACAGCTCAGCTGCCACAACCTAGCTGCTCTTCAGCTGGTCAACTCGCCAATGTAAGTGCTGCCATTGTCCTGTCACTGTCTGACAGGCAGAAAAGTGGCCGATCAAAATGTAACATCTTTTAATGAAGACAGGAGAGCTGTACTGTGCTCACATGCCCCTGAGAAAACAGGGTTAATTCTTATATTGATGGCAGTATAACTGGTTCCCAGTCCTGTGCCTATAGCAAGATATACAAGCAAATTTCTATGGTTAGCGAACTCATTCTCCAATTCTCAGTAAGTAAAGAAATGAGAGTATCACCAAAATATGCAACAAAATGTATTAAAGCATTATTCATAAACAGGGTGGCAGCAAGGTGCAGTATTTGATCATCCAAGGGCATGGCAGTACAAGCAAATAGATAAATAATACAATTTACCAGTTAGTCCAATTACTCCTTATGGAGAAGTCTTATATCATTGTGGCACGCTGTTGTTTGAACAGTAGTTAAATTTCACTGCTCACATTCTTCAACGTTTTGTCTGACAAAATGCTTCTCCAGCCAACATCCCTCTATTTTTTTCAGAAATATGCCACTGCAGTAAATATCTCTCCAGGATTCTCTAGGAGATATGTAACCGCAGATGGCATTAGTCAAAGTCCCTTCCCTTTGACGTTCTGCAATCCCTATAAATGCGCAGCAAATGTTTTATGTCCATGCTAGGTGCAGGTGCATTAGCTAATTCAGCCAAATCAATTTATCAAGTGTGACACATGCATCATCTGTTTGTCAGAGTTTAGAAGTCAAAGTAATTTACGCATCGGGACCGGAGACAGTGTGGCCTTAATCTCCTGCGTTTGAAAAGACGCTCGCTCATTGAGGTGTTGACTCAGTTAACCAGGACTCAATCATGAATAAAGGAAACTCACAAACCTTTAGAACTAGCCTCATTTCAGACACAAGCTGGCTTAACATTTCACACAAGTTCACAGGAAAACACTCATCTTCAATCTCTTATAATTCTTTTTCTCCCTCTCTCTCTGCTGACTCTGCTGACTGGGATTTTCAAAGACTCTGCCACAAAATCATCTACCCAGTCATGTGGCTGTTGTCTAACTTTCCATTAGGGGTTTCATCTGCAGCCTGTTTGGGTCGAGCAGAGTCATTCATCATCTTATCAGGATCATCAACCACCACCACTGGTGTCTTAATCCCGGGGGTTGGGGGGGGGGTATTCACATTAATTCAGTGGAATTGTGTGTGAAATAGGTACCAAAAGGTGGGCTCATACCCAGCATGCACATCCGATGAGTCAGAACCTTCTAAAACTAATCTGACCTGAACTGAAACCAAAACAGGGACCAAATCTCACCTCAAAAGCCCCCAAACTATAACTACAGCTCATAGTACACACTTGATTCAGATATTGTATTCATATACAGGGTATATCCAGGAGCTGCTTGGTGATTCAGCCAACCCTAACAGATGTAAACATTTCTTTGCAGCGTTGAGACAAAGACAGTTGCAGCCCAACTGTTTATAGGATTGTATAAATCATTTATTTCTCCTTCTTCACATCTTTGAGATAGACACAGCGTTCCTAGTTGCAGACACATGACCTTGTGTGTTTTGTTGTCTTCTTGGACAATAAAATCTGTTTACGAGCCTCCCGTTCCCTCTCTAATGTAACCAAGAGGACCCACAATAAGGACCGTGACACAGCCGAGAGTGTGATATCTTTGGGGTGATAAAACTGTGATCTCTGCCGAGAGAAGGGCAGCACTCTTCTTTGGAACTTTTGTTTGCATATCAACCCTAAAGTCACATGCACCAGCCCCACTGGCTGCGTTAATTGTGAAACTAGAGCTTGTACCATGTACGTGAAGCCTGAAAGGAAAATCAGATGTGATTTACTGGCACAACATGAATGCACATGTTCTTCTATAAAGGATACATGATATATCATGGATGAGTCGACAGATACAGAAAACCTGAAGTACAGCAATAGCATTATTCAAAATGGGTTAGAACAGAAATCCATTTGTCATCATGGCAATGGGAACTTTAAAGGCTGAATTCATCACAACCAGAGACAGGATGGAAACGTCTGTCAAGTTACAAATTCTGTGACAGAAATTCAGGTTCTGTAATTTTCACCCACAAATCCCAACAGAGTGAAATCGATCAACCTTTGTCTAAAAACTGTTCCGCATTGACAGTTCCTTCATTTCCGACTCTGTACTTTTGTTTGGAATCAATCCCACAATGTTCTATGGCTGGAAATGAGTATAGGAGTATATCTGCATAGGTTTGTGTGTAAATAAAGCTTGACCTCCATTATTTCGATGGATCATGTTTTGATGTGAGCAGTAAAAACTGCTGGTGTCTCTGGAATGGGATCATGTTGTCAAAGTCACATTATGATTGCTTTCCCTTTAGCGTTAGTCTGGGTAGTCATGGCCTCATTGCATTTCTGCTCTAACCGGTGAGTTAGTATTTTCCTTTTTAATAATATTTTTTTGGAAATATACCTGACCAAATCACATCTGAATGAGTCTGTGTATCTGAACAAAGGGAAGTGAACACTGAAGGTGGAGTAAAGAAGAAAAGGCTGCGGTGACTCTGTAGGGTTTTCCCTGTGGTGGGTAATAAATTGTGCAAAGTGTGATTGCTTCCGTTCCACCTTCTTGAGGTAATTATCACACAGATTTCTTTCAAAGGTAGTTAATTAAAACTGGAATTAACTTGAGGACAAGTAGAATGAACAAGAGAACACAGGAAGGATAGCTTACTGAGGCACGGCCCTGCTTCTACTTAGCAATGGGTTTGAAATGAATCAAATGCAGACTTGGGAAAACTGGGAAACAATGGAATCTGGGCAAACATTAACAGCACCTGTGCTAAAGCAAAGACGAGAGGCCGGCAGGACTCAGCTATCAGCTAACAGTCAGAATGTTTAAAGCATTATCCAGAAAGTCTTCCAAATACCCCAAAACATTGCCTTGCCATTATTTAAAAATAGCAACCTCTAGCTGAACCAGTTACTCACTTCTGAAAATCAGTGAGGTCACAAGTTTAGCTAGCGCATGTGTAAACCTTGTCACATTATAAAAAGGCCAGTTAACTGCCAAATGCCACATTTGTGTGAAGATTCCCTGAGGTCGTGTGCGCAGCTCAGATGACAGCTCCCCTTTGCTGCACAGGGGAAGACGCGTACATAACTCTTGTGACGAATGGCCTCAACCTGCTCACTCAACCTCCCACTCACAGACAAACACGATGAACATGTGACAGCCGTACAGAGGCTGGCAGCGAACCAACACTCATCCCATTTCTCATGAAATTCAATAGCAGCCGCTGTGCAGTCAAACACCTCCTGACCGCGTGTTGTTTCCTCTGCAGTTGATGGTGACCAACTGTGGCTAAATATGAGCACTCTGACAGCTGCTATTTATGGTCCTCTGTATTGTAGACTATTGACAATTTACAGTCACCACACAGCCCAAAATGCCCCCTCTTTATTGGGGAATTTATTGACGAACACTGAAGCGGGGTCGAAACAGAAATAAACAGACATTTGTAAACCCATCGGTTCTTGCTGAAGCCACTTGTATGTCCTCTAAAATCAAGCACCCACACCTCAGCGAGCATTGTCTGCAATGACACAGCACTGAACCAATTACAGGTGCTGTTGCTGTGTATGTGTGGTGCTGATGCTGAGCATCATACTAAAACAAAACACGGAAATTATTATTCTGACTCTGCTCCCGAAGTGCACTATCAGCTTTTATATATCTGACAACACATTACCCTTTAAGCTCCCTGAAGACAGACGAAGCAATTTTACACAAGTCTGAAAAGAGATGGAAAATGACATCACGCCACAGCCGACCTGTCCCAGTTCTGCACCGTGATTTATGACAACCACGGAGTAAGAATCTTTACCAAATGCAGGGGCTGGATTGTTATGTAACCAACCACAAATCAGCAATCTGAGGAGACATTCAAAGCCAAACAAGTCTCCACTCTGTTCGGGATGTCATTCTTTTCTCACGGCATCGGGATTAGAAAAGGGCCAAATGAAAAACCTTGAGATGGCATTTTTACGGAAGCTAGTTTGCATCGTAAACTCAGCAGCAGAAGCAACAGCTAACACATGCGCACCAGCAGCCGTGCTCTTGACAGCTATATGTCTTCTTGTGGCATTAGAATATGAAACGATTCCCCGACGGCAAGCATCTGACAGAGTTTGCATGTAAATCACAGGAGAGAGTGGGAGTCACATTCAGCCACTGCAACCCACAAAATGCCCTGATGATTGTGCGCATCAGTGATGTGAGTGCAGCATCTGCATGCTAATATATCCCATCATGCAACTGGGAGGCAACAAGTGTCTCGGTGGGAATAGGGGGGGGGTGTTAGCAGAAAGGTAAATTATTAGTCACAAGAGGCCTGTGGACAGAGGTGATTGTTACTTAGCAGATAATCTGCATATCACCACAATGAATCAGTTCATGTGCGCATCAGTGATGTGAGTGCAGCATCTGCATGCTAATATATCCCATCATGCAACTGGGAGGCAACAAGTGTCTCGGTGGGAATGGGGGGGGGGGGGGGGTGTTAGCAGAAAGGTAAATTATTAGTCACAAGAGGCCTGTGGACAGAGGTGATTGTTACTTAGCAGATAATCTGCATATCACCAAAATGAATCAGTTCAAAGGCAGCGCTGAACCTGAATGATTCCCTCTTTATAAATATTTATAGCAGCCTCGGTAGCAAGACAGACAGCTACTTCATTGTGCTCCCAAGAGAAAAAAAATGTTTTCACAGTCTGCACATGGAACATGAACAGTTCACTGCTCACAGACTCGCAGTATTGACATGTGTAGCTGAGTAGGTATAAAAATGATAGCTGAAAAACTGACAAAGGAGTGAGGAGCAGTGTGGAACCTCCTGTGTGTGCATCGCCGGAGCAGGGAAGGAGACGGAGAATACTCTCCTGCTTGCACCTCTGTGAGGCTGTACACAGCAAAGCTTTGAGCTGGCTGCACACACCAGCATGCTAACATGCTGCTCCGGTCCTTTACCCAAATCTGTGACTGTCTCAAATACCAGTTTTTATGTTGCAACTCACTTCTCACCTTAACCCCTCCCCACCTCACTCCCATCCCAACATGTAATTATAAAGTTTGGGGTTTAAAAGGCCCAATCTATGTTTAAAATAAACCCAGAAACCATTCATCCAATTTAGATGAAAGACACCACTTAAAGCAACACAAGGATTATTTTGTATTCAATTTCTGCCAAAGATCCCTTGCCCCTAAATCGAACACAGTGGACTTTAAAGAGAATTAGGGAAAAACTAAAGTTTCCAATAAAGCTGTGAAAAGCTTGTGCTGTTTTTTTATTTTCACAGCGAGGGTTCTAAGCTAGTTAAGGTACAAGGGAGAGCCGGTCATTGTGATTGTACTCTGGACTTCAAATTAAAAGGAGGAAGCACGTCAAGGTCAACATTATCCACATTTTGTGCACTTGGGTGTCATCGGGGCCCCTTTCTGAAGCATTAATTCAGGACAAGACTAGAATACACATGCACACTTAAATTGCTGAACTGCTGTGGGGTCTCAGGTTATCACTTATTAATGTTAATGTCCCTCTTTTTGCCTCATAGCATCTTCATTTGTTTTCGCTCCACTGCTGCCAGGACAACTTGTACCAAAGTGAACCACGCTGAAAAAGATCAGAAAATTGAATTTCTGTTGATGATGACGGCAACAGTAATTGATCAAAACCTAAAATCCCCCATCTGCATGTTTGAGTGCAGTAAGTGCCTTTCATCATAACTTAAAAGCACTTTTTAAAAAGACTCTGATCATTTATTTCATCTCTCGCAATTGTCTTTTTCCATTCCTGCCTCTTTCTAGTTGAGAGCCCCAGGGGTCTTTCTGCCTCAGATCGTTCTCAACTGCCTTCCTTCATTGGAGGGTTCAGCACCAAACAGATTTGTTAGCCTGGGCAGTGGGGGGAGGAGAGGAGGAGGAGGAGGAGGAGGTGTGTGTGTGTGTGTGTGTGTGTGAGCACGTAGGGTCACTCTGATTACATACTGAGTGTGTCACATGAATACAAATCAACCTTCACATTCCACTGCCTAACACCATATTTCTCATACACAGGGCATCATCTCTGTTCTCTGGCTGCTGTTACAGAGAGCACAAAGAGACTGAAGTGTGAAACAGCTGTGAGGAGAGCTGAATTAACATTTTTGTGCAGTTATGTGGAGCCTGGTCTTCAGTGTCTAGGCTCATTATGCAATATTCTACCTGTAGCGTGTTCTTCCCTGTCAGAATCGTTTAAAGCCCACAGTACAATAACAACATTGTTTTCAGATCATTTTCTTGCCATCTCTTACGACAACTTAGATGTGGTTAAGATTCCACATATAAATGAATGTTAAGTTTAACAATGAATACGGTGAGTTATGCAGAATGCCTAGACAATTTGAAAATGCAGGTTCAGGCATCAGTGAGTGCCAAATCTTTAAAGCATATTAGTTTCTCTCTATTTGTAGGGAGATACAACTTATTTAAAATGATATTTATACGTGCTGGTATCGGATTGAAAAGGGAATAAGGTATCAGCACATCTGGAAAAGGATGATTGTCATGGTTACGGAACACAATGTGGGCAGTGAAATAAATCAACTCAACCCTCAACCCTAAATTTTACCTCCGACAGCAAGGGCACTTCCTGTGTCAACGGACAACAGTGATAATGTGCAGAATCATTGATTAAGCTTGTAAACACTGGTAATATGCTTTTGCTGCTGCGTTGCAGGGCACTTATCATTTAACCAGCATGCATGCGCTGCATGAATAACACACGATTACAGCACAGTGCCTGGTGTGCTTATCTGCAAGAGAAAGATTCAATGCTGCAAGGGCATCTCTGTCGTGATAACAGGGTGTATTTGTACAGTCACAGTATTTCAATTAAATACTCCTCCTGCAAACAAATGTCATGGACTGCAGCCAGGTCACGCCAGTCACGGATAAAAACATCACAAGACTGAAGGTAATGTGAGTGTCAATTAAACTGAAAATAGTCCTGTTTCACCTTGGGCTCCATCCGTTACAAATACCTATGACATCCACGACGCTCTGGTTGCAGCATGGTGAGGTGCTACAGCAGGCGAGCACACGGGCCCTTTAATATTTCTGTCAGACTCTCAGCAGACTGATGGCTTACAGGGGCAGCCATGCAAGGCGCACAGCCAAGGTTAGCTGTGATATCATACTCCCTTCGTTTGAACCCAAACACTGTCCTACTATGCTCAGAGAAATGGCATCACTCCCTCACAGGCTCTTTAGTTCAGGTCAGCGTGTCATATCACACACTGCCTCATAGAATTAGTGCTCTTTGGGTTTTGTTTTAGAATGATCATTCTCCAAGCACTTCATTAGGTTTTTTTTTTTCTTTGCATCACACAGGGCATACATGGCGCTATAGAATGTGTTATATAAACTGTGATCAAGTCTTTTATCATGAGTAATCATTGGCTCAATACTTTTTGTCTCTTGTATGTAGAGCGAGTAGTATTGTAATTGGTTCTTTTTTTTGAAGCCTTTTTTCCACCGGGCTTTTGCTTGTCAGTCGACTCTGGCTTCGATTGCCAGTGATGGAAACATGTAGCCTAACTGAACAAGCTAATTTGCCGACACAGCGAGGTGAGAGATCTTTACTGATCTTTACACCAGGGAAGAACAACACACAAGCAAAGTCCTCTCCTCCGATGAGTGATTAATCTGAATATACCTGCTAATTATGGTATAAAAGAGGTTTTTAGTGTGGCAGTCCAAACACTTTTTCACTCAACTGATGCAGAGATTAAAGTAGTAAGAAAAAGAATCTTGCAAAAAAAGGAGCTTCAAATAATGCAACCCTCCCCCCAAAAAAATCTTTACGGCCTTTAAAATGATTGATTTGACTGTCTCTCTCTCCACATGGAAGCCTCATCCAGCCAAACACACTGTGGGAGATGTCATGCCGGATATACAGGAGTCTATAGGCATTTCAAACAAAACAAACATCAAAACTTGTCCAAGGGCGACTGCTGTGGGTGACACGTTGTGAAACAGAACACATCATTACCCACAGCATCCTGTCAATCAGTGTCATGTGCACAGGGATGAAGATACTAAATTTAACATTTCCTGTGGTCTGCTTGAACAGATTCCTGTTTATGTAAACACAGAGGGGGGACTGCGGACCTGAGTTTGAAAATGTCTGTTGTCTTTTTTTTGTTTTTTTGCCTTTTTTTTGGCCCAAACCAAAAACTCTGAAGCTAATCTTGAAAAAGGAGCTGGTGGATATGAACTCACATCTTTCAGAGAAAACGCAAACACACAACCCGGTTCTGTTAGCACAGTATCAAGATTGGAATGCGGGAGGACGGGGTGTAAATTGTAGGTTGCCTAATCCGTCTTAGTGTGACTGAGGGGGCACCATGAAAGAGTAAGAGAAGCCAACCAGCTAATACGGCCAATTAAACTTCCCCTGCCCCCGCACATGCCACCCCACCCCCCTTTAGCAAACACTTCAAAGTGCTGCCATCAGCGAAGAGCAATAAAGTGAATGAGCTGTCTGAAAATGGGCCAGGGTGCCGAGGGTGCTGAGGATGCTGAGATAAGGGGCGGCCATGATGCTCGTCATGCAAAAGAAACCCCGGCGCTCCCGTGGTTTCCTCGCAAAATGGATGTCCGCCACATGCCAAGCAGAGGCAATGTCGTTGTAACTACTAGATTATATAACATAACCTAATATAGCAGAAAGCAGTATAACAGCCATTTCAAGCAACCTCAGTGATGACAAAGGGGTTGCTGGGCTGCGAGAGGGTGAGCGCGATGAAAGACAGCTTGTTTATAACGCTTTGTTTCAGAATGTCCTCGAAGACTGGGCAATATCCCAGCAGGAGATCTGAAATGGCCCCCTCTTCTGATGACCGTGCCTGATGACCAAATCTGAAAAAAAATAAAGCGTCTTGAGTGTTTCTGTGAGACGGAGGACAGGCCCAGTGTAAGCTGACAACAGCCAGGTCCATATGGGGGCTGGCAGAAGGCGGAGACTTTTATTTTTCAGCTCCAGGTAACACTATTTCAAAGAGCCGAATTGGAGCGTCTCATTACACAAAATACATTTCACGCAAATCCCTTCCTTAACATAAAACCCTGAAGTTTTTCTCCCTCTGTCCTTTTCAGAAGTATTCTTATCGCTCTCTCTTTCTCTGTTTCCCTTCCAGAGCCCAGCTGTTTTGTGTCCTGCTGGGCAGACGCAACGGGATGATTTCCACACCGATCTGAGCGCCACTTAAATAAACATCAACAGAAGATGTCAGAGGAAGCTCGAGAAAGCACCAGAGGCTTATCCTCTTCTATGGATTTAAAGAGTTAAGAGGAGCCACCCAGTCCCTTCATTTCTCTCGTTCTGTATGCGGTTTGAAACACCAGCAGCCAGCCATCGCTGCTGCAACTGTGTCCGCTTTATGTAAGACAGAAGGCGCAACCTTCAGCTCCCAGAGGGGCTGGGCTCTCTGTTGTAAGAATGCAACTTTTGTTCACTTACCGGCTAATTGTGATCTTGATTAATTTGTTATTAAATCTAAATGCAGTACATACAGATACATGATTAAGATAAGAATAGTATCACAGGCTCTGAAATCAGAGGACTGAGTCACTCTTCATCCCCACACAGCTTCTGTCTGGTTCTTTTCTTCTAATGTTTGAGTCATTATCTATTTATCAGCTGTAGGAGGAAGCGCTGATCCACCACCTTTTTCTCACCAGTCTGATGTACGACATTGTCTTTCAGTGAGTCACAGGATGAAGACGCGCACACTTTGTACAGAAGGTTTGAAATTTGTTTGCCTGAACGTTCAAGGCTTCATTAACTTCAATAGGAAACCTTTCAAGTCCCATATAAAAAGTCTGGAATCAATAATACATGTTTTCTGATTTTTGATTTTTTTTTTTTTTCAGGTTTTAACAAACCTTTTCCTCCTTTTGCTTTCCTTCGTGCCATTTAAGATCATTGGACATTAACTCTTTCAGATGCATCAAAACTGGAGAAAAGTGTGACTGTTGCTGTCGTGCAGAAAAAAGATACAAATACAGTCCTATGGATGAATGCATGAAATCAAAAATATACATATTTGTCTGACATAGATCATCCAGCATTTACAGAACGTTCTCAGAAGCATCTCAGCTGCACACACAGGACCTCTTCACAGCCCAAACTGACAGCATCAAATCTTCTTCATAGACCTCTATCCCCATTACTCTGTTCTCGTTTCTTTTGTATTTGCATTGCTAAGCTGTTGGCAGCGCTTGTCATTTTGTTTCATAAGTGATAGCAATTATTATTCCAGCGCCTGGGATCAAAGAGACACCAAAAGGAGGTTTTTAGATGGGGGAAAACACCAAACACTGCTTCCCCTCTTCTGTTTACACTGATAGAGGCTGAGGCCTAGGAGGAAGAGTGGAAATGACTGACAGAATGGGAGTACACCTCCTGTTTTTTAATCCCGGGGAAGGAGGATGATGGAGGGAAGGATGGCAATGAGAGGAGAGGTTTGCACAAAGGCCAAACTATACCATTAACTAGGAGGCTTCCTCTGGCTTACAGTGGATTAGTCACATTACTGATTCTTTTTCGGGTCGGGGAAAGCATTGAACCGAGCAACAATTACACTACTTATAATGAGACAGTGGGGCCTTCACCTCAAATAATGAGCCTCTTAAAGATATTCTCTAAAACCTGAAACACAAATAGACCTACATTTAATCAGTCTGCATCATCTCCAGTTCTGGTTCCCATATCAGCAGCTTTGTGGAGCTTTTCATTTACGCAAGAGAGGGGGGGGGGGGTATTCCTAGACCAAGTGGGCTCAAATAACACAGTCAAACCTCTGTGTGAAAGGTTGTCATTATAAATCCCAGACAGACATGACGAAAATGAGGCCAGAGGCACGGCATATCTGAAGAAAATGTCCTGTTATATTAACCGGCTGTTGTTTACACAGATTTTCAACTAGTAACCACATCCAACCCTGATAACTACTCGCGGCAAAAGCTTCTCAGCGCTGTGATAATGATGCACTTCTTGTGTACACAGCCTTTTAATTTCAGCTGACACGGTGGGAGGTTTATTTCTCATAAAAAGCAAAGCCTGAGCAGTTGCTACGCTGATGACATAGGAGTTGAAACACACTGTTTGACTGTCAGTGACTGTAAATAAGGGCATCACTTAATGGTCTTTAACGTACACTCAAATCTTGTTGCTCTGGCCACGATACTTGTCGGCTACTTGTTTTGTGGTATTAATTGGTTATCGTGGTGACAAGTCCACAACACCATGAGGATATGTTCTCCTTTCTCCTCCTTGGTCGATTGATCTTGACATGACCAGAAGAGCTTCCTGTCTCTCCTCCTCTCACTGTAATGGAGGGCAAAAGCATCTTTTTCCGCATTTCTGCCCACATTAGCATCTCTAGCTAATTGGCGCCATTTGTTCAATGGCACCGCTTTAGTTTGTAAATTACTTTTACAATTGTCACTAATTATCAAGCTGGATGAGTGGAATTGGTGCGATTGGTCCCTAGTGGAGTGGAAACTCAACAGAAGGAGGAGGGATTAAGACTCTGGGGGCCACAAGACGAGCTGGCTAGCTGAGAAATGCGATGACACTCCATGGAGATCAACAGAGGATTACATACTGTACAGATGGCGCTACTGTAGCACTGCCTCTGCCTGTTACATGCCGGATGCACTTTGGCTGCATCTTAAAGCCAAAGTGCATCACTTCGTCTTTAGACTTGTTTATAAAGTTGTTGCCATGCTGGCTGAGAGGTTTTTTTGTTTTTTGTATAAAGTAATACAGACAAGGAAGAGAACGACTTCATCTTAAATGACCTCTTCCCCAGACTGTCTTTATTCTTGTTTTTTAAATCAAACAGATTCTGTTATTGTTAAAATGGAAACAATATAGAACTAGAGTTTTGGCAAATGGCTGGATTCAGGTAAATGGAGGTGTCAACTTGTTCAAACACTCTGAACACAAAAGACCAGATTGGGACTGTGCCTGGTTACAGTTGCTGTTTGGTCGGTTAGTCTCATACTGACCTGTGAGGAAGTTTTAATACCCCGCCCCCCTCACCAGAGGATGAAGGACATGCGCAGAGTAGAGAACTTTCAGTTAAAAGATGTCTAATAATTGAGGAAGGAGCAGTTATCTTAGGAACTGTTTTGTCCTTCTTGTCAGTATCAGCTAGGCGGTCCAGTCCTCTGAAAGGCCAGACAATTTGCGCTCTAAATGTCATGTTGTGGGGAGGTGAACATGGTCTGGTGGAGGAAGGCCAGGGAGACACAATAGCTCAGGTTAAAGACGTGCCAGGGCTTATCGCACAATTACTCAGGCAAAATCCTCCTGAGAGCACATACACTTTATTAGTTGCCACACGCCACCCTGGTGGAATATGCATAATAAGTGAAATCATCATTTAAAAAAAAAAAAATCAATGAATCACTGATTACAAAGGTGTTTTGCTTTACTTGTTTTGCATTTTTTTCACAGTGTGGAGGAAATTGGATTTTGCCCTGTGGCACAGCAGCAGGATCAGATTGTGGGCTGCAGTCGCGTGGATGTTATCTCAGCACTGGTCCAAAACATATTGCTACACCTCGCTCAGTGGAAATAGGCTTCAACTGAGTTTTACTGTTGACGGAGCAAAAGGTGATGAGCACAAACACACACACACACACACACACATAATAAGTATGTTCTGTCTGACTTTGCTATCCTATCCAAATTCAAATATGCTGTTGGGTGTGTGTAGGTGTGTGTGTGTGTGTGTGTGTGTGTGTGTGTGTGAGTGTGTGATTGTAGGGGATGGGAGGCAATGACGTACAAATCTAAAGGATGCCATTTCTCACATGACCCGGAAAGCGCCTATTGCTGTGGTTGCCATGAAGACGCTCTTAAATCAGGGATCAGTCCCCGGAGGTGGCGTTAAATCAAGGGTTCCCAAGCACATACAAATGCACCACAGCACATCTGTACACCTTTCACAGTTTATTGCCTCCCATAATGTGCAGCATTGTAGAGTTCTAATAACACTGTCAGCTTTGCATCTTTATTTTTACTTCAGCGTCTTCCTTGCCGTAATGGAGCCATTATTCTAATGTTCCTAGCCGTTACATGTAAACCTGTATAGCTGACCTTACATCTGTCAGGACAGGGGAGACTTGCTTTAGAGCCCCTCAGTTGCCTCTGGGTAAAAAGGAATGGAACATACCACGAAATGTTTTTTCCCCAGCAGCCACAGAGGAGTGTCAGCAGGGCAGCCATCTCACCCATTAGCTAAAACACAGCTGATGCAGCTTTTCAGAGCTCCCTTAACACATATGTCTACCCCCCCCCAATCGTCCTCACTCTCCCGTCCTGCCTCACGCCTCCTCATCTGTCCCTCCTCCCCGATGTGTAAAGAACGTGCTGTGTTCAGCTGCCTCTGTGATGCTGCGGTACCGTTAGCCTGTTTGTTTAGCTCATCATCACCACGCTCCCCTGGGCTACACAGGGTTTATCTGCCTGCCAGTGAGCAGCCATGAAGTCCAGACACAGAAATAAAGCTACTTTGCCAAGCAGCTGAAATCCTATATTACAGTTACAATGCAATATCACAGCACTCCTTGGATTCTCAGAAAGGTTTCAAAAGCTCTGTGAATGGAACAGGAGGACCGCCGCTCCTCTGTGAACAGACATGGCTCTAATTTAGGAAACAAAGAGCAGGTCCAGGTCTGAGTCTTTCAAAACACAGTGGGCCACTCTTTCCTGGAAATGGGCGCATGTGCAATGAAGTGTCAGCTTGTGGCACATGCATTATTGCTTTGGATTTTCTTTGATGTCAGAAGTTGAAGTCTGCAATCACCCTTTCATTCACTCTTTACAATAAAGGTAAAGCGCTCCTCAGAAAAAAGAAAAATATGTGTTCCGACACTACTTGGCAGGATTAAAAAGTACAACAGCAGCAGCTGGAAAATGGAATAATACATTTAAAATGTTTATTTTAAACTTAGAACTTATAGAAAAACGTTTTGAATGATTGAGTTTAAATGTAAAATTTAACTTGTTTGTCACGTGATGCATAGCTTTGTTGCACAGGTCATAGTTCCAAAAAGTGCAATACGTCTGTGGAGATTCTCATTCATCCAGGTCGTGGTATCAGGTGATCATTTAGTCAAGTGCACTGCACAACGGTAGATTGGTTGCTCTGTGAATATATATATTGAATATATATATTGAATATACGTTTACCAAATATTAGGAGTCACTAAAGTGCTCTATAGTTATAAGAGAGTCATTTTGGACGCAGCCTTGGACACACAACCTTGATGAAAGAGGACTGCTCAGTTGTTGCAGCAGAAGGATGGCAGTGTCATGAGGTGGATTCTGAACATGCTTGACTAATAGGTAATCAGCTCCTGAGAAACACTGCAGCTGCTCCTTCATAACATCACTTGATGTGACATGTTGTGTATCTGAAACGTGTAAACCAGTAGTGTCAAACTAAATCACAGAGAGGGCCAGAATTAAAAACCTGGACAACGTTGAAGGACGAACAGGGTCAACATTTATTACACACGACAGACAGGATATAGGATAAATTGCAAAAGAAAATATTTAGCTTGGCTACATTCTTCTCTTATTTACATGTGATGCTGTGATCCGTTAATGTTTAGGGGGGGGTTGTGTTTTGTGGACACTCTCAAGAGGGAGTGAAGGTGCGTATCAGTGAGTCGACTCCTGTCTGGGGTTTTATTCATCGTAATCACAGAGAAAAGAGGGAATACATCCTCCAAGTGGTTGTCGATGCTACAGATTTTACAGATTAAAAATTAGCCATTAATCCTGAGCGGTTTCTTGTGCTTTCACCAATTATTTTCAAAGGAAATGATGAATGCATAAACACAATGTCTTGATTTGTAAAGACTTCCCAGGGATTTGTGCTTGAACACAAACATCAGAGTGCAGTCTGACCACTCACAGTTCTGTCAAGAGCCAAAGTGCATATTGGCTGACTGACTATTATTATGTGGCTCCCGCAGAGAAATCCTGTTATCCCAATGGAGAGTTCAGAGGTCAGGCCTGGCCACAGAATGGGCTTAAAACCGAGTTTGATTTCAGTGTCAATCTCCAGAACACTTTAGCAGAGACAATGTCAGAAAGTGCTCTGGGTGAGATACAGTCTAGTCACATGGAAATGACTCTGTTGAGCCAGTAGGACGTGCAACCTGTGGTGTGTGTTCAGTCATTACACCTCATATAAACACACAAAGTGACAATCTGCCATGGGAGAGGGAGAGAGAGTGATTGTTGCAGTTATTCCGAGCACAAGACGCATCATCCTGACACCATCTGGCTGCATCTAATCATCACCAGCGACACTGCTGCTCCTCAGCAGCACAGCTCTTAACGCACATTTGAACTCCACACACCCCTGGACTCATTACCGAGCGTAAAGGTGTCACAGAGACGGAGAGGATAAAAAATGTAGTGACCCACAAGACTGTGACCTGTAAAATTGACATAATCTGCTGCCTTTGAGGAGCCAGTAATGACCTCTCATCGCAGTGTGACACACTCTCCATCTTCATTTCACACCCTCTTAGAGCAGCACAGATGGCCTTGGCATTTCCTTAACAACCTCAGAAGTCTTTCGTAAGCCAGACTGCAAAACCTGTGCATCTCCTGTTGCGGCTAACTTGAAAATATTGGAAGATGCATGGACGTGACAGGAAGGTGACTCTTTGTTCACCCCATTGTCTTTGAAGGCTCACTCCAGCAGCTACACGCCACGCGGCCAAGTCCATCAGAGGGGTCCGCAGCAACAGTCACACTGCGAGTTAACCCTTTCCTCCCTCGTATATTTATCGCTGTCTCTTTTCCACTATCGTAGTCTAACAACACTTTTTCATGGGTTAATGCACAGGTTAATGAGGTGGGACGAGGCCACTGTCGAATGCTGCTAAACCAGCCTTGCAGGATAATTTGTCTTGCCTGAGAAGTGTCAGCCACCGCAGCTACCGACGCTTTAATTCATTCAAATGAATTTTGCTTTAATTGTTTTATCCCCAGTGATCACTAACTCCATTAGTGTGGAAAGAGGGAGGGAGAAGGAGAAGAGGGAAAGAGACAAATGGGGAGAGATGTTCAGGGACGAGAGACACAAATAGATGAGGAGAGCAGAGAGAGAGAGAGAGAGAGAGAGACGAGTGATTTGTTGGTGTATGCATTCTGTACAGGTAGTGGTATTTATCTATCTACCTATCTATAGATATTCTGAAAGGCACGTGTGTGTGTGCCTCGATGAATAATTAATCCCCTAGTTGTCATTACACAACAATTACTCTCTTGAGCTAAAATTTTAACCAGGCTCATGAAAGATGGAGGCTGGGTCTCTATCTATATCACAGCGGCTGCAGTCTGATGGTCCCAGAGGTGTGTTAATGCAAACTGGAGAGAAGCTGATGGGAAGACGGGCCGATGGGAATATGGGGATGGAGATGGAGAGTGCTCCATATTTAACACAGGGAAAGCTACCTGACCATTAAGTATTCAGGCTTACTGGCCCTAAAAATGATCCAGTTTTTTCAACAAAGTAAGAAGTTTGTATTCCACAAGAACAGATTCTGAAAAAAGTTGAAAATGAACCCCACATAATTTCCCTTTGGGATCCTGCGTTGGAGGACTGCATTGTTTTTGTTGAATAAACAAAGTACCAGAACAAATTATAATGGAATATATATAGGGGAGAGTAGTGTGGCATAATATTTTGAAGGCTTTTGTTATTATTGCATATATGGCCAAACTCCTTTTTATACAGCAAATTATTGTATAAATATACAGTATATAATATATTTATAGATGGACAGAGATGCCTTATATGTGTGACTGTTGGGAAGGCAGTGAAAGTTATAAACATAATTATTGTCACTTTAGGACATGAGGGCTAATATAAAACATATAATTTGACATATGGCTAAGTAGACACATTGTTAGAGTATATGTATCTGTTAGTATTTTATAATAATATATTGTGATCCTTATCATTATACACCTAGCCATGTCATGACAGATTATGCAAAGACATGAATTCCTGAGTATCAGCTGGTGTTTCTGTATCTGTCAGGATGAGAGAATCACAGTCCTCTCCAGCGTAGGCGTGAGCATGCAGAACCCTACATTTGGCCATTACATAATGTGAGCAGTTTGCCCGGCCGGTGGCTAAAATTCACACTGAATTAACCAGTGGCTAGAGTGGGGGCTAAAATCCTCCACAACATGCCTCTCTTCTCTCCCGTTTTTATAGAAAAATAACTACATAAATAAGAAATTAGGCAGGAACCTCACACCCTGAGAATCACCTTCCCACCTCTCAGTGGAGGCTCTCTGGTGCAGTGCTATAATAAGCGAAGCATCCTTCTCCTTAAGTAGAAAATCCAACCTGGAGTCATGCCAGGGGTATCCAGAGGGAAACAGAGGGCTAAAATTTTGAGCTGCATCCTGGGTTGGAGGTTCGTGACTGAGCTGCGCATCTTTGCCTCTCTTCCAGGGCGAGATTCACAACACAGGCTAAACTGTGTCTCCCACGTTTGCTTACATTGTTGTTGTAGAGGAATCAACGCATCTCTGCTTCTAAAACCGAGGGCACTTTCATGTATCTTTTGATAAAGATCCATAACCAGCTTTTAACAGGGTTGTTAATGGCTGGACCAAGAGGATCACTTAGCAACACCTCCTGCTGACAGTGTGCTGTCAACAGGGAACAGGCCGTCCTGCAGTACAAGACGTGAGGAGTGCGAGCGCACGCTGACTCCGCTGTACTCAGAGAGGGTGGTCTAGTGAGACTCAGTCCCCTAATGTTCATTTTCTTTGAAGCAACTCATCAGCACCATTCAGCCATGAGTCTATTTCAAGGCCTCATCTAAAGTGCTGAGAATATGAGGGCAATAACCATTAGCAATGTCCTCCAGGATAGGACGGGGTAAATACTCTCTGTTTGGGGGTTTGAATGAATGCCCACAGCACAGATAAATGTGTTTATGATTAGCTGATAGAGCAAATACGTGTTGTCAATGGGAATTTGAGCAAAACTCCTGGTCTCAAAAAACATAATGGGCAGTACATGGCAGAGAAAGTGCTGTGCGGGGCTATTATTAACAAATGTGATGCTAGCAATGTTTAAAAACATGATTTGATAGCGTCAGCAGCAATAGACATGAGAGGACTGACATCAGAGCAATAGCACTGACATGCTCTGTTTAGATTCGCACTCCGATTTTTCTCTATTTGAGCTGCAGCAATAAAAGGGAGGGAGCAGCAGTTGAGGAGGTTCCCAGATCAATACTAATTGAAACATGGAAATGTAGAAGTGATCCCTGATGCATTTACATGGACCTATTGTTCAGCTGCACTGGAGTCAGTCCCTCCTCTTAAACGGTTTACAATGTAACTACATTTGTATTCATTATGAAACAAAGTGCTTGTGTTCCCTAACACAGTTATAGCTCTTGTAACTTTCCATGGCTGTAAAAAGGAGCCAACACTTTATTTTCTGAAGATTTGCCCCCGGGGATGGAACCAAACTGCCGCAGCCTTTCAGAAAGCCTGTGCGAGAGGCACGCAGCTTCTTCCTCTCACCCTCCATCTGCATCCTGCCATTTTAAAGATGCTATATTAAGCTGTTGTTAAACTGGAGGGCCGAGGACATGCTACTGAACTATTGATAGCAAAGGCTTAAAAGGGGAGAAGCTTCCAAACACCCAGTCAAAGTGCATTCAACAAGACCACTCAGCAAAGCCTGGCCTTTCACTCGGTGTTACTTTCCAATGCATGGCGCGGCATAGTGGTGCACGGCATGCAGACGGACTCTGAGAGGACAGCAGGCACTTAGCTATTAGCAGTCTAGTGCTGACAGTCCGAAGTCCAAAATAAAATAAAACAAAAAAAAAAAAAAAAAAAAAGTAATCCTATTTGTACCAGGAACATCATGTCCGCAGCACCAGCCCCAGGTCACCCTGCACTCGAACTCCATCCAGGGACACACAGCACCACAGCCAAACTACAAAACAAGGTTCTCATGAAACTTTGAAGTGAGATGCTGTAAATAAGTAAACAGCCCTTTTTTGTATTTGTATTCATTTTCTATACTAGGTGCAAAAAGAGCAGGGAGGAAAACACTTGAGATCATGCTGTGGCTGAGAGAGTGCGGGCAGAGTATCCGGCTCCCTCCTCACTAAAAGCACGGCGGCGTCAGCGGCAGAGATGGTTGACAACGGATAAGGGAAGAAGAATTCCGCTTGCTGCTGACGTATTTTCTGGGAAGACATGTATTATGAAACGCTTATTAAAGAAAGCACTTGCTGTGTGCTTGTTGCTGTTTTTCCCACACAACCCCCATCTGCCGTGCGCGTTCAGAAGAACGAATTACAGGCAATTAAGGTGGCTGCTGCTGTGGCAAGTGAGCAAAGGGTAAACACAGTTTGTGCAGGGAAGACAAGACACTCACGATCCGAATGTGCCACTGGTGAAAAAAAAGAAAAAAGAAAAAGCAGAGTGAAGAGAAATTAAACAATCATACCTTCGCCTTTGTTTCAAAGATATGCCCTGTGCTTGGTTGAGACAAAGGATTTTAGGGATAGAATTGTGTTTTGAAATGAGTCCATCTGTCCACGATCATTAGGTGTTACTTAGTGTTGGCACTTCTCTGCCCTCTGTGGTTTGCTAACAAGCTGCAAGATGTTCTTTTTTTTGAAGACTTGTGCGTTATAACCTGAAAGCCGATGTCTATTTGTTATTATCATTACTTTCAGATACAGAACGGAGTTTTGTATAATATAATGGCAGTGCAGTTTTACTCATCAAGACATGTGTGGAGAACAAGTAAGGCATAACCGTAGGAGTACCTGCAAATACACAGATATATGTTCACATGAATACGATGGCTTACGTTGACTGGACACCAATTATCTGACAATTGACCCTGATTAGACAGCCAGATATGAGGTCTGATTATGACTCATGACGAGATAACTTACCCTGATATTAATTGTAGGTCATTTCACAAACTGAACAACACGTGATATAATGTGAGTATCTACATGTCTATAGAACGATATGCAACTAAGGTCAGAATCCAGCAGACAGTGATAAAAATGTCTGAATGAGACACTGTTTTAATTTGATCATTGAAACGTGTCATTTGACCTTTCATTACATTTGTTGCATTATATTTTGAATGGCCTGTTTTTTTAGCAGGTCCACATTAAAGAAAACATTTGAAGCTAATTGAGAAATACACCATTTTCTCGACAGCCTTACAGAGTCTAACAAGAGTATCTGTCCGTCTGTCTGTCTGTCTTCAACAGTCTAAAGACAGACGTGTCTCACTGCTTGGCAGCGCAGCTCACTCTGGCCACCGGAGGCCAGGGGGGGCAGTGATGCAGTAAATGTTGCAGTGTGTGTGTGTGTGTGTGAGCACTGATCATCCCCAGGCCTGGTTCAGGTAATGTAGCATAGAGGAGGGTAAGCTGACCTGACACACATGCCTGGATCACAGAGGCTATAGCTGCCTGCCGCAGGGCATGGTGTGTGTGTGTGTGTGTCAGTGTATGTGTCACTGTGTTGGTGTGGTGGGCATTACCTACACCTCCATCTGGGTGTCTGTAAACCTGACTACTGTCTATGCAGATTAACTCAAAAGTTTTAATGGGGGTGTTCTGACCTCTGTCACAAGTGCAGTTCTCACAACATGCACCGCTGAGCACGGAGCCCGTGCACGTCTGTCAGGGGAGGCTGGAGTGAGTGCGACAAGTCTAATTATGCATTTGATAGCGAGCTGAGGAAAACATCAGTAGGAGATGTTACAGGTTTGATGAAGTGATGCAGCTTTTGATTGTCTTGGAAATTTATTATACATTTTTAATGATCAACTGATTAAAATAAATTAAAACTTCGTCTTAATGGAGTCAGGCCTGGGTGTGCTGCATCTTACAGTTATTCAGAATGTGTGTCCTTAAATGAAACAGAATGGATTCAGTCTAATTGAAACAAACTTGATTGAGATGAAAGATCATTTTTACTGTCAAGAAAGAAGTTCACAGACATCACTAACCCATCCAGGTTAAGTTGAATGCGTATTGATTTATTTTGTAAATCACTTTTTTGTGGATCCACTGAGAGTTCTCGATCAATAGGAAAGAGCAGCGCGAGGCCCCGCTTTAGATAATGTCTCTCAAAGCTAAAGACACCATAGTGCTAAGAGCTTGTCAGAGGCACGGCTTGGAAATGGAATTCAAATCAGAATCAGAATCAGAATTTTTTTTTTTAACGAAGCGATTAAGCCGCAGACAGTGTTTCCACTTTTCTCAGTAGCATCTCTAGCTCTCGCCCACCGTTAGTGGCTCTTGTGACAGACTTTAAGCTTTTAAGCTGTTTGCTGCCTAAATGCACCTCAGGAGCAGCTCGTGTTTTACTCACACAACCCGGAGCATCTATTCTCACTGCGCAAAATTAAAAGCAGCAACAAGCAGTGACTTCAAATTGAAACTTTTTCCACACTATTCTACATAAACAGAGAAATCCCCCCAGAGTGTGTGTTTATAAAAGTTGCGCGGATGAGATAGAGTCATAAACTGAATATAAGGATTTATAACTAAGTTGAACGCATTTGGACTGACACGGATGCAACACGCATGTAAATACTTTTTAAAACAAGATGTGATGTTTGCGTCCTTCTCCCTGAGAGCCTGCTGTGCTAAATATGGTCTCATCATTTTGAAGACATGCAACACATTGCGATTTGCAGAAATCCTCACAGGAAATATACTGTAGTTTATTTGTGTTTCCTAAGTGAGGGGAGTGGTACTGAAGCAGATGACAGCAGAGGCTCATTGACAAGAACAACGACGTCAAAACAGTAAAGGTTGTCAGAGACGCGTTTAAAGAAGAGTTTTCTAAAGTTTTAAAAGATATTTTTTGATTTAGAGTTGGTTTCTATTTTATGCTTGAGGTCTTAATGGCTTGATAAACAGTGTTTTTCCCTCCCTACATCAGTTTTGTTTCTTCCATCATCTGTCAGTTCCTCCTGACTTCCTCTACCTCTGAGTGCTTTTGTTAAATATATATTTTCAGTCAAAACTCTGTAGTGAAATGTGGCCAAAAATAGTGCCTGCATCATCTGCTCCTTATGTAAACAGTCAGCAGCTGCCAACCTCCATTGTGGAAGAGACCCAGAAATATGCAGAATGTGGCACTGATTCACAAGCCCTACTGGGATCCTCAGAATTAGTTCAGAATGATTTTATTTCCAGCGTTCATGACTGCGTGAGACGCTGTTTTGTAATGATGACAAAAATATTTATGAGATTATTTTAGGTCTCCCTGAATTTGTTCCATTCCAGTAGTCAATTACAGTTTTTAAAGTCAGGCACCCGTTCTGAATATAGACATTACACCCAACAGGCCTGAACACAAACGACTGTTGTTGTTTTGCATTGGCTGCACTTACAGCTGCACAAGCGGGTAATTTTCACAACACAAGAAAAGACGATAAGGCAGCATCATACTCATTACTGACGTGTGCCGTGTCTGTTTCTAAAGAAGCACATTGATTCCCTGCTGACAAAGACCTTTGTGAAAGACATTTCAAAACCCACTGGTGTGAATAACAAAGAGAAGGATCAGGCCTGTTTGTGCTGCTCAGTGTTGTTGCTAGGAGGCAAGTTGACAGCATATTGATCAGAGCAACAGGTTATCTATAGATGTTTGTAGTTATGTAATGGTTGTCTTTGTACAGAGATGTTCTGGTCCTGGTGACCACTGACAGACTCACATTCATACTACACTATTTTGCTCAAGGGCACATGCACATGGGGCGGACTGGGATCAAACCGCCTCTGGTTAGAGAACAAATGATCTTCTTGCGTGTGCACACACACACACACGCACACACACACACACCATATATTTCTACAAATATGCAGACAGGTATCTTTCATAACGCCATAATCATAGATTATTAAACAGAGGAACAGTGTGTCAAGTTTTAAATGCAAGATGGCCTGTGAATAAATCTGAAAGCCTAGCAAATCAATTGACTGTACCTGAAACGAGCACGTGCACACACACACACACACACACACGTCCAACCAGATAAAAGAAAAAAAAACTGAGAAACAGAAATTTTATTGGTTGCCCAGAAACCCTCTGTGCTCAAACTCCAACAACCAAAAGAGCCCCAGTGATTTAGTGGAGCGAAAATCCATTATGGCTTCATCCAAAGGTAATGACTTCTTCAGGCTGATTCAGAACAGGGCTCTCTCTCTCTCTCTCTCTCTCTCTCTCTCTCTCTCCCTCTGACACACACATGTTGAGATATCAGGCCTTTGTACAGAGCAGCATGAGGTCTGGAAAGAATGTCCGGTTTGACATCACCTTTCTTTATGTCTTTATTCTTCAGTCACTCACATTGACAGCAGAGGGAGACATCTTTATTTAAACTGAACTGGATCAGGTATCTGCACTCTGGAGATGGCGAATAAAAAGATGAAACATGGCAGCACTAAAGCTGTTGACCCTTATTCGGTAATCATGACCCAAAGAAATAAAGCTAATCACTAGAGTGACAATAAGGTGCAGCAATGCAAAGCATCAAATGTCCTACGGACTCTCCATCTCACACTGACTTTTATATAAAAGCCTGCACCTGGCAAGTTATTCTAAAGACAAAAAAAAGGGGTGAAAAGAAAAATGTATGAGAAAATGCTCTTCCATCTCCAACAGACAGGGCTGAGGTGCCCTTGAACACAGCTCAGAATGTATGGGGTGGTGAGCGTTGCAGGAGAACCACGTGGCTCCATGTGAGATACCCCTGCAATGCAATCTTCAAAAAAAAACACAGTGTCCGAGAGAACTCTGGACCTTGTCATCAGGGAGACAAATTACCTTCTTCAGAGCTGCTGCCTGGAAAGTAGTGAAACGGCATCTGAAGCATCCTTCTGCTCAGAGTTGACTTCTAAAGTAACAGCGGTGCTCTGGTCGTTAAAACATGCTCGCTCTCAATGCAGCCAGCACCACCACTTTGTGTTTGATAGTGAGTTTAAATGTAAGTCAGGACTGCAACACCAACTTTTACTGTGAGGCTCAAATTGATTCTCAAGTGGTACATTTACCAGACTGTAAATTAAATAAAAATCACAAAAACAAATGGAGCGATTTTGAAGAACTGGTTCAGAGAGCGTGAGCTCGATTTATGTGAATAGAAAGATTTGACTGTTTAAATTCTGTTTTGGGTTTGTTTCCTATGAAACGTGCCATGTGTCTTGCGTCTTGTGTCTGTGTGTCTCTGGATACCAAAAAGCATGCTACCAAAAAGTTCCTCCTTTTGACACTGCCGGTTCGACAATAATACATAAACAATCATCTAGCATCCACACCCTGGGAGGGTCTGGCAGACTGTCTGATCTGAGGGGAGTGATGAGTTCAGAGCCACAACAAGAAGCGTACTATTTTCTGTAATAAACAGAAATATCTCTCTTGACTCTTAGATGTGGGTAGATAATGTAAATATTTATCCACGTCTAATGCATTTCCATCTACCTGATTATGGTGCTTCACAACACTAAGGACGCTTCTGGAAAGTTTGTGCACCATTAGTAAACAGCTCTGACACTATTAAATCTAACCACATACATACAAACACAGGAGGTTGCACTGCCTCCACGCCCTGGTTTTGTAATGCTCCGCTCACTGTGTGAGCTTGTGTTTACACCATCATGTTGTTATTATCGTTTCTTCGCAAAACCTGGATTTATGACCTTTGCTTCCTGTCTGCCGGAGCGCTTTGTTTGCGCTGCTTCAATTCCTCCTGACATTTGACAATGTCGTGCCTTTACAAACACAACTGCGAAGCTTAATTAACTATGAGACTTATTCTTGATTAGAGGCAGCTTTAGTCCAATGTAATAATTGACGCCCCCTAAATAATTACAGCAGAGGCTTCTTAACTGAGGTAAGTAACAAACGCTTATCCTGTAAAGTAGCTATTAAGAGGTGGTCGTAGCTTATGATGCACTTACCATCAAGAGCTCAACCAAACATGGGTGGGGGGGGGTGTTTTGACTATATCAACATTTGTCTACGGTGACAATTAAAGTACAAATTCAAACCACCTACGTATTTATTTCATTTGTGTCCTTATTGTCTGGCATTGATTTTTTTGAGAACCACTTCCAGTTTATCGTAAGAAGACCTACTTTGTTCTAAATGTGATTATATTATTTACATTGCCCAAATATTGGAGGCAGAGCGCAGTGTGAACTGTTTTGTGAGCGGGCAAAAACAAACGCCCAACACAAACAAGCAAACACAAGCAGATGCCACCACTCAGCCTGCCAACTGAGACAAACACTTGAACCTAAACCTCAGCACCTGAGCCTCTAGCGTCCTCTCTTCATCTGTTCGTAGATCAGAGCCGCGGCGGGATTACTTCCTCCAACAACAGCGACACCAGAGACCTCAGCAAAAAGTGGGGCGGGCCCAAAACCAAAGCTCAGCATGCACAAAGCCACAGTAATCCTCAGCATGATGGACAGTGCACAGTCCGCTAATTAATTCAGGATCCCTTCTGAAATTGCTCTTTAAAGGAGACACAGTGAATATATGAGGTGTGTGTTCAGTGCATGGACCTCGTTTGCATGCTCTCCGTCCTTTAGTATTGATCCAGCTGTCTTGTGCGTGCAAACGGATAATTGCAGATGTATGTCCTTTGGCAGAACTCAACCATGTGCAGTTTGTGTGGGTGGAGGTGGGGGGGGGGGACTAGATTAGCTGCATGTATGTTTTCTATAGTCAACAAAGGTTTGATAGAGATAAACTGATGGAATGGCGAAATGATGCAACTGGCAGAAAAGCAAAAAACAAAGCTGACTGTCTGCCCATCAGCTCGTGAGACTGTTTGTGTCGTCTTACCTTTCATACCGAATTTAGATCGCCGGCCGTATTTGTTGATGAGAACAAAGAGGACGAGGAGGAGGACGCAGGCGAAGCCCGCCAAACCGACGGCAATGGAAACCTGGGAGGGACAAAATGCTGTGTCAGAAACTGGGCCTCATAATCGCTGCCTCATGTCTCACCATTTTGAATAGTGCAAATCAGTGTTGATCAAACAGTGTCTACTTTTTCTTCTCTTTTGTCTCTAAAAAAGTAAAACAGCTGTCTGCTGTGAGGCATTCCATCTGACAGGATGTAATTTAAATGTGATCCTCATCCATAGTCAGCTTTACTCTCAGTGCAGTTTGGTAAAAAAGCGCTGCAGTTACTTTAAAGTATCATGTGTGATGTGACTCAGAAGACGCCGCTGCATCTGGCTTATCATCCTCGTTTCGCTTATTTCTTATCTTGAGTCCATATCAATCTGGATGTGTAAAAATAAATACTGCACAGAATGAAAGAAAGACAGCTGCTACTTTTTTTAGTTTGCACAGTGCAGTTTCCTTTAAATTATCACTTAGAAGTTAACAGGTTGATTGCACATATATCAGGAAATAGTTTATTTATCACAATAAATAATGTGAAAAAAAAAACAATTCCTATCCTAAAGACGGCATGTTTCACTGCAGTGTCAGTGCTCCTGCCTTATTAGTGCTCCACAAGTTTCATCATTAATGTAAGGACACAACATGGAGCCCATTGAAGGAGCACACTGACCACTCTCGTGTTGGCGTCTCTGTCTCGACTCAGCAGCGCTGGTTTTAAAAGCTCTACAGAATCCACATGGTGCACAACATTTTAAAGCAACATCAGTCACTGCAGGAACGTGCTACCATCGCTATCATCATTAGTGTCCCAACATTCAACTCTGACAAATGACTTTAATATTGTTCATTGGGCCTGGGCACTGCTTGTCAACAAGCAACAACTCCACAAGGGTCCGCTGACACATAAAAAGCAGTGGGGGGAACACGCAGCATCTCTCTGCTGAGTCCAGGGGTAACATCTTCAGCATCTGTTTCATCAACATCATTAAGGAGAAAACTCACCCCGAATGTGTCTTCATCTGGTCGACTCGAGTCACCTGCTGACGCCGTTGTGACTGCAAGACACAAACAAAACAGCCATCAGCTGCTGCGGAGGACAGTATGGATTTAATAGACGCGGTATCATTTCAGTTAACTACAGTCAATAAGGAAGAACTGAGAATGTATTTAATATTATTAATATTATTCTTTGAAAACTTAGAGTGGATGCACTTGAATAAGTGATTTACTCTGGTATGACCTGGTATCAATCATCACAGTAAAGAAGTAGAACACGGGATAAGGCTCCAGTAAGGTGCCATGCTGTGCTCTTTATTGTGTATGATCGAAAGCACGATTTCAATATCTCTTCAGTATTTTGTGCTAGGGTTCATTGCTATTGGTCTCTTGAAGTGGATTGACTTCAACAGCTGTGCCTTAACAGCTTGAGACAATGTTGATGAACTAAGAATTTTTATGAGGCCTTTAAAAGTCTGCGCAGCCTTAAACGCACACTAAAGTGTGACACCTGTCACAACCGAGGCCTGAAATCTCCCATCCACTTTCAGCCAGACTCGTCTCACATTTGTTAGAGGGAAGAAAACAATGATTGTGGAACACAACTGCATGCTCAAGCTCATGCACACAAAAGCACAGAATAATGAAAACAAGCTGTTTTAGAACTCAACGTAATTATACAAGCAGAGAAACAGGCAAGAATTTTATATAGCCCAGAGCGCCACATGCTGAATTAGGTGAAATTAAATGAGCTGAATAACACATTGAACTAAATCAAACATGAGATCTTTATCTAAAAAAAAAAAAAAAAAAAAAAAACAAACCCAAATTTTCTGGCGGAAGCCTGAGTCCAGAGTAGCCATATCTATCGGAAAATCCATGCCGACTAATTTGATGTTTAAATGCACATCGCACCAAGACAAACATGAGGCTTTGGCAAAGCTCAGAGGTTTGAGGAGTGTCGGGAGATGAGGACAGAGGCAGAGCCATGAAATGAAATGAGCTGGTGTGAGGGAAACTCCGCTCTGAGGCCTCCAGCCAGGACATCAGAGACTAATTGTGGGCAAATTAATGAGCACATGGTAGACTGGCTGCCACTGGCTCTGACACACACAGTACACTAAAGTGCGTGGCTCTGTGTGCGAGTGTGTGTGCCCTAACTACCATCTCTGTCCCTCCTCCCCAGTCTTCATCCCTCTGTCCTCTCCTCCTCGCCTCAGCTGCATTTGCCTGTGTGGGCCTGTCAGTGTCCCACTCTCATCACCTAAACGCCTCTTCCTCACCTCCCTCACTCCCAGAGACTGTGTAAGCCTGCAACAGTGTGTATGTGTGTGTATGTGTGTGTGTCTCTGTGGCAACACAGAGGCGTTGCCTGCCTACTGCAGCTCTCTACACAGCCAATATCCATCCATCTCTGTCCCTGGCTATGCTGCAGCTTTATAATCTATGGCTGATGAGAAGAAATTGCCTCATATGTAGATGAGAGAGGACTCTGATGACGGTCAGAGATCAGACCAGCCCATTTTGTATGAGCCATCAACAGTGAGGCTGTCACAACAGCCTGAGGCCAAGTCATGCATCACACCCAGATATTTAGGATGCAGTGCAAGTGTGGGCCAAAGCATCATTCCCTAACAGCACTAGGTGGGAAGCTAGCTTGTTAATACTGAGGGCAGTTGCTTGGAAAAGCCTAACTACTGATTAGTTATCGATACTCCTAAGTCATTCATACGTTTCCCAATAAGCACTATAACATAAATCTGCTACCAAATCAAGGAGAGTTCATATTTTATACAACGCGACCATCAGTTGCGACTCAATCTACTCATTCACATACTTAGCTCTAGCAACTAGCTACCGTAACATTAGCTTGGCAAAACGTTGACGTCATTTCAGCTGCCTAAACTGCATCTCTGTCTAAAATAAACAATTTGCAAATTCACTATAATAACACTTCAGTTTCTTTAAAGCCGCGCATGGATTTCTGGCAATAATTCAATTGCGTCCAAGGTGCAAAGGTATCAATGTGTATAGTATATGCAACAAGTTTAATGCTAATGCATTTCCACTCACTGACTTGAACAAGACAAATTGTTTTCCATACCAACCAGCAGTGGCAGACTGTGGGAGGAAGCTGTCTGACTGTGATCGACGTTATTTGTCTGAAGGTAAAGCAGGGCATCACAGCAGCAGCATCTGAAGCATGAAATCTCCCAAATCCCCCAAAAGGCAGCAAAGTGGCTGGGGAATTGTAGAAGAGCTGAAGCTGCTCAATGGCAGCTGTTTTTTCTTTCTTTTTTTTAAATCTAGAATGAACAGTAACATGTATTATTTAGTTTAAGAACTTAGACTCATCCTGACAATCTCAAAAAAGCAGATTTGGAATAAAAGGCAGCTACTTTAAATCCTGATTAGGGAGCATTATCCAAGCACGGAAAGGTAATACTGTCCCAAATGTCTCCGTGGATGCAGTTATGATAGAGTAATAGGTCCATGTAAATGAAAAATCTGTTTGAGAATAATGTCATAATAATAATACTCAAATCATGTTTTCACTTAAAGGAAATGTGTAATATTACGAGAAAAAAATTTTCTAACAAAATTAAAATTGGATTATTCATTCTAATTTCACTAGAAACTTTTAATCACCCCGCTATTCCATCACAGATAATATAGTTGGGGTCACGAATATTTAAACCATCCAACAATAAGCCATTAAACCTCTAAGAGCAATGTAGTTTGTAGTCGAAATGTAGGCTACAGCAAAGATTTGCATAGAAATAAAAAGATTAAGATAACACAGCTTCATTGACAACTACGACCAAGCCCATTGCATTCTGGCACAAACAATGATCTGGGTCTATAAATGATGCCTTTGTTTGTGCGTGCATGACAGCACCGAGCACACCAAAGAAAACTGCAGGTGTAAAGTGGAAAATGGACACTCACCTACTTCCACTATGTCTGCAAAAGAGAAGACAGAGAAAGTCACACTATGTCAATGAATCAACATATTAACCTTGGAATATTGACCATGGGGAGAAATGTGTGAGTCTTGGTGGGTTTATTTCTCCTATTTCTCCCCTGTGAACTCAGGATGAACTGCTGGCGAACAATCTACCTGACTGAACTGTGGATGAACCCTGGCTGCTATCCAGCCAACAGGGATAGGCTGCACAACCTGCAGCCTGTCAAGTAAGATTTTAATAAAAACTCAAAGCTCCCAATAGTTCTTCCACTGAGAACAGAACCTGTAAGTCACACAACAGGCAGGCAGACAAGAAATCCAAGTGATTGAGATTTGCTCCAATGGTGATACTATTCCAAAAGAGAGGTCCATGGGATATCCAGGCAGAATGTGTTAGTAAACCTTTTATGGATTAGATTATATCAATTGGTATAGTCTACTGTGTATCACTCATTAAACACATGTACCATGGGGAAGACACATGAAGCAGAACCATTCCACTCACCTTCGTCTATCATGTCTGGTTTCATTAGAAAGTGGCCATACACTGTCTTTGTGACAGTTCCTAGCGGGTTGCTGGCCTCCAGGGTGTAGTTGCCGTTGTTGATGTGCGTTGGGTTCTGGAAGGTCAGACAACCCTCCAGATAGTCCTGGTAGAAGTCCATCTCAGTCCGAATGTAGTCAGTCTGCACAAGCTCCTTCTGCTTGTAGAACCAGCGCAGCTTGGGGTGGGGATAACCCCGCACCGTGAACTCGATGCAGGTGTGGAGGCGCTGCTCGGGCTCAGCCAGCCTTAGGATTACAGGAGGAACTGCAGTGATGGAAGAGGAAACCAGGTCACTTGAAGACACATAGACATTATGGGCACGCAGAGCACGAGGGGAAGAATAGAATTAGCAGCTCTTAATCACAGTCCTTCCCTCTCCCAGCACAGAACCTGTTGTCTGTATTTTTTATGTTAAACACGAGGTGAGGTATAAAGACCTTTATGTGGTGAAAAAGTTCCACCACCCTAGGGCTGATGAAAACCTTTCTTAATTTTTCTGAACAACCTAAAAAACAATGCAGCACCAGACTAAACACAGAGCTGTTTTGATTTGTTCCGGGAAAGATGACATTTAGGAGGTTTCTTGCCTGGGAGTGGCAATGAGCCTTTAACCGTGTTACATATTGCAGCACTGCAAGGGATGGAAAGGCAAACGGATGTGTGGACTCTGCTTCAGACCGAGAGCTGAATCTCCCGTGCATTAACAGGCTAAAGGCCTCACTTTCCTCACATACAGCAACACACTTCTGAATCCTCAGTGACACCAAGCTATGAAGCAATTCATCACTTTAGGCCCATCAGATAAGTTTCATAAACAATTCATCCGCTAATTTGTCTTTGCAATGAGTCATTCTCGCAGCTACATCATCAGAAGGAAATACTTGGCAGGGAGATTTATCTGGAACTCGCTCATATTGTGTGTATTCTACATAGCACTCCCCCCCCCCCCCCCCTCCGTGTTAATCCTTGTCTTAATTAGCAGGACCATTCAAAAATAAATTTAAGAATAACCAGGAAAATAATAGTCAAGAAAGAATCCATGCAATTTTAGGTTGGATCTGGATCAGGGGGCATATTCAGGTTTTTTTTTTTTATTATTATTATTTCATTTAAATTATTTAGAACTCTGGCATATGTAGGTATGGTATTGATGAGAATTTGTTTGTAGCAAATTTATATTAAAAAAAAGTAGTGATTTTGTATTAAATATATTTTCTTAGGAACTGTTGGGCCTTGGCAGAGGTTTTTGCTTTATTGAATGTCATTCTATGTTGATGTGATTGATTAAGCTAAAGTGACTTTCAGAAAAAAAATATGACAAATGTACCAGTCAGTTACATCACTGGTCATTACACTTGTCATCACATGTATAACAACTAACACTTGTGTTTCCAAAGCAAATAATCATCGGCTGAGAACATGAATAATCTATTTATCAGCGAAAGCCATCATTTCATAAATTGCTCTGGCGATACGGTTCTCGCCAGACAATAGTGACAATGAAGTCATTCAGCTGAACTGAAGGCTAAGGCATTTGGATGTGTGAACATGTTGGTGTGGGGGTGTGTGCAAGAAGAAAGTGAAAAGGCAGACACATTAGTGGAGAGCGTGTGAGGGGGGAGGACGACGTGAGGGTTATTGGTTATTGCTGTGCAGCCTATAAAGATGAAGAAGAGAGCAAAAAGAAAAAAAAAAATTCTCATGTTGATGGACAGTTAAGGACCGATCCATTTTCCCCTTAGCAAGGCTGTCAGCCCAGTCTCAGTCAATACAATACAAGTCATTACAGCGCTCCATACTGGTCTATAACAACATGGTGTCCTCCTGGCACTCATACAGATGACAAGCTTTGATAACTACATGCCTTTGATCTGTGAGAACACTGAATACAAGGCCAATGTTATCAAGTGGTAACATTGGTGGTAAATTTCAAATGCCATGTTCAAGACAGATGACAGATAGAACATCATGGCTTGCAGTCAGAGTGGAGGCAAAGCATTCCATGGGACACACATTCCCTCTGGGCTGAACCAAATCGTGATTAAGATTTGAACCTGCACAAAGCGTGTGTTATATTCAGGGTCTCGGGGGGGTAATTTCCTCATTAATTAGTTATAATTAGAGTTAATTCCTTGGTGCACCCCTGAAGCTACCTAGGGAACAGAACTACTAACCCAGGTGTTAGCTTGTGCCATGTTCTCTACACCTTGCTTGTCCGACTGTAAAATATACGGTAACATATGAATCCACATTGCTGTAGAGCTGCTCTTGTTTCACATCGGGGCAGAACAATGGGTCTGCAGAATTTGCATGAGTGGCTAATTACAGTTTCTGTAAAAAAAAAAAAAAAAAAAAAGAAAAAGGGAACCCATCTTTGAATGCAGGGAACGTTACTTGACGGCTGGTAATTTCGCTGTCAATCAGATGACTCCCTAATCAGAGCAGCAGTTTAAGCTATTTTATGACATTTCCAGAGACAATAGGCTGCACATGGGAGGAAATGTAATTACCATCAGAGCATGTGGTGAAAAATTAATAAGTCAATTTGCAGCACCAGCACAGAGTGTCAACAGAAAAAAAGAAATGCCTGGAGATGTACATCGATAGCGTCCGTGTGGAGGAAGCCCTGAAGCCTCGATGCTGCAAAGTCTATCAGTCATTCTAGTGTGGTCCTTAGTGACTCTGCTCCTATTTGTGTCGGAGACAAATCTCCTCCGTCCTGTGGCAGGATGCATCGCACACACAGCCACAATAGATTGTGCCTTACGACAGCAAGCTTTCTGAAATGAGAATAATGTCTGCCGCCTATGATAAATATTGTCTTTGAATGCAGTATGTTCTGCATCTGCCTATTGCCAATCCGCAGAGTGAACGAACATTAGAACGAAACAAAAAAATTCATGGTGTGGATATTTAAAGAAATGCTGATGGTTGTCATTGCTGGGGGATTTATGTTTTTTGCATTTCCCCCTTTGCTCCAATCAAGGGCACACTTTCCTGTAGGCTGCAGGGTATATTCTTGTTAATTGGTTACATCAATTTCACCCGTTTTGTAACTGTGCAACACCTCGTTGCATTCTAAATGTACCTGCATGATTTGGCTCTTGTGCCTGATAAAGGAGCTTTTTTCCTGTTGTAAATTATTCCCTAATACTGTCAGTGTCTTTAATACAAGATATATTTCAGTCCATTAAAGTTGCTATGAAAGTCATCTCATGCAAAAGACAATCACAGAGTTTTCTTGGCTTCAAGTGTTCATAATAAAACCTCCCCATCTCCAACTTTTTGACTTGTTTTTCCATACTGTCTGCCTGCAGGTGTGCAGTTAAAGACATGGAGCCAGTCCTCTGCAAAAAACTGTGTTTTGCTTTCAGTATGGAATTATTTACAACTCATGTTAAAACGTTTATATTTATTCAATACAAATATCAATTATCTTTGATCATCTTTTTAAAACATTTAATTCCATTTACATTTTGACTTATGTAGATATTTACAATCAATTTCTTGGGGAAAAACATGAGCCTCACATGAAATAGTCCTAAAGAAAAATCTGCATTCCCATAACAGGAAAGAAGGGAGAGAAACTAAATTGTCAGTATACATCACCAACAGACGAAGCCTCGGGCTCAGCAGCCCTGCCCCCCTCCCCCCAGTGAGACCACCCTATACTCCCAACTGAAGGAGCAGGTGAGCAACATTAAGCTGAATCAGTTGTCAGTTGGTATAATTGGCTTGGGTCTGAGGGAATTCCTGTTTTATTAATATCAATGTGGACAACTCTTTTAGTCCTTGTCAATAATGTGACAGCTAATACTGTAGTTCATTATTTGTTTAATTGGTTTGTGGCAAAAAAAAAAAAAAAATTGCATTATTTTGTTTATGTCGTTGTAAAGATGGCTACTTCGTGGTTTAGTCCTTGTCAATAATGTGACAGCTAATACTGTAGTTCATTATTTGTTTAATTGGTTTGTGGCAAAAAAAAAAAAAAATTGCATTATTTTGTTTATGTCGTTGTAAAGATGGCTACTTCGTGGAATTGAAAAGGCTTATGGGTAATTAAGCATGCATGTTTGTGTTCTGTGTTGGCATGGTTTGTGCTGGTCTGGCGGTTCGCCCAAATGGACCATCTTGACTTGACAATTCAAACTCCTGAATAATTCTGACCAAGTACACTGCAGACTACTTGCAGGCGCTTTCATTGTGAGCATGCTGCATGTTGATTTTGTCTTTTGCTGAAAGCACCTACATAGAGCCCCACAGAGCCTGTGGGCTGCTGCAGAACTCTGTTGAAGCGAGTGTCATATTTCTCGCATAAAAAAGTCCAACTCACATTGAACGTTGAGCTGGATGGAGGAGTTGGTCATCCCCACCACGTTCTCTGCGATGCAGGTCAGCTGGAAGTTGTTATCGTCTCGGCTGATGTTGGACAGAGTCAGGTTGATGGAGTGGATGTTGGGCCAGTACACATTGGACTGTGGACAAAGGGTGAGAAGACACAGAGAGATGTTTAGGTATGCAGAGGATAGACTGGGCAGCACAGAGTCTCGTATTGCACAGTTTAAATCTTTAATTACTTAATTAAAACTTGTGTGAATTATTTATTGGTTAGACTCCTGTGGAAAGACACAGAATAACATGAGGGGGCACAAACCATCAATTAGGATTAATTACTTCAAAGACTTTTTTCTTGTCTTTCTACTAATGACCAAGCATGTGAATGTACATTTTTATCACAAAATTACACCTTTACAGCTTCAGGAAGCCAAACCCCATGCTTACATTTCCTTATTTGCCTTTAGCTGTCCAGGTTCCCCAACTCTTAACTCTTCCCCATGAGCAACAATATCTGTCTGCCGTAAAACATCGAGCCCCAGGCTGAGGTAACTTTCATCCCTATAGTCACTGCAAGCATTAAAGACACCGATGACAAATACAGCCACATGGCAATTTCAGAAACTGCTGTTCTCCTCTCAGCGCTGTTTATCTCTGCTGTTGTTATTGCTGTGACGTCCCTGGGGCCTGACTCGGAGGGGGAGATTAATGGGTTAGCTAGCTCACTGTGGGTTCAACCCTTGTCTCTTGCTCACACAAGACTGACGTTGCTTGAACAGGGGTGTGTCACCGCGGTATTATATACAGCAGAGTGGTTCTCAGCATGTGGATGTGACAGTTTTGGACTAAATTTGGTTGTTTTTTTTTAAACATGGTGACATGACATGGCGGTGGACCAAATCCAGGAAGTTTCACTTGCTTTAAAATTGTGAGAAAGGCTAATTTTTTTTTTTTACATATTCCTGATCTCTTAGGGAGTAAGACAGAGATCTTGATGGAATAAATGGCAAGGTTAAGTTCTCAGAAGCCCAGAATAAGTGTGTGTGTGTGTGTGTGTGTGTGTGTGTGTGTGTGTGTGTGTGTGCGTGTGCGTGTGCGCGGAGGAGAGATTCTGACCAGGTGTGTGTTGATGGAGTTCAGGCCCCTGACAGTCCAGTCCACTTCAGGCAGCGGAGATCCAGATCCGTTGCAGCTTACCGTCACATTGTCACCCTCCATCACCAACACACTGCTGTGGCTCACACTGATCTCTGGCAAGTCTGCAAACACACACACACATGCACGGACAAACACACATTAAATGTCACAGGGATGAGTCACCAACCGATGATTGTATTGCAGTGTCTAGAGGCTCTGTCAGAATCAACACACAGCTTCTCAAAACAGATTCACCCTGTGAACTCTGTCACACCTTCCCCTCCCCCCGCTTCTGCTCAACCCCCTTTTCTTCGCTTTCTGCTACTTCACCTTTAACCTTCCTCCTGCTTTCCTCCCGTCTTCTTCCCCCACCTGCATCACCTTCCACTTTGGTCCATCTCCTCGGCCGCCACACACCCTGTTATTTTTGCTTTTGCTTCTTCCTTTTAAAAGCAGATCGACCCCCCCCCCGTCTCTTACCACAGTTGTGGATGTACATGCTGTGCAGCCGCATCTTGGAGGCCCCGTTCTTGCAGTACAGCTGCTGCGTGTGAAGCCCGGCCTCTCCTCTCTGCTGCCACAGCTGGATCCAGCGGATATCACAACCGCAGTTGAACACCACGCCCTCGAGATGCCTTTAAAAACAATGAAGAGACGAAAAGTCAACAACAGCAAGAGTAACAAACAGCAGACTGAAGGGCCTACTTAGCATACAAGCTGCAAAGGGGCACCAAACCATTATCGGGACAAACAGCACAGGCAGGGACAGTTTGTATCCTCAGCTCCATGAACAACAACAGCATCTAAAATCGAATCTAAAAACTGTATATGACTAATAACTGAAGCTGCATACTGTCATTTTCTTCAGCAACACCAACAAATTGATTTGTCAAATTAATTGTGCCACTAGAAAATGCCTTTTTTTCGGGTCTAGGCCTACACAGGTCTTTCAAAAGCAGATAAACCCACTCAGAGAAAAGAGTAATTGATTTCCCACTGCCGGTGAAGGACTTTGCCTTTCTGCATGTTCCCAGGTGTGTCATGTTCTACATCTCAGAAACTCTCTCTCTCTCTCTCTCACCTTGCTGTCTTAACACACTGGCGTTATCGCGTAGTTGTCACATTTCTACCGCCACTATTTGGAGCTGAGGTGGATTAAAACCTGTGTCTACTGCAGAGTCATTGGACCCAGGAGTCAATGCTGATTGTGTCCAACCAAGACCAGTGGGAAAATAAGTGTAATATATTCAAAGAAGCATGATTTTCCCTGATTCAGTCAAACTACCATTCCTATAATCACATGTGGAAGTTATAGGTTGTAGGAAGGTTCATGTCTTGATAAAAAGATGGTAAACAATCTCCATCAGAAATTCTGAATCCATCCTTTTTTGGTTAACCAACCAGTGTGTTTAAAATAAATGTAATTAAAGTGATCTTTTCACAGGGAATTCTACAGTCTTTGGAAGTAAAATTAACTTGTGCACACGCGTAACCCAGAAACTGAGGAAGAGCAGCAAACTGCCTACCTGTCTTCACTGTCATAATATGTTTAACAAAGGTAGTAATTAAAATCTGCCATATAATGGCAGTGACTGCTCATATTACTGCATGACATTTTTTATTCAAGTCAACAGACAAGAGGGAAGAAAGTGAACGCCGGCACCGTGGCATTCAAATGTGAGGAGGTCAGAGGTCGAAGCAATGTTCAGGCTATCAGTCTGCAGCCATATCTGCCACAGGCTGGTATCATTAGGGTCCTATGCACATACGTTTTATCCTCGCACCAGTGTGCACCGCACGGTCCCATTACTCAACATGTGGTGCCACCTCTGCATTTTGCATATGTCCAATTTGGAGGCTGTGATTGACCAATTTAGTCAAGATGAATGCCTGTCCAAATGTCCTTGACAGAGGTCAATAAGATATTGCAGAGATCATGAATAATGTATGGGCTACATCCACCTTGCTGTATGAAGTAATGAGAATAGATTCCCGCAGGTAGATCTCACTTATTATCTGGTGCTCCCTGGTTCTGACGCTGTAGTTAGAGCTGCATTCTCTATGTGACCACTAATTCGTCAAGCTACAGTCTCCCCTGCTACAGCACCATCCATTATCATCCACATTATGTATTTCTTTGATTACATACATGCTCTCTTCATGACTTATATACCAATACTGAATGCTGTGCTGTTCAGAATCCAACAACTTCAGTTTGCATTCTATTTAATATCCACCTATCATGTAATATATATATATATATATATACTTACTTATTTCACAAACCTGAAAAAACACAAATCTACACTATTTATTTGCAAAACACAAATGTCCAATGAAGAAATAAAGGCTCTCTTTTAATCTATTATTATAAAACAGACATCATCCTAACTATAACTGTCAAGTGTCTGACAATGTCACATGTCTTTATTTCCCATTAGAAAAACATATCCCATGATATATTAAGGTTTCTAAAAATACAAGAGAAGCTCTCTCCACAGACAGAGAGCTCTCTGTATGCCTATGAGAAGAATTTAATTTAGTGCTGAGGAAGTCAAAGCACAAGGGATCAAAGCTCAGTAGAGCAGGGCAGCCTAGGCTTTCTCCTACTTGTACTGTAATTATGGTAATTGTTAATAAAACCACAACCTCCATACATTACCCCATGTTGCTGCCGTCAGAGCTCATAGGTTCCAACGTGCTGCTGTATATAGATACCGGAGCTAAGCTGGAAAAAGCAGGATAAGAAGGCTGCATCCCTGCGTTGTGTCCACGCGCCAGGTCTGAACACCGCAGCGACGAGGAAGTTTTACCATTTGAGCGAGCAATAAGACAACAAAAGATAAAATAGCAAACTGACGGATGGAGGTTGATAAATGTGGTGAGGACGGCAGTTTAGACTTAGAAAAGAACAAAAGCAAACAGCAGTGTGACCCCAGTTGGAGAGAGCTAACAGCATGATGTTTCCTTGAAGCTGGCTAACGATCCACCCCACTACTCCAGAGGAGAGGTAATGATCACCACCGGAGGCTGTTTTTCTGGGAAATGTACACACAGGTGCTTTGGCTGAGGAGACGCGGATCACAAGCAACGATAAGCTATATACTGCATTGTTGCTAGTGTGCTTTGATCTCAGCTTGAATGCTCTGCTTCCTCTCCTTATACTGTTGTAGGGAATGATTTTAGCCTTTCAAATCCTGTATGCTTAATAAATTGCCTTCTCTGGCATTTTTATTTTCTCTAGCGGTGTTCCACTGATCTGCGTGACTATGTTGTATTTTCTGTGAGGCCAGGATTTATGGTAATATAGCACAAGAGACGGGTTATTTTTCTCTTGCTGCCTGTCGCATCCCTTATACGACAATCCAGCACATCCACATGTTAACGCACATTAATAGTAGAACATGGAATTGTGGATCAACTGCTTACCTTTGTACCTGTGCCTATATAATCCAAGCATGTCTGTCAAACTTCAGTCAGTGAATTGTCTTCATTACTAAACTGTGCACGTGGAGCACTGTCCATAATATTTAAACAAAGGGGGGGTTGTTTGTCTTACCTTCAGAGAATCAAAAACACAAGACAAACATATAAGGCATAGTCATCACATATTGATCTTGTGTAACAGCTGCTGAGGAGTACTTCATTAGCTGTGACAACATCATAATGTGGGCGACTTTAAATAAAAGTACCTGGCATACAGTATAACTAACGTTTTGCTTTGTTTACACTGAACATGACATTAGAATTATCTCCATGTCCTCGATGCTAGCAGCGTTGACCATCTCTCCTCTCATTTAGTCTGAAAGAGGAGCAGCATCAAGTGGTCCTGTGATGCTCTGACTGAATGGAGCAGCTCACCAAGATCAGGTCATTCCTTTAAGGTCCCCCGTAGTTTGAGCTCTTTGCCACATAATCATTAAAATGCTCTGTGACCTGGCATCAGTCACCTCCGTCCACAATAAACCACAGTTAATAACCTCAAACACAGCGAAAACTGGCACTATAACTCCAAGCCTACAGTGTTGTCAGTGCTGCCATTATTGTTAAGGAACATAATAGAGATGATCCAGCTGTCATGTTATTACATTGGCTTCCAGTGTCTTGAAGCAGCTGATTGACAGTCTGATATCTATTAATAGGTATTGGGCTGAATGAGGCAACAAAGCAATGAACCTACAGTGATTGGTCCTCCCTTGTCAGTAACACTGTCTTATTGTACAGAAGGACTCCTTGTGAGATACGTGTTTTAAATGAAAACCAATCATGGGAAATAAATGGAGTTGACTCACAAAATGTCAAATGTAATATTCTTTTTGTCAGAAAGCCTCTACAACAAAAGCATTTCCTCAGTATGACGTGCGTTGCTTTTACCGCGCCGTACAAAGTGTGTGTCATTGCTTCGCCACACTCCTGGTTGCTGCTGGACTGCCGCCATCATTGCCATGCTGTATCATGCTGTGAATAAACAAATCACTGTTTGTCCCATGGTAGCATTTCTGTAAGGTTGCAGACACTTGGCCAGTTAGTGTCCCAGCAGGCTCTCTCGCACAGTTTTTTTTTCTCCTTTAAACCACTGCGGCATAATTTGTCTGAGGAGCCAGAGCTGATTTTGGCTTATCGACTACACCACCTGCACTGCAATCATGTTGAGGAGCAGGGGACCCAGAGTCGGGTCAGACAAGGCTCCAGGTCACAAAAATGGACAATGTGAGCAGCACCTGAACAATGATTTGTTTTTTCTCCTCTGGGTCTAATGTAGTCAGGAGTCTTCAGACGCTTTGGGATTGTTTTAAGAAAACAGGTGCTTTTTTTCCCACTCATAAAGATACATGTAGTGTTTAATGCTATACTGGCTCAACTATCCCTCTGGAACAATAATAGGCAGGTTCAAATCAATTTTCTGCCATTCCTAAGAAGAGGATCGTTAATTGGTGCACTGGTGCTTGTCTTTTCAGTTCTGGTGGGAATGTCTGCTTTTTTTCTGGACTGCTAAAGGAATTTTATAGCTTGCAGCTAGAATTCAGATACATTCTTTGTACTGAATCTTAATTTCGGGGAGGATTATACAAGAGGGAGATCTTTACTTATAATTTTCCCTGTCAGTTAAGACAAACTCGAAAAAGCCTCTTCCATCTTTACTTTTTGTCTTCCTCAATAAAGTATAACATCCATTTTCACTGCACTAATCACTCAGAGCCAGTTCCCAGAATGATGTTTATCTACCCTGAGTGAAATTCAACACTTCCACCAGAATGATTTTATAGGTTGGCTTTTGATGTGAGAAAAAAAAAAGAAACATGAGGGCATTTGGAGTATCATACTATCAATCAGAGGTAGGCAAAGAGAACAATGGTGGAATTAGTTCAGTGGGAAATGTATGTTGTACTGAGATGACGTTATGAGCTGCCCATCCTAGTCACAGTTTTTATACCTGACTTTTATCTCATTATGCTGCAGATACCCCAGTTTCTCATTTGTCACCATAAGTCACCAAATCCAAAATTGGATAGTCTGGGTTCGAAGACACACTGAGATCCAGGGTCTACTCCAGCCCAACTGATTAAAGCTGATACAAACTTTCTGTCATAAAATGGAATACATTAGTTTTGTACCTCAGATTTTTTACTAGGCACATCTACGCCACATATTTGTCTGAATAATCATATAATTGTGTAAGTAAATGGGACTTTTGCAGCCCTTCCATCAGCTCACTTGTACAACTATTCCTTTTTGTCCAAGTTTGTTTGGAATATTGCCCCCCTACCTGTCTTATACAACATGCTCTTCTATAGTGCATTGAATATGCATGAAGCCACACTAACGTTATGCTACAACGATTACTGATGCATGGGCTCATTGTAAAACTGTGCTATTTTAATCAAATATACTTATGGTTCCCATGGAGACATTTATTGGGGGGCTAGAGTGCTACAGCAGCCGCAGGACAAATGTCTCTTCCCTGTCAACACTGCATTTACATGGTCACAAAAATAGTGTTGATCAGTGAAGAGCTCCTCTCCATTTTGCATATATGTAAAGATTATGTCCCCAGTCTACTTCATTTAACATTTTCAACTCAGTCTTTGATGTTTTGGAAGAATGATTGCAAATGTCACGTCATTAAAGTGCAGAACCTAATGAAATGACGGTTAAAATCAAGTCATTTACCTGCTCATAGAGCCCTTGGAAATGTAATGTAATTCATTGTAATCCACTGGCAGTCATATCAGATGATTACACTTTTTATCTCTTCATATTTCATCCATATTCAAAGAAAAACCCATTTTGCAGTGAGAGGCGTAAATGTTTGACTTGGTGTCGGCCCCTGCTTCCCAGAGAGCCGGGATTAAAGAAGGGCTAACAGAATAAAGGGATCCGGGATGCGCATCGCCTCAGGCAGATCACTTCAGCTCCTAATAAGGATATTCTGCTCTCTTTTTGTGGACCAGACAGAATGAGCTTCCTCGAAGACGCCAGTCCTGGTGACTGCTTCAAATAATCTCCAATAATATCACCCTGGAAGCCACAGCGGAAGATTTAGCATTTAGCCGCCCCCTTCACCCTGCTGCGGTTCTCAGGCTCGTGATTGGCTGGGCTGTGCAGCAGACTGCAGCAGCTCTGGTCCTTTGGCTAAAGGGCACGCAGACAAAGAGGCAGAGCCGATTATCTGTGTCTCATCCAGAGGCAGTACGCAGCAGACATCCATTGTACAGCTTCAATGTGATGTTGAGGCCTTTTCACAGGAGCCACAAAGGACTTGAGATTATTGAGATTTCGCTGATAACGTTGCCATTGTTACTGATATTAAGATGTTGCGGGGAGTGTGAAATATCTGCGCAATCAACCTGAAAAACAAAGCCCCTGTTTTGCAGTTACACTTTCCTAAGCTTGATAAGGGCCGTCCGATAAGGGGAAAACTGACTTGAAATACGTTTACTGATACAAACTCCATTTTTCTCAACAACTGTTACATCATAAAGATTGACTTCTTTCCCTACATCTGATTTATCTGTGGATAAACCTGCAAGCACCTACAATAGAGAATGCTACTAAACCAGCCTCATAAAACATGAACTACACAGTCAGGGCTTCTTCAGGGTTAAACGAGAAGCGCTGCCGTCGTGTAGAAGAAGCTCCCTCATTTATTCTGCTACTTTAACATGTTTTACACCTAATTAATTATGTGTGCACGAGCAGTTACATGCAGGAAATGTAGCATTTAATTCCAGTCTTGGTTCATCACACTGCTTTGATGAAAATGTTGTTTAATTGGGATTTCAGAGGGACACAGGTGCTTTCTATCACTTTTGACGCGTTACCTTTGTGCCTGCTAGTGCTGTACAAACACATGTTCCTCATTAGTTAGAGCTTTAAGTTGGACTGGGCCGCCTGCCTAATCCAACTAAAATCTTACCACAGGTTACTGCAGGTACAGTTACATCTACAGCTAGAATTAGCTCCATCAGTCCTTTAGCCGTCATGCTGCTATTGTTGGCCTATGTTGCCGGGGAACAACATGATCCATAGAACAGTTATTCACTGTCATACTTCATAATCCGGTATTCAGGTCATTAACTGTGTCCTCTCTTCCCTGTAGTCCTGTGCTTGTCTCTCTCGCCGTCACTTTCTGCTGGGCCTTTTTCAGGCATCTCTGACCCCAGAGCTGTTGTGGTCCTGCCCCACTGACCTGCCCAGTGCCCACTGCAGCATTGACTCAGCCTTCAGCTTCTATCCACTGCTTATTGTTGCCAATAACCCAAAACCTGCCATGCTTTCATCTATAGGTGTGTATGCCTCCTCCTTTTTCTCCATGTCTTCTGTCGGTGAAAGCACCATGTTTCCAGCTTTCCACAGCCCTACAGTGGAATGGCAGTCTTAAAAAAAAAAAATGTTGAACTCATTTTATATTCATTGCAGGTCACTGTCACCAATGTTACACCTTTAAAAAAATGTTACTCTTTCATTGTTAAAAAAATATGCCGACAAAAACAGCGCCTCGAGTGACTGAGATAATACGCTGTTGCGACAGCATCGTGGCAAAGGGCCACGCTCTCCTTTTGTCGCATAAAACGGAAATTATTTCAGCTGGTTTGATCTTCCCCCATTTACATAATATCAGCGTGGTTCAGCAGCATGGGTGGGCACTCATCACAGATACTGCATTGTGTATTATTCTAATAATTAAAGGCAATAGCCACCCGGTGAGCACGCTTCATTTGGCGTGATTGAATGATTGGCACTTACAAAGGTAATATGGTTTGGGTGAGCATGAAGCCACTGTGAGGAGAGTAATGATGTAAGGCCACGTCGCAGACCCTGCCCATGATAGAGTGACTCATTTCCTATTTGCGCGGCCTGATTCCACACGGATTCTTTCTTGCGTAACACCTCGGCCCATGTCTGTGCCGCCATGCCACTCTAACTGACACCTCTTAACTAAACACAGCGAATGGAATAGACATAAAGCCTCACTCCTCATCAGCATTCACCAGGAAACACGAGCCCTGCCCTGCTTTTCATGTAGAACAACAAAGACACCATTTGTACACATCTAAAATGGTTGCCTAAGAACAAATAGGGTTTCACATCAGAGCAAATCCAGCTCTGGGAGATGTAATGGTGGTTTGGTTAAAAACAGATCAGTGCTAGTTATTATTATTTACAATATCCGTCTTTACAACACCAGATTTTGGAAATGTTTATTTTTTTTCACTGGCATATTTGTTCAGTGTTCGTATGGAAAATGAGACAACGCTGTAGCAACTAAAAGAGGAGAATGTCCGAACAGCTGGTTAGATGACAAAAGCACAGAACTTAGTGAGGATGAAAAAATTTCACGACCCAACAACGGACACTCTGAGGGACTCACGGACCCATCTGCCTCTGATCGGGGCCCATAGAGAGAGGATACTCGTGTGGCACTGGTATGGGGAACAGTGTGAATTCCCTCCTACGCAGCGTGGATAAGAAAGAATGTTCTGTAACATTGCGCAGTCCCGCGAGTGCTCACTATGACAGTGTAAGCTAAGTGCCCCAAATGCTAAAAACCGCAGTGTCAGGGTAAGCAGGGCTTTCCCTCCACGCTGCTACCTGGAGTGTGCGATGGCAGGACCACTCCAAATCAGCATTGTGGCGTGTTCTCAGAGGACCTGCCCTGCTTCTACCTCTGAAAATAGCACAATAAGGAGGCCTGCTTGAAATAGTCCCGGGATCATTTTCTGCTACACCTCAGCTTTTTATGCCGTGAGGCGCAAGCAGCGGAGCTCCTGTTTAAAGCACGGTGAAAGGTTCACATGATGGACAGTGCTGACAGCGGTAATGATGTGTAAATTATAAGCGGGTAGACATCACAATGTTCTTCCCGGTGGTGAAAGAGCAAACTCATTTCATAAACACAATGATCGCTAAAATATTCATAACAAACAAGAAAATGGGGTCTGAGTCCCCTCCTCCACGCAGGCCATTATATTTCCTCTGTGTGTGCTAATTAAGTCGACAAATGGCCTCTTAGATCACAATGCCACTATACCGCCTATATGTTCCCTCGTTTACATGTGCTCTGACGAATGAGAGTTCATGTTCAACAAAGACAGGAATTAAATTGGGATGAAGTGACGAACATTGGGACTGAGGCAGGTAAATTGCTGCGATGAAATGTAAACATTTTTTAAAATGAAGGGAGAAGACTTACAGTTCAGAGAGTTGGAGGTGCTGGAACAGCTGCCATGACAGAGTGGTGAGAGGATTCTTAGACAGGTTTCTGCAGAGGAAACAAAACAAAGAGAGAATTTAATACAATGTAACGTTTAATTCTGCTGCTTGAAGTCATAGCTGAGGTGAAATTCATTTTTCAGTTATTCCTTGATTAAAGCCCACGTTGCTGTGTGTCTGCTTGTTCATGCAGTGATGTTTCAGTTTGTACACTGAGCTGCAATTGAATAAAAACAAAACAACAACATCACAAACATTGATATAAAGGCTGGCCTTCATCACTAAAAATAAAGCAAAGTACAATTGACAAAGGAAAGGGAGGCGGGTCCAGCTGTGTGGAGCTGCGGGGCCTGGCCAACTCAATAAAAGAAAGTTGATTGCTTCAAGTCAAATAATTCAACTGACTTAAGGGACCCCTGCAGCTCACGAAGCAACTAAATCCAACAGCAAATAGCCAGACGTATGGATTTGATCAGGAGCTTTAACCAGCTGAGGTAAGAGCAACAGGCATCTGTCTATACAGTTACTGAGCACGACCCCATCTTTGCTTAGACAACACAGCAGCAGTTTGTTTAAAGGGTCCATCACTGCACCGCTTTACAGCAAGAGAGAGAAATGAGAGCAACATTTTATCTGATCTGGTGTTTTCTTTGATGTGAACAGTTGCCTAATGACTCACACATTTCCCACATTACCGTCACTTTGAACTCAACACCGCCGCTCGCAGTGTGGATGTGGTCACGCTAATTGAAATGACAGAGGCTGTGCTGCACACACAGTGGTACAAACATGATGGACAGATATATAATATAGCAAATTAGGCACATAAAGGCTACAAAAGCTTTTCTACAATTAACCATGTAATGTGGTGTGTAGGAATATATGTATAAATAAAAATAATGTATTATCCAATCTAAATGCAATTTAAGTAAAAACAATATGAAACAAAAAGAAATATTGAATATATGTATAATGTATAAGGAACTGCAAGTAATGCCCAGTGACTGCGTGAGTTCATGTTGACACACACACGCACAAGCACACGCACACTCTTCATTTGTATTTTAGACCAAGGCCTATCAGATACCCCTGTAACCAGAAGTGTCGCTATGGCAACAAGGTCTAAGGATGCTGTAGGACTTTCTCATTTCCTGTGATTTCACTCGTGGACACACAATTTCACATGCACTCACACGCCTACACGAACATGCACACACTCAGCTAACAACCAAAGAGGCATGTCTGCACGAAGCCGCTCACACGCACACATGCGAGGTAAATTCTGTCAGTTTGAAATGTGTGCTCATGCAAATGTGGATCTCCGAGTACAGTGGATGTGTGTGAGAATATGTAAAGATGCAGCACGGAATTTCACCTCCCTGAGAAAACCTGTGGTCCCACTGGACCCGCATCATACTCTGATAGAATACATTACAGGGAGGGAGGGAGAGGGAGAGAAAGCGAGGCAGAGCGAGAGAGGCTGGGCGAGCAAACAGCAGCTCATTAGGTGATGAAGTGTGAGGCTGCTTAACATTTACGTCAAATCACACACCCCAAAATAGACATGCGTTCAATCCACAGATCTCCAAACAGACACATGTCAAGCAGCAGAGGCTAAAATAGACAAGGGTGTAAATACCCAGACACAGGAGACCAAAGGAACTCTGCTGACGGTTTTGATGTTGATCTTATATTTTATTTTCAAAGAAGACTAAAGATGCGATCATTTCAAACATACTTTGCAGACCTTGAAGAATCATGGGGCAGGTTATATTTATGCATATTTGTAATTGAATCTTGCAGTATTGCCATTATCGATATCAGTCATCCTTTAAAGGCTGCCATTTGAAGTATGCCCCAGTGCCTGACAACTTTTTTGGACCAGCAGCCCCCGCCGTCTTTTTGTGGTATTGCATTTTCAAACAGAGTAGAGGAGAGGAAAGGAGATGAGAGGTAGTGAGGCCGCCTTCATATCTCCGGCAGGAAGTGTTCTGTTTTCAAAGGTCATCCTTCGCATCTCCACAAGAAATGTCAGCCTAAATTGGATTGGGGAGGGGTAAATGAATTAATAAATATATAAACAAATCAACAAGTAAGCCATCAGCGCTGAGGGAATGCCAAAAGACAGGAGGTGAAGAAGGCCAAGTGCAGTGAAGAGAGGGGGCAATGATTATTAAATTAAAAAATTAGCGGTGTAGAAAATTAATCTATTTATAAGCTATGTAGCTCAGTATCTAGGACTGGAAGGACATACTCTATAGCATCACACACACACACACACATTATATTATGTTGACATGGACCATTGTACTTTGACTTAAGTGTGAAACAAACACAGCATGAGTATCCACAGTGTTTTTCACTGAGCCACAAATAATGCCTGCTTCTCAGACTCATTTGAATAAGGAATTATAATTATGTGATTCACATGAAATTTTCATCAGGCTGGGGTAAAAGCTATGTGTTACAGAGACGGCTGTATCTAGGTGTTAATATTGATGCCAGCGTTAGCTCCCCAGCCTGAGGGCGACGAAGTGAATGCTAAACAGAACCAGCGTATTTGCTCCTGCAGAAGAGGTGTGACTCCTCCTCCCTCCTTCTTTAATAATTCTGTTTGGCACAGATGCCACTGGGAGGGCTTGGCTACTCGAGAGGGTTGGCTAATTAGTGCAGCATCACTGGTAGCGACGCTGTCTGAGTGCGGGGAAGCATCTGCAGATTGACATCCGGACCACGCAGAGCAGATCCAGACAGCCACCGAGCGAGATGTCGACACCGATCAGCAGCGGGGGTTTGTCGTGAGATCCCGTCGTCATCTGTCACTGCGTGGGAAAAGCTGCTAACACCCAAAACTAACTGCTGAAAAACAGATTTCTTTTTCCTTTAAAGGCCCCACAGGCCTTTGTGTCATAAAGATGACTTTAAGCTACAAAAACATGGCTGGCAAAACACAATGCCGAACTTAAAATATCAGAGGTGTCACATTTCCAGGACTGCTGTTTTTGTTTAGTCCAGAGAAGGTGACATTTTACAGTTGAGAGTTTGTCTTCTCGTACAGCAACCATTTGCCCTTCATGGAATACTGTTGGTTTATGGATGGAGGCCATCAACATGAACGTAGAAGAGCAAATTGTGCGTGTCTACAAATGAGAGATCATTGCTTTGGATTACTTACGGGTATTTACAGTACAACATAAAAATTCTAAAATCCCAACCTGCACCCTTTCATTCTGCCTCTATCACTGACTGACGCAACACAACAGTGATTCAGCAGACGGTCCCATTCAGGCTTTTATTCATTTAAACACCAAACATCCAGGACAATATCCTCTTGGAAACCGTGAACATGAGTGTGAGAAATGAAATATTTTGCCTGGTATTATTCTGCAGTTCCTGTAAATACTGTGCTGAAAAGGTAGGGAACATCAATACCATAACCACTTATCCCCAAATAAGTAGTCCCCCCCCCCCCCTAATTTGCCACGGTTGATCTTAATATAATACACGATTGTCCCTAAGCTGTCAGGTGACAAATACAAAGTGTGAATGTGAGACTAAGAGTCGCCGACACTCCAGCTGTCTGCACAAAACTTTTCATGCTATTCATGCCACCCTGTGTAGCTATGCCTCTCATGGTCCACCGGTCCATCCACTGTGTGCAGCTGGAGCTGTGTGCATCCTGCCTGAATGCGCACAGTGATAGAGCACTGAAAGGGTGTAGAGATGCATATTCAACCACAGCAGCAATGTCACCAGCTGAAAATGCACATTTCAAATCTCACAGGCCTCTTGAGCCCCGGCCCCAGCAGGATTCCTGCTGCTGGTCAGTGATTACAATCACGACTCAATCAGTTCCAGCTACAATTACAAGTTTATTTAGTAACTTGCCACCGTCGAAATGTTAAACTTTTGTCAGTTCCAGTTTGCAACACACTCAGTGATACAGTCAGATGTAAATATATCCCCTTAATACAATATAAGCAAAAATCAAGGCAATGACAGCTAAAGATAAGTATAACAAGTAATCATTTGTGTAAACATTGCACAGTGCATTTTACCGCTTTGATTAGCGTGACTGCACTTTTTGAAGGTGACATGGTGAATACAGAAAAGTATGACCAGATCAATTCAATTCATGTAATGTGCTCTTTAAATGTTGTCTTTAGGTTTAGCTTTCCTTTTGAATCTTCATGCCACGTCCTGTAATTTCCCTGATGTTAAAATGCCTCCAAGATGGATGAGGTTTAATCACAGAGGAGCAAAGTAAATCAATGTGTCAATATGTGACAATGCTAATCACCTCTGAATGAGGCTGTACTTCACTTTCATATTCTTTGGTTTTATTATCTGCGGTGTGGTCCCTTTGACTCTGTTCTCACTGGATCGTCATTGACATATGGGTTTAAATTACCAGGAAATACAGGTATTGGCTTGCTGTCAGTTGTTGACGACTCATGATGCAGTACTCATCCAAATCCATACCATTTCATACATATCACCAGAGCAGTAAAAATACACCTCTGCTAATCCTTTTAAATCACCTTGTAGGCTCTACTTCTCTAATGTTCCCATTCCTGCTCTTATTAAAGATTTCTGCTGCCAAAGAGATGCATTTTATGTTTTCCTTTTTTTGTCACAGCTCACAGTTCAAGGATCATCAGTCCAGCATTAAAGCTCCTTAAACACACCAATGTGTGGATTCCTTTTGTATCGGTGATGCAGCGAATAACTAACATTCCTGTGTCTATTGAAGTTCATGTACAATGAGGATTCTCTCGATAGACTCGCTGTTGCTGCAAAGGCATGTCAAGCTTTTCCCACCTAGCATTACTGTTTATAACCACTGGAAAAAAGACCCCTTTTATACACAAGCGTGCTGCGGAACTGCAGTCAATGCCAGTTTTGGTTGGATACTTGACTCCTTGGGCTGAAATGGAAATGTTGTATAAGAATTTGTAACAGAGAGAATGGAAAATATTAAAAAAAAAAGATCAAATGATACCTGGATTTCTGGTTTGCTGCTTTTTTCATTTTCTGCCCTGACCTTCACAAGCACTCATTTGGTGAGCTATTGTGATGACCCCTCCCACTCTGTGTCATGTGAGATTGACTTATTGGTTCCTGTTCAGGAGGCAATCAGAGGTGTGAGCTAATGGTGAGCCACACAAGACACCCAATCTCCTGATTGCTCTTCCTCAAAGCCTTTTAAAGACCATTCTTTCAGTTCTGTCTCTCCCTCTCACCTTCCAGATGACAGGGTTTAGTTTGATGGTATTTTGGTTGCTTTGTGTTTCGGCACACCTCCATTCACTTCGGATGGAACTGATTCAGATTTAGATGTTTGGTATTCTGTATTCAACTATCAGTATGTGTGTGGTCTCTGTTGCTCTGAGCTGGTTCATGACTCTACATTTTCCTTTTGCACTTTATAATATTAAAGGCCATACCTTCTAGAGCGGTGTGTCCCAACCACAGCACATATTTTACATTTAAAAAAAAAAATCCTGTGGCACACCACCAAACAAAAATTCTAGCGACTCATACTGTTCAGCCCGTTACTACCCCTCTGTTCCACCGAAAGCGGATCCATACGCACCGTGGAATGTCTGCACTGTGCTCTCCACCTGGCTCCATGTCCAACCAGATGTGGAGCAGAGCAGAACCGCTGGACTGTGGCTGGATTCACCAAAAATAGAACAGCCGCTTATTTTAGGGAAGCGGAACGCCACGCCGGCTTCACGGTTGCTGTGCCTCTGGTGGAAACACTCTGATCAGCCGCAGAGCTAACACGGAACATAGGGTGAAAGTGAATGATCTTACACTTTTGTGCCGCGGCACAGCGGTTGGGAATCACTGTTGTAGACCATAGAGGTCTCACCAATTGTTTTCTTGTGTTATCAGTGGAATGAAATGACATCAATATCTTTATTATCTAAGGAATATGTCACAAACAAAATAATTTCTACATTCAGGCAAAGGTATGTCGCTCTAAATCATCAGTTGTCCTCTTCTCCTTTTTCTCATTTATCTGAAGAAGTAAAGTACTTTTAAATGTCAAAGAAATTTCGATGGTTTGGGTTGAACCCAACATGAGGACACACGTAGAAGCTGAGGGCAACCCATTTGTTTACAGTAATTGCCCTAATGTGTCAAAATCAATGGGGTAATTACTTATTAATGAACATGATTAAATATATAATGATTTGCACACAACATCTGAACCCTGTTCAATTTCCTTTTCACATTACTCTGAACTGGGGTCTCTACACGTCAATCAACAGTGTCATATTTTTTGTGTCTTCAAGTTTACAGGTGGAAAACAGTACCACACTGTAATTAGAGAGCTGTCAGCTCTTGGAGTTTCAATATAGTGAAGGTCATAAATCTGGAAACTTAATCAAAAAATATTTGTCATCTGAATATTTATCTTCTGATTAAAACCTCCTGTCAAATAACAATACCGCACTGTAAATCCTTGATTAAAGCACACTAATACACCACGGGATGTGCTGCGAGGTGTGCTTGAGTGAGATAGCTTATGTATAGTATTATATTGGTAAGGGCATTAGACGGAATACGCTTAAATTCTCCTTCTTCTCCACCTTCTGCAGTCCAATCACTGGAAGTACAAAGCCTGGGAGTAAGTCCCTTAAATTGTGTTGGAGGTTCTGTATGGAATTCATTTAATCAAAACAGCAAAGTGGAAACTTCAAACATCCTCCACTTCATTATAATGGGGAATATTATTCGCCCCGAATCTGCATCAAGCATAGGTAAGGTTGGCTCTAGGGAAGAGGGATATAAATAGTTGATTCTTTAATCTCAGAAAAATCCTCTGGTTGTTGTATATGTGTGCATGTGTCATGCTAATCTCATGGCAGAGTTTTCTCTCATCTGCTTTTAAACAGTTTATCCTTCTTCCACATCCAACAGGGTTAGAACCCAAGAAACTGGAACCGCTATCGAAGAGCACTCGAGGGGGGACTTGAACCATGTCAGTTTTAATGAGGCCAACTGTTTATCGAAAGTAGCAGCGTCTGTACAGTGTAACAGTAAGTACTATGGTTGTACTGGCAGTGTCTTCAGTAGATGTGTGAAATATAGCGTGATGTAACAAGGTGCAGAAAACATGCATGGACATGAGTTCTCTATAAAGGTGCCAATATGCAGAACTAGTTCATTTCGGACTGAGACCTGGATGCTCCTGATTCAAGTCTTTATGCTATGCCAAGCTATCCTAGAAGTTAACCCGCCAAAAGTTGTGTACCGCTTAATCTCAGTCATTATAATAGTCTTCAACATATTTCAGTCTGGGCAGCACGATGGTGCAGTGCTTAGCACTACTGCCTCACAATAAAAAGGGTCCTGGGGTCAAGACCCGGTCACCCTCTCTGCGTGGGATTCCTGCAGGTACTCTGGTTTCCTCCCACAGTCTGGTCTAGTCTAATCTAGATTGCCTGTGAATGGTTGTCTGTCTCTGTGTGTCAGCCCTGAGATGAACTGGCGAGTTGTCCATTGTGACATCTTAAGCCCAATAATTATTCTGTAAACAAAGGCTGTGTGGCGACTCATTACATAAATATAAGCCTCTGGTATGTGACCAGGAACATGTGGGAATGACAAGGAATGATAACTTTTAATAAGGGCTTAATTCTGCCTTTTCATTAGGCTTTTATGAATCCTGCTATCAGTGTTGTAACACCAACAAATTAGTCTCAGTGTATTGGCGTTGTTTGGCAGATTTTAATCTCTCAAAGGCATTTTTGTGCTATTTCTGCATTAGCTGATTGGGGAGGGTGGTGGGAGGAGGATAAGGAGATGACGTGGAAGGAGCTGTGAGCCAGCACGCAAAGCATGACACCTCACACCCCGGGTTGCTGAGCCATTCATTCAGGTAAGCACTATTATAGTAAAGCCATTAGTAACCCAAATATATCCCTGCACTATCATTAGAGATCTCGGTTTATCAATGTAATTAATGCGGGACAATATTGTGCACAGTCATTCATCTCTGCTGCTGATTGCAAGGGAGAGATGTGAGTCATCATTCCAAGATACACGAGAACCGAGCCTTTAAGCCATGATTCTGATTATTTTCCCAGATAAGGACGGAGATGTTAATATAGACTGAGTAATGTAATGGAAATTGTCATCAATCTAATGAGACAAGCAGAAACAGAACCACCACTGGGCTGACAGCGTTGCCACAGGCAGACTCAAACCTTTTAGCTTTAGCTCTGATTACATTTGTTAATTATGGAGATGAAATATGCGCCGAGCCTCCGACGCATTGCACTGCAAAAGTAACTTTGTTCCAGGAGACAAGAGGCGTGGGGTAGAGGAGCAGCGGCGTGTGAGGGTGACCCATGGCTCGTGGTTCCCTTGGAGAAATGTTTGCTGCATGTTCAGCTGAAGCTACACTGTGGCAACCTGTTCTGGCCCGCTGCTTTATGAAATGCCTCTTGCTGAAATCGATAAAATGTTAGAGTTGATTAAAACACCAATAAGGACACCCAGGAGTATTTTTCTTCAGACGACTGAGAGGAACATTTACAGCTTTTTTTCCAGCCTTGTTTCTCAGAGCACTTTTTTCTAGGAAGTAACAGAGCGTTATTAGAGTAAATACATTCTCTGTGTGTAATTGTTTGCTTCATCCGTGATGTAAAAAGTGCTTTCCCATGTGTTCAGGCACAGTCTGTGATGAACCTCACGACTCTGATGCATAACTTGGTGATGGCTTCAAACAACATTTTCTTTCAGTAATTTCAGCCAAGAGACTAAAGACATAAAGGTAGTCGAGGGGAAGGGATTCAGGATGACTGTGTCTTTGGCACCTTTCTGCAAAGCACCACTCCATAAATCCTGTGCTGCGAGCCTGGCCGGCTGAGTGCTTTTTTGTCATAATCTAGAGGTTTCGGAGAAGTGATTAAGGCATCATATCAGGTGAAGCTGCATCCAAATCCACTGCAGCGTGGAGCGGGCAGCCCGGCCGGGACGCACCGGTACCCATTTGTTCACCCGCTGCCTCGAGGACTGGATTAAACATTGCTTGAGTCAATTAAAACATTTCTACTGCAGCCACCGGCTAGGGCCTGGATTCTGCCTTTGCTTTTCCCACCAATAATCGAGACAACAGCCATCGGAGCTTCAAGATGAACATGACCCTTAGCGGTGCAATCAAAGACTTTATCATCTTGATACGATGGGGGAATTCTGTGCCTCAGTCAGAGGCTACGGGGTGAATCCCAGTTTTTACTGCAGACTCACTCAAGTCAAGAAGAAACACTTCTCCAGACTCCTGCAGTTTCCAGAGTGGTGTGGAAGTCAACGAAGCGTTTGCAGATTATTAAAAAAAGAGAATCTGCACTTTGTAAATATACAATTTACTAAACCTTGCATCATTTTAAGAAAAGATAAGGTCATCCTACATTAGTCTCAAAATGAGGGAATGTGTTTGTAGGAGCAGCAACGAGGACAGTAAAATAATCCAACAAACTAGAAAGTCTGTATGGACGGGATACTGTGTATGATATGTGTATATGATTTGACAAATCTCACAACCACATCTTATCTCTAAGCATATATCTACAGCAGTGGAATAACTGTAGCACAGTTAATGTATGAATAGAGGCAAATGGAAATGCTCCTGAAAGGACAGAAAATGTACTCAGTCACTTACAAACACTGCTGCACACCATCTGGGATTTGTGTTTTTCTTCTGTAGTGGTGAGCTCATTCCACATCCGGCAGACACGCACACATTCAACAGTAGATTACAAATTATCCACGCTCCTGCAGTCTGCCATGTTGAAAAATGTGCAACCTTTTGTAAATTAGACATCAAAGCCTGCGAGCAAAGCCGTTCATTCAGTGATTTGTTTACATCATCAATACACTAACGGCAACTTTATCTGTATTTATTTCACCTCACTATAGGAAGACAAATGCACGCATCAGCCACAGAGGCCTGTGTTCGCTTGCCTCTTTCGGGAATGAAACGGCGGTCTAACATACTGCCAGCACGTTTGTAGTAATGGAGACGCTTTTTAATTTCAAAGTAAAGCTGCCTTGTATGGCTGCAGCTCAGCCTCTCTGTGTGCATGTCAAGATGCTGTGCATGTTTTGGTTACTGTGGAAACCAGGAGAGCAACTGCAGGAAGTACCGAAGCATAGTCTTAGATGGCAAAACTATGCCTGAGAGAAATAGATGCAACATAAATAAGAAGTTAGTCATCGCACGAGGGCGCAGGTCAATAAACACCGTACATTTCCTGGAAAGGTAGATGTTTTTATTGCAGGCTCACATGGTTCTCTCCTTCACAATGATGCCAGAATGCTGTATATATCTGTCTTGTCACAGCTCCTGCTCATTTCACAGATCCTATATGGTCCAAACAGCTTGTTAACTGCATACAGCTCTGAAAACAGTGACCCAGGGTGTCAAGTGGGTACGCTTTAGCACCTTCAAGTATTTTAACAATCTGATGCATGAAATGAGAACAGTCTCCACTCCTTCATGATTCATAAAAGGGGAAAAAAATGGAAAGGGAATCTGGAGAGCGTGTGTCTCCTTGACAACTCAAAAACACGGGCCTCAAGGACAATCAAGTTTCCAGCGCCCCACTTATTAAATCCACAACAATGCAAATTTATGGAAATTCAAGTAAAGGTGTGCAGAATGAAGATTTACTGTCTATGCATCTTCATATAATGTGCTGTTATCTTAAAGTGATGGCCTGCCCCCTACACCTCGACAGCTGCTGCATATGCATAACATGAAGCTCTGTTTCAGACGCTCGCCGCTGAGGTTAGGGTTCGTTCATCCATGAAAACCTGGACTGGCAAACATTGCTTTTTGCTGACAGTAAGAGACGTTTTTTGTTTTGGATACACTTTATAAAATGTGTGATCACAGTTGAATATATAAACATATTAAAGCATAGATTGTATCATTAAAAGTGCAGCCAAAGCATCTGGAGGGCCCTCATGCTGTCATGTCATTATACAGTGTGCCATTGTTAGCTGTTCAGCTAAAGATGCTTTGCAGATCACAGAAGCTTCCACCCCTCAGACTCCTTGGTGGGGTTAATTTAATGCCGTGATTTTACACTGAATCTCATCATCTCACTTCAGTTCATTTGACTTTCATCCTGGGCAGTGCATCTCGTAACTACTGGCGTTTTAATTTCACAAAATGTGCGTGTCAATATTTAAGTTTAATAAGGAAGAATGGGCAGACACACACCCACACACACACACTGATACAGATACAGAAAGAAAGACCAAAAACAGACACGCTGACAGAGATTTCTGCAAGTGAAAAATTTAGTTCACAGGCATGTGCTGTCCATTTGCATTCCCTGAAGAGTTTCACACACAAAGTATCTGCATTCTTCTTGAATGACACATTACAAAGAGGGCCAGGCTGCAAGTAGGGCGAGACCAAGGCAACAGAGAGTGTCAGGCAGACAATGAGCAACAGTAAATTATTTCTAGTGAGGCAGCACTTCTGGAATTATATTTAAAAGAAATAATCAGACTATTCCAACAGGAGGCATATTCTAAAATTCACCAAGGAGCAGCATCAATATGAGTAATATTCCAGAGGCAGTCAATTGGAAGCAATTACTTGACAAACTCCCATAATAATGCTGGGAATTACTCATAAAAGCATAATAAGAGCAGATTAAAGTGGAAGGAACAGCTTTGCATTCTAGTCAAGCCCTTTCCTGCCTGAAGCCAAAATAAATTTCCAGGCCCTATATTTGACAATTTTCCTATGTTTCATTTGAAGCCTTGATATCCATCTGAAGATATTTTTCTGGTTCTAAGTGCCACTGTCAGTGTGTGTTAAGGCCAGCCAGTGGAGTGTGCATGTTCGCAGAATTTAAGACCAGAGGGGACATCAGGAAGATGCATGATCGGCCTGCTGCGAGAACAAGAGTGAAATACTGAGGGATCAACTGGGACCGCAGGTGACAGACTGGTGGCAGTGGCGTGACAGCAGTGTATATGAAAACATTATTGCAGAAAAATACTCAACAGAACCCACAGTGCAAGCAGTGACTATTACAGTGTGACATCACTAAGGTATGGGAGCCTGGATGGCTTGTTTGGAATCAGGCTATTAGTCCATGTAGATGCAATAACTATTGACGATTTGCTGTTTAAGTGCAGCCAACTCTTGGAACTAAAGCTAGGCTGCAATAAATCTCTTCTTCCTCCCCAGTCTGATAGGAGTAAAGGAGTTCTTTCAAAGCAGGAAAAGAAACTGCAGCTTCCTTTCTGTGTGAAACTAATAACCTTTAAAGACATGTTATTGGACTGGGACATAGATTTCCATACTGGTCAGGGCTTTTTTCCGCAGTGTCTGAGCCATTTCCAATGACACCAGCATCGAAAGTCTCTCTATGGAGTAGCACTTTCTCAGTAAGTCCAGAAATGTCACTTTCTACACAAAGTTTGAATACAAGGTGTTTAGAGAAGTAATAATCATTATTGGAAAGATGGCAAAATAAGTCAAGTGCTTCCTCAGTCCGGACAATAAATCAACCAAAAATATGTGTTTATTATTTAACTGTCTGTTAATACGAGCTGAGTTTTAGTGACTAACCACTGTTTGTCAGCTCAGCCCAAGTTGTCATGTCTAACATCCGCAGCCTCTCTGTGGCGGGGACGGAGCACAGAGGCTGTGAGCTGAATGACAATGATGCATTCAGGTAGATCGACCTCGTGTTTCAGAAATATAACCCTAGGAGGTGACATCCAAATCATTCCTGCTCTCGCTGGCAGAAATGAGCACGGCGACATTCAGGACATGAAAAACAGCTCCTCCGCCCAGCCGGAGCGATCCCTCCCGGCTTGGCTACAGCTGGCTCCACTCAGTGGGCTGCAGGTTGGGCCGACTCCCTCCATTAGCCTGGAGGATCCATTTATCCTTTCATCACACTGCACTCCTGCAACAATAACAGCATCACCTTGCCATGCATCACACATCAGGGCAGCTTTGGCCAAGTGGCGTCTCCTCAGTGTCCCAGGTAATGACTAATGGTTAAAAGAAGACGGGAAGTGGAGCTAATCACATCCACTCAGGTGCGTGAGGTTGGTACTCCCCTTGAGCATGACGGAAGCAGAGACAACTGAAAGACGGATGCATGCGAGATGAAAAGTGGAGACAATCATCGCATCGCCTACAAGTCAATTTCAGCTGACGTGGCCGTCTTCCACACCTGAAACCAGCAGCTGAACAGAGAATCTAAATGTTAAGACCCAAGGCCCTCACCAGGTTCATAATACAAGATGTCAGAGTGAAAGACACGGTCAATCTGTGAGCCCACCTACTGGTTAATGATATCTGCGCCTCTCTGGGGAAAGGCCAGGATTTTGGGGCTATTTACTGCCATAAAACACAAAAACTGGTTGTTTTTGTAGCTGTTGTATATTCAGACAATATTTCGTTTCATCTCTGTTTACGAATACCTGCAGACAATTGCAGGCAGACTAGCTGTGTCAATTTTGCATATTTACCGGCAGATTCTGTTTATAGATAATATTTTAAGGTAAAGATGAACCAACAGAATTTCCCTTTACCACAAACTGATGTATACCTGCACCCAGATGAAGAAGCTAATTTCTTTCGACATTTCTATGTGGGACAATATTTAACAGTTTTTCGATAGCCACTAAATAATGCTATTCAAACAGTATTACAATGGACTGTGTCGCCTTTTCTCAACCTATTGCCACAAAGACATCTTTAGTAGTCCAACTGAGTAACTATCCCACAAGGTCTCCGAGGTGACTGCTCTCTAAAACAACATCGTCATTGAAAACGTCAACAAAACGTTATCCTCAAGAAACCAGACAAAAGAGTTACAAAACTGGCTTAGGAATCAACTGCAGGAGCCCCGTGTTACAGAGTGCAGGCAGCCTGCCAATCCTTTGAGCCGATCCGGAGGTAACTTGTAATCCCCGACCAAGGGGCTTTCTAGCAAAGGGGGCAGCAGGTTGCAACATCTACAGCTGTCTCGCAGCTGAGAGGGTGTTGAGGTGGCTATGCAGTGTACACCAACCTAGGCCTGCCTGGATGATTGCCACTACCCCACAGCAGCTCTCATCATTTCCCAGCATCCCCTCTGCCGTAGCTGTCATAGACGGCCACCTGGGGCTGCCATCTTGACTTGTTTTGACGAGGCTGGCTGAGCGGAAGGAGGAGAAGGGGCAGATGGTACTGTTAAACTGGCAGGGGTGATGGGGCTGGCACCCACGTGAGTCTCAGACAGCAGGAAGCCACCTTGACCCAGTCAGGGCTGCCAGATCATAATTCCCATGAACCCACTGGAGACACAGTGCGGTGGGTTATGCAGATCCAGACCCAGCGAAGCCCTCTCAGGGCACTCTGCAACACCATTGGGGATGATTTTGTGGCTCTTGGCCTGGTTCAGTGTCTGTGCCTGTACTTCTACAACCTGCTGTCTATAAACGTACTGGTAGACTTTTTAGGTGGAAGAAAATTTCCTATTAAACTGAACAGCTTTTGACATATTCTTAATATACACTTTTTTTCAGTTTTACCAAGCTGTGCTAGTGTTCTTTACAGTGGGATATGTCTTAAAATAAGATTAATGTGTTGAGCATCTACAGGGTTGATGGACGGAACATGACCGCAAGTGGATGCAAGGTGTGCAGGAGAAGTGTAAAGCTGCTGTGCATTATCACCCAGGAACAGCATTTAAACCAGCGGCCAAGGCAATTCTGAGTTAGCCAGGAAGCCAACTGTGAAGCCAATGTTTTACTCTCCACTGACATGACTTAATTAAAGTGCCATAGCCTTTCTTCAACTTCTCCAGCTTTAATTGAATCATTAGCAGAACCGATTTAATTACAGCCAGAGTCGAATGGTTGGCATTAAATCGCCACCTGCAAAACTTGGTCAAATATCGAAAGATAAACACAGAAAAAGTCATTTGTAAGAAGGCGGTGGTGAGATGAATGATCATGACTCACAGCAAGAGGGTCTGAGCCAGGGGACTTTCTGTGTGAACTTTGGATGTTCACACTGGGTGTTCTCTAGATATTAGAGCTCCAGAAATTGACCATAGCTGTGATCATATAATGGCTCTCCTCTCCCTCTGATCTACAGATACATTTGAAAATACATGCATATTACAAAAACCTGTCAGGGGCTTCATTAAAGTCCTGCCGAAATCAAACTGAAACCAGAAGATTGGATCAGGCTTCTCCACTGACACAACACAAGCCAAGTGATCAGATACAACCAAGGTATGACACAAACACTGGTGTATAATTCATTCCCTCGGTGTGAACTCCTGTGCCTCTGGCAGGAGTATCTGTTCCAGGCTTCAGTACACGTACAACTGAATCTTTAACATCACATCTTCACACAGATCTGGTCAAGTGGCATGATGCTGCGAGTCAGCCCTCGCTGAGAACAGGATTACTGACAAAATGTTTTGAATCAGCAGGTGACTAGCTGTGATGCCCAACTCAAGTGTGTCTTTGTGCTGGTGTGTGCAGGGTGTCGCTCTCCCATTTCACTACATTCAATAAGACATCAAATTATTTCACCTCCGACATGTCTGAAATTGACTCGGCATCGCATCCAAGCAGAAGAACCTTGTATCGCGTATCCTCCGCAGGGACCAGCCGAATGTTTACCTGCTGTATCACTGACCGAGTTGTTTGTAGCACTCATATCTGATTCTGTTTGAAATTTAAACTGAGTAAATAATTGATTTGTGTTAGTCACACTTATTCATTAAATAGGAAAGAACATCATCGCCGGGGATGGAAGGAGTTGTGTTGAATCAGCTGTAAATCCCAGTGTATCAGTCAGGTTTTTCTTTTGAATTGAACTGTGGAGTGTGAGAAAAAAGAAAGATGAAAAAAGCAAAGGAAGTGCACAAGTAGAGCAGATGAAATGGAAACGCTCCGATGTGGACAGTGACAATGAAAGCGTTTACTGCACTCATGGTGACACACAGGGGGCTCGGCTGATTATCCGAGGGTTCAGTCTTAAGCTGTGATTGCTGACATCACTTCACAGTCTTTCAGATATTTGGAGGGAGGCGGGGGCAGTTAGCGCCTCTGAAAATTATCATTCACTTGAGCCGTCTCATCTCTGCGGACAACAAAGCTCAGTTACAGCTTTTGTGGAATGTAACAGTCAAATGTTACAGACATTTAGAATATGAATAGCTACCGAGACTGTAAAACCAGTTGTGGAGTTTTTAAAACCCACTTAATTTGATGTCACTCAGAGTTTTATGTCAGCTTAACTTTTTGGTTGATTGGCTAAACATCAATTAACCCCGGTCATAACAGTCTAAAGAGACAACACCTACATATGCGTCTAATGATGACAATACAATCTGTGGGTAGGTCAGAGCACCTTAAATTATGTGTGAACATTAACTATATAATCTAACATGACGAGCTCCACCATAGCTGTGGCTTCTCGAGGGCCTGATTTGGAGCTTTTACAAGAGATAAGCATTAATAGTCTGTGCAAAAGTCCAATGGGATGTCTAATGGATTCTGTTCACTTAACATACCTGTTTTTGCACTTGCTACTCTCACCTCAAATGCTCTATTTTGTGGATGAAGAGTTCAGTTTGCTGATGAACAACGCCTGAAATCTGTGAAACACACTACATTACTATTTTTAAAGAACGATAAAGACATGTATACATGTATTTTCTTTCATCTTTACCTTATTATGACTTTGTATACTGTATGTGGCTTTACTTTGCATATATACACACCACTGCACCTCTTCAACATAATCTAACTGACTTGCATGATGTGGGTATTTTTGTATAACTGTTAATTTAATTTTAAATCACGTTATTATTCATATTACAGTATTACATTTCTTTACTGTTCCTCCCAGGACTATTTATTGTATAAAACGTGCTACACAAATAGAGTCTTATGATCATAATTAATATTTTATCTATTAGAAATAGTACGCTATTAAAACTGAGATGACCCTGTATGACCATGTGCATCTTTCGGCAGTTCATAGGTGAGATGGAACAAAAGGGCTTGAAATAGTCATCTTATCAACCTCCCTGGAAACAGAGCGGAGAAAAAAAAACGTATTTCCTTTTTCCATATTATCAATCTCCTACTCCTCTATCCGTCTTTGTCACAGGAATATCAGCTCACTGCCTCGCTCTCACGGCACCATGCAGCATCGGTGTAAGAGAGGCTGCAGACTCCATCCGGAGGCTCGGCAGCCGAGCCACAGGGTCTGAGGAGAAAAGGGCCGATACCCCCCCGCTCCTCTGGCCTCCCACGGCCACCCCCCTTGACACAGTAAATAGCAATCTGCTCGGCTGAAATCCTCATCCTCTTGTCCAAACACATTTGAGGGTTCCTCGGCTGTGTCGTTTGATTGACAGCGCCTGTGTCGGAGGGCTCGGTGCTGTGTACACCGAATGTCAGGCCTCAGCCAGACAACTGTCTGTCAACGGGCAGGTTGCAGAGTGAGTGGCGAGTGATGGAAGAGGGAGGGAGCGAGCGAAAAGGGAGGGAGGCCAGGGCAAAGTGCTGCCTCAGGACTCAGAGAACCTCATCTGGCCTACGGGATTTGGCTGCCTTGGAGAAGTGCTGCCGCTGCTGCAGTGCTCACAGGGACTGACAGGCAAACAGCTCGCCACCACTGTGAGAGCGGAGCATGATGACGCTGCATGTTCGCCCCTTGGACCGCAACTTGAAAGCAACCCAGCATCTTGGCTAACGTTGCAGAGGAGCTCCTGCACGGCGCCTTAAACCAATGCTTCACCGAGATGAAAGCAACTATTTTTAGCTGCTCTGATCTCAGCTCAGGTAAAGAAAAATGTTGTCTCACCTCGACCATTCCCCCCCTCCTCACACACCTTTTTTTTTCGGTTGTTCGACACTCAAGAGATCAAAAGCGACGCAGGAAAGCAAAGGCAGCAAGGTGAGGATGCAGTGAACTGTCAGTGGGAGGTTTGAATTCGAGGCTGTGGGAGAAAGCTCAGTGTTACAGACGCTATCGATCCAGTCACGCCAGTTGACATGGAGTCTCTTGAGACTGAACGTCCTATACTGCAGATTAACTGAAGCCATTATTCCTGTGGCTCACCATGACAGGATCAGCACAGCCGTCATAAGGCATTAGTGTCTGTTGGAGCGCTGTGATTATGGATGTAAAGATCGCCCGCACAGCCTGGCCACTCTCTGGCGGTCGCTCTGAATGGGCCTGGAGGTGAAGGCCTCCTTCTCCCAAAGTACTGCTTTCTCTGTCTCTTCCTTCCTCTCTCCCCACCCTATCATTATCTACTGTAGCCTATGTCTCGCAGTTTCTATTTCTAATCTCTCTCTGTCTGTCTGCTTTCACAGTCCGTTTCTCTCTTTGTCACCCGCTTTTCAGGCTTGGTTTGAGACCGATTCTTTGTCTCAGCCTTTTCTTTAGACCATTTCTTCTCCTCTCACTCACTGGGATCCGGCCTGATTCAGTGTGATACGGTGCCAAATGACCATCTATCAAACCAGGGGACAGTGCTTTATGAGCAGTGCATTATTACACAGTGTTCATGCTAAATATTGCAGGATATTACATAGCCGCGTATCACTCCCACATCGATTCGTCAGGATGTTGACTGAGCGAAGTCGGAAAAGTAATTAAGGCTGCGATGGCACACTGATCAGTCCACACGGAAACACACGCTCAGATTACCCCGATCCAATAATTTAGTCACAAAGATGTATTTGGAGACCTATCAGTTGGAAATTATTTCAAAATTATTTCAAATCTGCGGCTGGGAGTGAAATATTAATATTTCTGGGAAACCTATTGTTTCTGTCAGCCTGTTATTATTAATCTCATTTTTTATTGTCAATATTGATAATAATAATAATAATAATAATAATAATAATAATAAGCAATGCTGTTCAAAACACAAAAACAGATTTTGCACATTTTTTTTTGTATGTAAACATGGGCTCCTTGGCACAGTGTGCTTACTAAAGCAACAAGACTTATGGTTCTGTCACAGTGACAATTTGAGCAAGATGTGTGTGTTAGGCGAAGGCTCCTGGCTCTGACCGTCAGAGATAAAATCAATATGAACTTAATGAATATTGAGGGGGACCAGGACCCCGTTGATACATGCTTACAAGACTGCTTTCAATGGCAATGGCAACTCACTGAAGCAATTACTACCAAAAAAGATAAATACTCGCTTTTAAAATAACATAAACTATATTGATTTACTGTTGGCTAACTCACAACCAAATCTTCTGAACACATTTCAGGATTGTGGTGTTCCAGATCTCAGCTAGTACACTGGAGAATACAGCATCAAAACCAACAAAGAAGACAGCCAAGTCCACTAAATCCAAGCTGCAAAATCACCAAAATAGCAGTCAACATCTTAAAGAGAAACAGTTTCTCGATTTCATCGGAAAAACAAGCCACCCTGTCCTTCCAACCCGTGTTCATCTGAATCAAAATGAAAACATGTTATCATTGAGCTGGTTAAGTAAATACTGAGAAAAATGTCTATTTAGCTTGATCGATGTTTGACTTCATTTAACAGCCACTCATTAACGTCATACTGGGTCCACAGCTTGAGGGAGCTGTGAGACTATTTGCTGAATGTGTAAATACTGTATATTTGAGAGCACAAGCCCTTCATCTAAATGACAAGTAATCACTCACTTTTCTTTTGGCTTCAGTTTGTTAAAATGCCTAATTATGATGACATGTCTGCAAGTGGAGCAGAGCCCCAATGAACTCACTAAATGTTTTAAACAAAGAAAATGGGAGGTCCCCTGAGGTCAAACAGCCCTTTACAATTTCTGGAAAGGACTGACGCATAACATGTAAAGTTTTAAACAAGGTTTAAAGGTTTTTTTCCAATTACACCTGGAACTGTAATTCCTGCATTACTCAGACAGCTGCCACTCGTGGTTTTAGCTCCAGGTGCAGCCACATTTAATGCAGTATTTAAGGTAGTATGAAAAACTCATTCTTTCCATCCACCATCAGACTATTAAACCACTGAACATATACCTCATTAACATTATCTGCAAAATAACGAACAGACATGTTTTCTGTATCTGTCCATTCTTTTCACATTTTACATTTAGCACACATGTTCTATTTCAAAACTCAGAGTTTATAGTTTTATTTGTGAATCATGAAGCAGTGGTTATCTGAGCAACTCTTAACCATCAGATCATGAAAATAAAATGTCATTCTGCTCCTCCTCCAAGGCCTGGATATATTCTATAGATACATCACAATGGCTTTAGACAGCAGCAAGCCAGACAGCACGTATTTGTCATGCTGACCCGGCTCTGCACACACAATGCAGAAGTTAAATGATTGAAGCGGGCATGTCTTTTGGTCTGCAGAGAGGCCCTGCATGTCTGACAGTCCTCCCCCGTTTGAGAGTTTTACTCTGAACTGTACACAGCAGCGGCTCATCTGAGCACTTTATAATCCCGGCCTGACCACAGGACTCGTTCTTTGCATAAAAACAACCAGCGTCGAGGCAGAGGGGATGCACCTCATTCACAACCAGCGAGCATCCCAGCGGTCAGGCCGCCGCAAAGAGTCGGGGGTGAGCGGCAGAGCATTTCTTCCTGCAGTCCACGCAGCCAGCACATGGCCTGCTCCATGACATCACTGTCGGAGGGTGGCGAACCTCCGTGTTTGTGTTCACGCGGAGACTAACCACACGTGCACCCGAGCACCTGAGCGAGAGGACCGAATGTAAATGTGAATCTTCTAGGAATGTTTGAATGCGCTGATTCTATTTGAACTGCTTGTTTCCCAAACCTCCACGTCTGGGAAATGCAGTATGCCCTGTTTCACCATCACCACCCTGCAATTTTGTTGCCGCCACCGCCACCACCACTTCCAGTATGCAGAGTGGAAAGTATTATCTCTGTATTATCAAACACCCGTTTGGTTCACCTGCTGTGGCAGCGCAGCAGCTGGCACACCTGCAATGCAACCCATGGTCTGTTTCCCACAGTGATTTCATGCGGTGCATTGTGGGTGGTGAGGTTTTGGGAAAATGGCAGAGGCGGCCTACTACAAAATCTAATGTGAGAGGGAGATCCTGAAGTACCCTTCACCTCCCCATCTGCCATCTCTCACAGTCTCGGGGCTTCAGCCCGGGCAGAGCAGAGAGACAGGCCGGTCTGTGGGAGGGAGCCAGGACCATGCAACCTTTACCCGCCGAGCAACGCCAGCTTCCAATTTAACACACTCGGAAAGCGGGAAGGCGCCCACACAGAGCACAGTGGGCAGGAACTGTTGGAGTGTGATCTCAGCTGAATTACTGTTGATTCTAGGACGGATTCTAGGAGGAGGAGGTCCTCCTCCAGAGCAACGCTAAATTAAGATACAACAGGATACTGAGAAATAAACAGCCGTTGTGCATTTCTTTGAGATCAAAAGTCATGCAATAACTCCCACAAAGCAATACTCTTAGGTAGCTGACAACCCTGGATCCATTCCCACAGCTCTGCAAAAACACTTGATTTTAATGTGCTGCTGTAATTCTGGAAAATGTGAGATGAAATTATTTTTTAGCTCTTGGGAGAAATGTAATAGATCTAACATGTAGTAGGCATTGTACTGTAGATATACTTTTTATTGTATAGTAGATAAATGAGTTCTGTTCCACAACAATAAGATTTTCATTAAAAAAAAAAAAAAAAAACTTCTTCAAAAATATCAGCACTTTCTCTCCATGCCCACAATCATATATGAACATTTACGGTGTCCTTAGGCTCCCTAGGTGCAGACAAATAAAGTCAGAGCTGAGTCCAGTCAACAGCCAGAGCAGTGTTCAGACAATACAGTGTGATTGGTAGGTGCTTGACACAGGCAGTGCCAGGGTTTAGCGTTCATTTACACCTTGCAGATCACAGCGCTATTTTTATGCGCCTGTGAAAGACACCAGGTGGAACATTATAGAGACCGCAGGCATCATCTGGGTAACTGCTTCAGCTCGCAGTCGCCACCACCTGAAGTGCTCAGGCACCATTCAACCCTGAGGGGGTAACGCTTAAGTTGTACAGTTAGGTATTTGAAGTAAGTACTTTAGAGGACTGCAGAGGAGCAAGCAGAGAGTTTAAATGCCCTGACCAGGTAAACAAAGAATAAGCACACATCTGATTAAAGGTGGTTTCAGGCTAGCAAGCCATGACCCACGTATGAAAGTGACATTTAGGAATTAAAATTAAAAAAAGAACCATGTCGCCCGGACAATTTAATGAGCGGCACTGTCTTTGCCTCCCTCTCCCTGTGGGGAGTGACCTTTCTGACTCCCCGGTGACAACATTCCCTCCAGAGTTATTGGGTCTCTTTCTCAGTTACACTGGAATGAAGAGAGGAGTAGCCTCACCACACAGACGCTGACCTTTAATTTGACTCAGTCAGGGACGACCATGGCGCGCAACGCCTAGCTGACCAGCAGCATCAGAGAGAAAACTGGACTAAGCACTGGAATGAGCTGAAAGCCCAGGACCTTGTCATGGGGTCATGCTGACAGACTTCTTTTCCATACGGACTGTGTGTGCAGGATGAAAGTATGAAGGATTAACACACACAAACTGATCACAGAAAGTGATTGCTGAATGACTCTAAAAGGTCTCAACCTAGCTGGCAGTCAAATATTCTACTGAAAGTGTCACTGAATTGTATTGGTTTTTGGTTAGTCATCATTTTTATTATTTACCAAAATAATGTTTACATGACCTTTTTTGGTAGACAGATTTTTTTTTTTTTTTTTTACTTTTGAACAAAAACTAATTATTTCTAATTGACTAATTATTTCCTGCCTTCTGCGAGAATGCTATGCTAATTGTAATACCCACATGTGTTTTGAAATGTGCATTACATCAGATAAATAAATAAACACTTTTTTTTGCAAAAACTACTGGATGAAGAATCATTGAACCTGGTGTTCGGGTGAAGATTGAACCAGGGGAAATCTATCCAGTTCTGATGTGGGTCCAGGATTGTTTGATCTCTTGAGATGGGCCATTCACAGTTTTCCCAAGGAATATTTCATGCATCTCGGTTGATAAAACAAAAAGCATGATGAGGTATTAAGGTATAAAGGGACATTCTTTTTTTGTACAGTAATTTTTAATTTCTGTCTAAAAAACTCAATATAATGTGAAAACAGTGGGTAGAATCAGATTTATTATTTGTTAAAGAAGCTGCACAGCTTTGGTTACCAGCACAAATTCAGTAATACCCTCAAAGTTTCACATTATACCGTTGGAAGAAGATAACACTGGGAGGTCAAGGATGAAGCTTTTTACTTTGTCAGAGCTCTGTATTCTGCCAAGATTCATTCCTGTAAAATTAGTCTCTGTAGATGCAATACAAAACATGATGTCATTAACTTAATCATTGCAATTTGAGCTGCAAGTAGGGACCAGGTGTGTGTGTGCGTACGTGTTTCTGTGTGTTTAATCTCAGTAAAAAAAAAAAAAAAACCTTCTGAAGCAGATTAAACCTTACACCTAATTACTGTTATCTGCAGCCATTTCACAAGGGCCCTTGTCCTTTTTTATCTCCACCATCACATTCAGAGGGAATGTGAAGGAAGACTCCAAACGCTGGACAGAAAAAAATAGTCAATATATAAAATAATGACAATCGCAATTTAGCTCCGGCTGCCAATGATCTGCAGGACAAACATATCAACAACTGAAGGAATGTAGTTAATGATTCATTCAGCAAGATATTAGGCGTGAGTCTTTCACTTTCGTTTTAATCAAACACCCGGTGGCGTTGAGCAACTTCATTTGAGTCTGAGCAGAAAACAGCAGTGCTAATTTAGTTTGACATCACCTTTAATCACCATAACGAGCGACACCATACAATCATTTTTTTTTTAATCCTACTATGTAGAAACTGAGGCATGGCTTTGGAATTCGAGACGAGCGAGGGAGCAAACATGACTGCTGCTTTTCATCTAACATACTACGAAGACACATTAATGAGATCTACGCCCACTCAATTATACAGAAGTGTGTTAATTATGTTTGTGTCAAACATTCTGGTCGGAAACCATGGGAGCAGCACGACCAGCAAATTCCAGTGTGTTAACGGCCTTGAGTTCTCTGCAGCATTGGGTTGTGAACCGGCTCTTTGCTGCATCATCCATCCTCTCCCCATCATTCACGGTATGAATGTGACTTATCAATAATATGCTTGATTAAAACTACAACTTTGCCAAACTATTCTCCTGTCTAAACAAATAACCTCTGTGGATAATTTCATTGTGATCTGTGGTCTGAAATTAAACCCCCCCAAGGGACCACTTGCTCCTTGTTGTCTAACAGCTGCATGTACAAATACACACACATGTGCAAATAAAACTGAGCTTGGTTTGCTGGTTCCCATTAATGGCTGCCTGGGGAGCAGAGGTGGTGTACTACATGAAATGAATCATGGAGTGTACAGATGATCTAACTGTGGTCTTGCTGGAACAGAGTGGGGTCATTTTCTGCAGCAAATTGTTGAAACTATCACTGATTGTTCTTTCAGTGCCCCCCTCATTCGACGTAAGCGGTTCAAGGCTGTTTCTGAACTGGAATTTGTCGCAGAGACTCAGTTGCCAGGGAGACAAACAAGGCAATATTTTCACTTGATGACTGGTCTTTCTTTTAAAGCAGAAACCCCAAAGATTACAATTTTAGTAAGACTACTTACTCACAAAGTTAAGACAGTCCTTTCTGTTCAAATGTAGCACATGTTCCAGAACAGAACAGAATCCAAGCAAATAACAACACAAATTAAAACTATTTCTCAGCGTTAGGGTACCTGGTGTACTGTCCATGACAGCGGTGTACAGCGGTGAGGCTCATGCCAGGAGATAACTCAGGAAGTCAGAGAAGCAATGAATCCCGGGCACACAAAGACTTCCCATTTCTGACAAGAAAGATTTTTTATGATGATAGTGATGTAAATGGAAATCACAAGGCAGCGATGAACGTAGATAATAATTGTTATTTTCCTGACAAACTCCTACGCAGTCACGTCACATGTGTCCATCATCAGCGCCGTGTGTGATTCTGACCTCCAGCTGCTGCTACTGTGCGTCACTTCTCTGCAGCACTGACTGATAATCACCATTGGCTTAAATTGTAAATCGCAGTTTGTTGGTTTCCGGTTTGCTTCTCACAAATGCATTCATTCTGAGGATTGTCCAAATATTTGCCACATGAGTGGATGTTACACAGATTTAATGCTGGAGAGTTAATCCCATTTAGATTCGCTGTGATGTCATTCAGTTTATATTTGACTCAGCAGAACCACAGCAGAGAATCAGTAGGATAGTGTGTTATTACTGAACATACCAGCTGCATCTCCTTTATGTACCAATACCCTGCTGATCACACTGAAGCACTCTCTAAGGCTGTGGTACCCTTTAATTAGATTTATTTTGGGCTCAAATAAACTCCAGCCAGCCCATAGAGGTCACCTCATAATAACGGCTCTGATGCTTTGACAAGAGCTGCTTGGAAAATAAACAAGGCAACAAAAAAGGATGTTAAATATAGCTGAGCTCTTTTCTAATGAACCAAGCAGATGTTTCCATTCTGTTCGAGCCTGTGGGCTGTATTTGGTTTATGTGTTAGACTGTTGTGGCTTTTAACTGAGAATTATGTTCTTATACTTTGAGAAAGAGCTGAAAAGACGTTTGAAAATGTCACGTTAATGCTTTCTTTTATATATCATTACCCCACCAGGCTGATTCCAGATTAACATGCTCACACTCACACACACACACACACACACACGTTTCCTCTGCAGGGACATTACTTTAATTTCCCTGAGACGTCTACTAACCGTAACCATGGCGACTGATCAAACATTGGCTTTGATCCAGTTTTTTATTGGCTTTTATCACCAATTAACTGGTTAATCTCAAGTCGTCCCCAAAGGTACCACCCACATACACACAAACAAGACGTGGAGGATCACGCTGAGGGTATTTGGTTGGGTCTTGGCATGCTGCGGACGGGCCAAGCTGCCGGTTTCACTGGCTTCCTCTTCAATTAGAATTTGTGCATTTGCAAACTCTGAGTATTTTATGTAAAGTCACAGTCTGTAATTAAGCTAATTTCAGCTAAAGCAGTCTGTCGTCAGCCCAGTAAATATTGAACTGCTGCTGGCCTCAGAGATAAGACATCAACTGTCCTACAGAACTGTGTAATCAAAACCTGACGTAAGATCACATTAGAAATGTTGCATGTTGCGTGATTTAGCCTCTGATGGCCTAAATATAAGAAAATGGCTTAAATTCTCCTCAAGAAGAGCTTTTAGCAGATCCCTCTGTCAAGGGCATCAATGAGATCCACCTTCTGAGGCTGAGCTTAGGCATAATAATGTGTCTTCTTGACATCATCATCCTCAGGTCACCTAGCAAACATTCACCTCCATTAACACCACCAATGAAAAAAAGTCAAATGTCTGTGGAAGAGCTGTCTCTTTGGAAATCCACTGGAACTCAAGTCATTTATTTTCAATTTGTAAACAAGAGTTTTATTTTGAATCTATAATGGAATGTCAGTAAATGTAGTATGGTGTCTTCAAGCTGAGAAAGATTTTATTAACACTTCAGTGCAAATATTTAATGTTTCATTTTAGCTCATTTATTACCAACCAGGTTTTTTTCCACCCTCCCCACAAAAGAAAGAAGGTCATCATCACCTTCTCATTTGACAGTTTCTTGTCTCTTAAGCGAAGCAATTACACCACTCAGCCACACATTTGGTAAGAGAGAGTGGGAGAGATCCTAAAGTTAGAATCCAATCTCCTTTTTCCTTTTCTTTAACAGCCAGGATTAAGAGAGTCAATACTGCTAACGACTATACCAGTGTAGTACAAAGTACTACCCCCCGCCCACAACACACAAACAGTGCAAGGTGCACATTTTAGCCTAACAGCAGTCATTTGCAGAATAAATAAAAAGTATAAATAAAACGACCAAACTGCTGCTCATTCGAAAACTGGAGCTTGCAAATGGCAGAGTGTTCAGAGTGTGACCGAGTTCCTCGCCATGTTTACTCCAGAAAATTGGGGAATAACAGCCTGTCATACAGTGACACATCAGCCTTTGTTATAGAAATTACTTTGCTCTTCGCCCAGCTCTCTGATACTAGGTCTCCTGGACAAATTGTCCATTTTGGAAGAGTCGACTAAATGGAACTGTCTTTTGGATGTTGCTCTACGGAAGCACAAAGAACCGGGAGATAGGAATCCAATTATCCAAGGCAAATAAAGTATGTCTCATTTAAGATGTGCTGCTGCTGCGACAGGAATGGTGGCATCACAATTTTCCCAAATTTACTCTCTATCAAGTGCGCCATCTCCCGCTGTACACTAAGTCATCTGCAGTCATATACTACGCGCTGGCAGGCATTCCAGATTATACGAAATATTTTGAAGGCCCAGGAAACATGGCTGTCAAAGATAGAAATGTTTACTCACATGTAGCGTAGGTGTGGGTTCTGAGCGAACGCTCGAGCCTGGATCACCTTCAGGTTGCAATTCATGATAGTTCTGTGATGAAAGATAAAATACAGATGAAGTGGTACAGAGGAACAAAACTGAGTCATTTATTTCCCTCCTTTACAGACACATGCACACAGTATCACACTGAGATGATCACATAACTGCATCGAGCCATGTTTAAGTATTTTCTGTCACTTCATTTTACTGCGTTCCATTGTGCTTTTACCTCTCTATCTCTGCGTCATATTTGTTTTTATTTATTGAATCTTTTCCAGTGTGAACAAGTTTTTGTTTTTTTTGTTTTTTTTTTATTTGGGCTAAATCTTCAAATGAACTAAATACAAACAAATGTGGGAAAAGGATACTGCTTTACTGGTTTATGTCAAGGCATTTTTAGATATTCATGTTCATAGCAGCTGTAATGATCTGTCTGCTCTAATTCTTCATTTGCGTAAGAGCTGACACTGAAATGGAGCCGCACTTAGAACCAGTGTGTGATGAAAGCCGCGTGAACGTGCACGTCTTTACTGTAAAGCAAGAGAAATTAGACCATGCATTTTACACGTTTCCACCATTGTGTTAACTTTTACTGAGCAAAATAACTATGCAGTTAAAATCCAATCCTCCTTTTTTTCTGGGGGACCCCTCATGGAATCCTCCCAAGGAGAATCCATTGTGACCCAGTTTGGAAACCACTGTTCTGGGCAACAATGGTAATGACTTCTAATCTTGTAATCACAGATGTCTCTCTCCAAAGAAGTCATTGACATCATCAGTGAGCGCCTCATAACGCAGTGTGCCGATTATACCCAGCTGTTGGTGCCAATTAACTTGGAGAAGCCTGATCACACTTCTGTGGTGTTTGACAGCGACCTGGTGTTTCATCACATACAAGTTCCCAATGTGGGGCTCTGGGGCCGACAAGGGTCCTTGAAAAGATGCAACTATTTTACAGCCTAGAAATTAACAAACAATATTGACACTTTGGTTATGGTGCCATCCTCCCTGAACACAATCGTCAAAGGGCGCTTCTGATGTTCACCACATGAAACACAGTCTGGTTGATGCCTAAATTATGAATGATGCCAACTGGCAGCTATCTTAAAGAAATGCACACATTTATCACACATGTTAACAGGGACATTAATTCTGCACTGGTTTTCTAAATGAAACCCGTCAACACTGGCAGTGAAGTGATCCGACAGCCTGACCCCCCTGTTCCTTGTTCCTCTGTGCCACAGTGTGTCATTAAAAAGAAATCACAGAGGCACAGTGCTGCAGTGGCTGACATGTTCCCTGACAACCAGGCACACAGATTTAATCCCACATACAGCACCCCACACTGCTGTAACAGTTTAGTAGTCTGTTTATAGTGTATTCATCCACAGCTGAAAATAGACCCCAGCGAATGAACTATTTTTACTGTTACTTGTTGTCTCTGTTGAGTATGTTTGCCAAAAACTACAGCTCCAACCTGTAAAATGAGATTATTACGCCCGTTCTAAATAATTACGAGAATAAACAGATAAGGGCTAGCCAATCAGTGATAAAATGTTTTTTTCACCCCTGTAGGTTGGGTTGTTTATTTGTCTGCAAGAAAGCTACAAAATCGATTTTCACAAACTTTGTGGAAGTGTGGCCAAAAAAGAACCCATTGTAATTTTTCGCAGATCTACATTTCTTTTTTTTTTTCTGAACAAAGACACAAAATGTTACGCTTCCATTAGCATTACAGGCTAGGGTGTTTTTTGACATTGTTATAAATGTCCCAGGAAGTAATTGAAGGATCCTGATGAATTATGAGGCATATAAATGAACTAATAGAAGTGTGTGCAATTAAATTAGAATCAAATATTGAATATAAAACTAAATATTAAATATAAAAACAAATATCAAATTCAATATTACATATTTGTTTCAATTTAATTTCAATTCAGATAAGGGAGGCAAACGTTGAGGAGTAACTTGCTCCCGTCTCTCTGGACTGCTTACAGTCCCACAAGACACCATCACATGAGGTAACAGCAATTCCTGGGAAACCCCAACTTCAGGTTGGGAGCTGGCATCCCCAGACAAAGCAGTGGTAATGAGAAAAATGCTAATTTAGTGTTGGAGATATCGCGCTTGGCTTCCCTGATGAAGGATCAAGGGGATCGGGGGAGAGGCCAACAGAGAATACGATTTTCTAAAGAGAGCAAAAAGCACAGAGGAAGAGGAGGTTGGAGTCAGCAGCTGAGGGAGGAGCGCCACAGGCAGAGGGATGTAAAGGATGTGGCCTCACAGAGCAGGGGAGCAAGGCAGGAAAGGAGCGTAACATTGCTTCAAGGAGGGAAGAGATGAGAATGAAAAAAAGCCCCAGTTCTACAGCAAGGGCCGCTAATTCAATTTCCCCCGCTGTTTTTCAGTATTATTTGATCAGGGGCTGCAGCAAAGGGGATGTTCCACCAGTGTGTGACTTTAAAGAATTAAAAGGTTGTTTAAACATCAGCCTGCATTAGGCTCAGAAACACGCCTTTCAATCCATCTTTCCTTCACACAATCCGACTAACGACTTGTCGCCTCCACTGAGCATTAGCCTGGATTGAGTCATATTCAGTGACGTATCGGACATTAAATCCCAAACCGTGGCCGATGCTGCTGCTGCGGCTCTGCTCTTATTTTACAGAAGAAAACCACTGGCCTCTCTGCAGCAAGCAAACAAGCAACCTGATGGAAAACAGGGATTAACATTGGTACAGGTTTCATTGAACTCGCTCAGATCTGAAGCAGGGTAGGACTGAGAAACAAAGGAGTGTCAGTGGATGGCCTCCCCCTCCCCCGATGACAGCATCAGCACTCACAGTCTCTGCAGTCCAGTGTAGAGCTCCATATCGACATCTCTCAGGGTCTGCAATCCTGTCCAGTTCTCTATGTGTCTGTACAAGGAAAGAGAGAGAGAGAGAATAGTAAATGAAAGGCTCTCGTTCATCCGAGGAGGAAGAAAAACAAACCAAGAAATATGGCGGAAGGAAACTTTATTTTCCCAGTCCCAAATTGCAAAATAACTGGCTGCGGGTCGTCAAAGTTTCAAAGTTATCTTCATTAAATTGCAGTTTTTTGGAACAGCTCTGACGGAGCACTCTCTGCTGCCCTATGATAGAGTTAATTGCCAAAAGGCAGCTTCTGAAGTTTAATCTATGTGACCGAACGTGTGAGGGGGACAGAGCAAATAAAAGCTGCAGATGACTTTACTTGTGCTAATACCATCAGACTCCCTGGGAAAACACTATGCCGACAGGATAAAAGAAGGGAGGCTGCCATCTTTCAATTGGCTTAAGGGAAAAGAGCATTTGTAAATGATTTGTTTGCTATGGTTTGGAAATGAAATAGGCAACACACACACACACACACACACACACACACACACACACTGGTTTCAATTAAGCCAGAGAAATGAGGAGCTGTAGCAGGGGCTTGGCATGGGCTGTATTGCTTTGTTTTGGAAAAGTTAAATATGATTAAACGCTAAAGGGAACTTCATTCCAAAGGTCAAATTTTGAATCAATGAACCCAACAATCAGTGAGACGCATAGAGGAAGAACAGAGGTAGCTTTTTGCATGTCACTGCGATGTTTTTATCCGGCCAACGACATGTCCATACAGAGTTTAGGCACCGCGACACAGCCACACATAGCCTTTTATATACATGACAGTCCCGCAGCTCAAGTGTTACATTGGAATTACACTGAGATTTCCCTGCTCCGTATGAGTTCTATAACCAGAAAACAGTGTTTTCTCACAACAACAGCAGGGCAGAAAATAACATCTCTGAACTTGGCATTGGGGAAAATTCTCTGCTCCTGTCACATATCTTTTGGCGCTGCCCCACATCCAGGCGCATCACCTGGAGAGGGGGATGCAAATGGAACCAACACCAGTGGAAGGAGGACCTTATTACTGGTCACCGGGCTGCCAACTACTCATGAAGGCAAGCAGGTGGGAGCAGTTAGTGATAAGAGAGCAAGGGTGCGGCTGCTTCTGGATGCTTTTTCCAGACAAAGAGTTTTAAAATACTAACTACACAGAGAAGCCCAGCGATTTTGATGGTAATGGGAGCTGAGGCACAGGAAATTGAGCCTGGATTCACCAGATGTTTCAGGAGATCCAGACTGAGCACAAACAACATTTGTGCAGGTGCACCAGAAACTGTGACTGTTTCTCGATTGGGTTTGTTTGCCTTAATCTCAACTCAATTCAGTTGCTCCCTCCCTCTGCTGGTCTGTTCTCTACTGCTGCTCTCACACGCATTTGCTTGCTTAGTGATTTTGTCAACAATAATCTGCCTGTTGCATCAGGTTCTGTGATGTTCTGGATAAATACATTTATACACATGAGTGTTTCCATTAAGCCCCAGAATGCTGATTAGTTTGTTTTCCCAGGCCTCATGCAAATCATTGCTGGGTCTACTGCAGGCGACAGGGCGTTGATCATTATCACGGCCACTCTGCCACTCAGTCATACACGCTCTTTTATCACCGTGACACCACTCAAGTTGACCAGTGGAGAGTGAAGTGCGTGTTTGTGCGAGTGGCTGACAACATGTGCCTGCTGTCACTGCGGCGCTCCGACCAAGGAACTTTACTGATGTGCAGATTGTCGTTCTTGCACTGACAATGACTGATTATGAAGACGAGGCGCCTCGGTGACGGGGCAGACTCTCAGGAAATGAAACACTGGGCTCTGATGGTGAGGCCAAAATCCACATTTGCTTTTCGTTAAGTGTTTTTTTTTTTATTTTTTTTTTTGCAGGGTCGAACCGCCTCTACAAACCATGAGCAAGAATGTAACACAGGATATGTCTTTCAGAACAAAAAGTCAAAGTACCTCGATTCAAATTAGGGGATTATCACCCTAACATGACACTGTTGATGAATTGAATCAATTAGTCTCTTAATGGACGTATCCGTTTAACAGTGTATAAAATTAGGTTTTTATTGTGTGGTGTTATTTGTGTACTTGTACTGTGTTAATTAAAAAGGATACGTTGGGCAGTTTTACACATATTTAATTACATTGTGTCAAAGTGTCACTGCCTCATAGATAGCAATTAATAACAATGATAGGAATCGTTGTACAGACAAAAGTAAATTAAATAAGGCTTAAGTTACATGACAGGTAAAACAAGGACTCAAGTATAGACATTTCACAATAAAAGAGAGTGCATTTAATGCATTGAAATATTATTATTATATTGTAATGACACACAGATATCCAACTATTTTATTTGCCACAATGCTCCACATCACCAATCTGGACCTGGGGAGGCTCTGTATATTTATAAATGCTTTCTTCTGAGAGAAAAGAATCAGTATTTTATTTTATTTTTTCTGTGCCAATTTTGGATTTAAAAAAGGGATTCTATTTGGATGTACAAGAGAAGGACAAGAAAAAATATCATAGCAACAAAATAAAAGCTCACACCTTCCTGGTCCTTTGAGTCTTTTCAAATGATGAAACAACTTGCATGATCATAAACTTGCAAAATGTTTATTGGAAACACGAGAAATCTGATGATTAAATTGATTCATGCAAAAATTAGAATTTGCAATTTAACAACACACACTGTGCAGGGATCTGAGCAGCGGCCATTGTTTGTTCAGTGTGTCTGACGGTGTTTTTTTATTGTTTCTTTCTGCATTAGGAAAGTTTTTGCAGAGTCTGGCATCTACCGTGATTAAAAGGCGATATGACAGTCACGCATCAGCATCTCAACAATATTTATGCTTGATGCTCTGTGATGTTATTTTGCGCAATCCTCATTTTCATCAAGCCACTGTCAACAAACAGCAGAGGCAGGAAACACCTCCCTGCGGACATGAGCACATTGTCGGCTCTGAACCTCTGATTGTCTGCGGCACATTGAATATGCATGTGGATTAGACGGCTGTGAAAAGATGGATATGAATAACAAAGATGGTGTGATAATGCTGGGGCGTTCAATCTCTGTCCTGTTATTCGCGAATCCTTGGAGGACGCACGAATAAAATGGTACAAAAATAAAATCAACATAATTTGAAAAGTAATGGAGACGCTTACATTTTACATTTTCAGGCATTCGAGTTGACAGTCTCATCCAGACGTGCAGCGAGTGAGACAGAGCAATAATTTGAATTGCGGCTCTGTCAAAATGAATATCAACAGAAGTGAGGGGATTTGAGCAATGAGAAGAAAAGGGGATGTGAGCTTTTATTTTTCTTGACAGCATGATTAGAATGAAAGACTAAATCCTTTATCGTCTCTCTTATCTGCCTTCAAATTATTTGTTCTCTTTACACTTATTTTAATCCCGTCCAAAGCGTTTTCTCCATCGACACATTTGTTACGTTGTTGTCAATAAGTGGCGGCTACGGAGGAAATAAGCAGGACACTAACGGAACAAATTGTACAGACAGATCTCGCAGCGTGCTCTCTAACATTCAGGCCCGTGAAATTACAGCCACCTTCCATCTGCTTTAGAAAATGACTGCCAGCAAAGTACAATCTAAACTGGGTGGCAGGGTGGTTCGGTGCTCGAGGAGAACACCCTGGAACCAAACAGTAACAGATTCAACCCCACTGACAGCCATCTGTTGTGTTGCACTAGCCCTGGGCTACACACTGAACCCCTACCTGCTACTGTATCGGAGCTTCTGTGACAGAAAAATGCATTATAAAACACTTTTTTCTTTTATTAATATGGCTGAATGCTTTTCATTTAAAACAGGATAACTTTACAAACTGGATTAAAAGTCGAAGAGAAGCTCTGCTCTCCTTTGTCACTGCTTGTGTGGATGTCTTTAGTTGTAAAGACCCAGCATACTGAACTTTTTGTCGACCCTCTTACTCAAGCGACGTGTTTAACCTCTCATTTGCCCACAAGAATTTGGTGCTTTTGATTGGGACTAGACATCTTTCCATTGTTCAGTAACTATAACTGCATTTACCTGGACCTCAGTAATTACATATTCTCAATGATGGATTGTTAAAAGAATATTCCATTCATATGTCACAGAGCATATCAAAATTCCCACAATGACCTTTCATTCTACACATAATGCAGTCAAAAGAAGCATGTCTAGTCACAATGCTCCACATTATTTTGGTGGTTTCTTACTCAGAGTACAATCCTGTAAATGCAAAGACAATCAGATAATGTTGTTAACGCTGTCTTACTTAAACTATTGCGTTCAGTGGGTTATAGGGTTAGGAATAAAGTGAGCAGCATGCCATCAGTAGGGAAGCCGTGGTTCTGTCATTCAACAAAGTGATACTGTGGTATCTCATACTGCAGCATTATCAAATACGACATCTATAGCTTTGTGTCTGGTGTTTCAGTTGGTTGGTGATCAAGATCAGCCACGCCATTGAGAAAATATGATGGACATGACGTTTGTTTCAATACAACACTATCACTGGAGCATTTCCTCAGTTAGAATATGTGGCAGATCCAAGATACATGAGTCCCCCAGCAGCTCCAACAACAAATGTCTTCTGTTTCTTTGTAATCTCCTCTGATTCTGCCCATTGTTTCCAATGCCGCTGTCTGTCTGTGATTTATGACTTTGTTGGGATGATCTACAACGCTCGGATCACTGCCTTAATGGGAAAATGTTTAATAAAATAGAATGTCTCTGGTGTGTTCCTGGGATATTGATCTACATTCTGCCTCCCTCTCTGTTTTCGTGGAGGCAGAGCTGCACTCTTCTACAGCCTAAACACTCCAGAGTAGGGACGCAGTGGTGAAGTAGCACTCCTCTAGATTAAAGCGCACGCCTAACATCAATCAGATAACCTGTTTCTGCTGTGTGTGCGCACGCACGGGTGTGTGAGTGTGTTAGTTCCTTTTTTTTTTTCTTCTTTTTTTTTTGAGCCTGACTCACAAGTATTTGCGAGCTGCGTTGTAAAGATGAGGCGGGGAGACACATGAAAAGGACACAGAGGAAGCAGCGATGATGAAAAACAGAACAAAGGAAGCTATTTCGCTCAACATTTACTGCAGCTGGTAGGCTGGAACAAGTCATCCTCTAAACCAATCATGGGGGACATTTGGCATTCAAAGCTTTTAAAATGGGAATCAAGTATTACGATCGCTGCAGTTTCGCTCACTGAGACAAACCCGCGCCTGCTACCTCTATGCAATGCAATCACACGCACAGGGAGACAGATGTAGCAGCCACTTCCTTCCTAATGTATGAGCCAGTGAAATTATATCTGCCTTCCATCTGATTAATAAAATGACATCCAATGTCATGTGGAGGGTCGCTGGACCACATTCAGCTTCATGTTCAGAGTTTATAAGGAGGACGCAGGCCCCTGCAGCTAAGGTCAACCGCTCACCCAAAGGTCTACAGTTCAAACTCCAGTCTTACCAGTCTGCATGGAAATGGCAATACATTGTACTGGAACATACTTTAAGTGGCCATTAAAGCTTGATATAATTATAGCACAAATACAAATGCAATACATGTTAAAGAATGGAGTCCATGGGTCCCGTCCCTGCCTCTCTTCACCCCAGTGTTGGTCATAAAACAGGGCCTAGGCGTATTAGCTCACTGAATCTTCCTTTGATAAATCAAGTTTCACGTTAAAAATGTGATTCTGCGCTCATATTGGCAGACAGAGACGTCATGGAAACAAATGGGCCCACCTCTTATCTGGCTGCTCTTTTGCGGGAAAAATATGAAAACTGGGTAAATTGTGACAATTTGTCTCAATTACATTAACAGCCGAGACTGCGAGCAGGAGAAAATGATATCGATATTAAAGTGACAGGCAAAATTGACCAAATTACAGCTATATTAAAAATGATTTGCTCTGTATGAAAACAATGGATTCAGCACTAAGGATGAAGCCCAATTTTTCCAGCGACAGCAACTGAAAATCCATAGGGAGTGAGAGACGGCGGACGGGCGAGGGGGGTAGCCTAATAAAGGGACTTCGGTTCAATACGGAGTGAAATGAAAACTAGCAGGGAAAAAAAATCACTTGATTCCTGTAGTTATCAGGGGTTTCTCAGGGACCGAGTCTCTGGGCAAGAGACGGTCTGACAGCCAGTTGCTTCTCCTAAGTGCTGGACTCTGTGGACGCGGCCATTATAGACGACTCAATATAGAGTGCTTTTTAGAATGGACTGGAATGACTGTGTGGTTAGTTCATGCATATGTGTCATAACATACAGTGGACGAGTATGTGAGTGTGTGTATGTGTACAGACCTTCTGGAGACTCTCATCCGTGTAACTATTTTGTTGTGATTATAAAATTAAACTACACGCAGCTCTACTCACAGTAAGAATATCTGTGAGCAAGGCAACCGTTCAGGTCACTTCCTACATGTGGGAAAGTCGCGCTGTCCTGAAGCCACGCCAGAGCCATCAGCTCAGAGTGTTTTAGCACTGCTAATATCCCCGGCCAGGATGCCATCCCACGGCTTTGCCCCCAGACTGTTCTGTGTCACCAGTTTGCCGATCCAGCCCCGGGTGGAAACTACCTAAGCCTCTAAGTGTCACCCCTCGCTTCAGGCTCAGCCAATCCACAGTGGAGATTTGGCAGGGCTGAACGTCGAGGGAGCACTGGTCCGTGCTCTGAAAGGTATCAACACTTCGCACATGACTGAGCTCAAGCATTTGTGCCCAAAATGAAAATGACTATAATTAGCATGCCATTTTACCAAGTGACATCAAGCTATGATCCTCTCCGGATTCAGCTGACTCCATACTGGAGTTACTCAGCAGTAACTCAGAGGGCAACGGATCTGCAAATCATCGGATGTCATTTTCACCACAATGCACCTCTGAGTGCATCAACACACGTTAAGCACGTCATCGTGACACCATTAAGGCTCTGAATCTTAAAAACAGGACATTTCCAAAGTGCAGTGGCGCCCTGATTCATAAATTCTACATGTTATCTTTGACATTAAGAGTTTGCTCTGTTGTCATTGGAACTAAAATTGAGCACATAAGCATTTATGCGGAGTTGCATGTTGATAGATAAATGCACCACTGATCACTTCAGGCTCGCTGCTCACATGCCAGACATCCCCGATCATGCTGCCCTGTCCCCGGTTAAAACTGTTCCCGAAAATGTCATCAGTTTGAATGAGAGAGACAAAAGTTCTGCATAGACACAAACTCTATGTCACGGTGCCCGAAAACAGAATACAATTATTAGCATTCACGATCTAGAGAGCTGGTGCAGTGATTTGGTGCATGACTTTTAACCAAGGGGTCCTGGGATCAAATCTGGGTGGGCACGGGAAATATTTTCCACATGATTTAAAAATTAAAGTAAGTAAGTAAGTAAGTAATTAAAGTAAAGATGACCTTGTAATTGTCCCATTATTTCATCATGATATCATTTGAATTTTGACCACAAAAATGTCTCAGATTTTAATGCCATAAATCTGGTCACCACATGCTAATACGTCTCAAGCTTCAACCACATCTGGAAATATGAAGAGGATGGAAGGAGTCAATCACTGAACCATTATTTAAAAATTAACACATTATATTTAACACTATATTTACCTGTTGGAATGTTTCACATATAGATTTATCATACAAACTGCAGCAGTAGCTTCAGTGGCTAATCTAAACCCAGTGAGACCTGTGTAAAGGAGGCACAAAGGAAGGGCCGTCCAGGAGCGGTGTTTTCCACTGAAGAGACGGATGTTGACCTTTTACATACAAGCATACAGCTATGACACACAAGATGTGTAATGTGGACATTGAGCCAAAGATATGAAACCATTTACAACACACACACACACACACACAATCACACGCAGGGTTTAGTGCCTTCAGGCCAATTGCCTGTGAGGAGCAGAAGGATACGACCACAGCAAAAACCTGAGCATGATTCAAGAGGCTTTCTGCTGCTGTCAGCAGTTAGACCTCAACTTTTCAAAGCGCCAGTGTCCTGCTGAGCATGATAGGGTTTAATCAAATAAGTGATCGGATAAGCCTGGAGCCCTGCCAGAAATACCATGGCGTACTATGCATACGTGGCAGACCTTTAGCACAAAAATATTCAGTGTGCTGGGAATCCATCCCATCTGGACAGGCATAATCATCGAAATTAGAAGCATCCGATTTCATTCACAAGCCCAGTCAACTGCACACACTAATACTCAGCCTGTGGATATATTGCACGTATTGTCATACGTATAATTATACTGTGAAAGGTTTAGTGCCGTGGCAGTGTGACTGTGACTATGGGAGATTGAAATGAACGATAGAGGAGGCTTGGAAGAGGAAATGAAATTGCGTCGGATGTAGCAATAAGGATACAGTACACTACAGTACGCAGCAACGTGGCAGAACTGTCCCCCACAACGGTCTCCTCCTGGTTCTTCACCCACTTATCAGCATTTCATCTTTATGTTACACGAGACACTTTGAGTACCGCTTGACTGCCTATCTGATGATGCTACATTATCTTTAATGTCAAATCCATTCAATGCTATTACAGAGAAAGGGAAGGAAGAATATCTACCCCTGCAAGGAGAAATGAAGAGCCGAGGTAGAGAGGGACATACTGTGCGTTGAGCTGAATTTAAGGGCCTTTGATTATAGATTATGATGCCATCTGTTGTGGACGGTGGTCATACTGTACATGACAGGCAGCATATTCGATACGGGATGCCGGCACCTCCTGCTGCCGCTGCTGCAGCCGTTCATCTTGAATGAAGACACCTCTCTGAAGGCCAGCAGTCCACAGTGGGATAACTCAGACCCTGGCAGAGACAGCGGCGCTCGGCTTACAGCGTGAGGAGTGGATTAAATGTTCCGCGCACGTCCTTCATAGAGCTAGTCTCCTCCAATTTCAGGATATGATAAATGTGCAGCTGAGGGGCATCTCTCCTGGAGAATTCAATTAGGTAAGAAAAGAGAAGAGGATCACAGTGATATTAGAGAGCTGATCGGAGAGCTCCTCAGCCCTCCCTGTAATGAACAGCTCCATTCCTCCACCGTGACTAGATTGATTTGACTAGCCAAGCTCAGAGTTCATCTTCCTCTTAAAGTCTATCTCAAAAGGCTGGGTGTCATTGTGGATGAGAGAAGTTTGAAATTCAGAGTCGGGCTGAAATATGAGTGAAGGTTTGATATTGAGGCCCGGGGAGTGGAGCGTCTGCACGCTCCTCACACGTAGCAGCACTTTGAGATAACCTTTAAAGGAACTTTTCCGAACCCGGGAGAACTTGGCAGACTCTTTTAACTCCTCCCCTGATCAATAACTCAGATGTGCAATTACCTTACACCTTAATTAGCAGTTCATTATCCTCGCAAAGGCCTGACTGTGTGAATGGAACGTGTTCATCAAAACACAGCAGTATTAATTCTGGCTAATCAAACATGACTACGAATCATTTTGCATCTAGGACTGACCGTTAATGTTTGCATATTAGTCGGGACCGCTACATTTATCTCAGTCTCAAGGATGTACTTAATTGTGCAAGCATGAATCGTATAATTAGCTTTAATAGCATCTGATAAAGATCTCTATTATTTAAATACGTGACAACAAGTTTCAACCACTATCATGATTATGGAAGTTAATTGGCTGTATCTGTAAAACTTGTGATGCTCATCTCTATTCACCTGTAGTTTTAAAGCTGCTTTCAGACATTCTCCCCGGGGACTGTGTCAAAGAACGCAAATGTCTTAACGAGAGGCTCTGCCCTTTCTCCGGCCACTCTCCTCAACAAAGATTCCACAGAACGTATGAAACGCAGACGTGAGATGTGAGAACCCAGCAGGAGATCCTCCGCAGGATTCACCGCTGGAAAGAGGTGAGGCTGTCGATGACTCGGCTTCCACGAGACAGATACGAAAATGAAAGATGAAAGAAACAAAAAAAAAAAAAAAAAAATCTCTCAGGATGGAAACGGGAGCCTTAAACAAAGACACCTACAAACATATCAAGAGAGCTTGTAATGATGAAGGCTGACTCGTACTGTCGACGCACATGATCGCTGCAGCAGATTCATGCGACAGGCTCTGCCTCCGCCTGCTGCACCATCCTTCGCCCTAACACTCCACAGATACGCTTGAGTGGAGAATCTGAGGCAAACGCTTAAACAAAATGCTCACGTCTGAAAACACCTTATTCAATTTTTAACAAATGTTATAACAACATCCATAAAAATATGATTCGAGCTTCTTTAATTTTGTTTTTCTTTCCCCCCTTGATAGGAACTCTTGAAATTTAGGGACTCGACAACAACGAACATCCTCTCAGTCTACTTATCAAAGCAGACCCATCACCTGCGGAAAAAAAAACTGTCAATTACTGGGTTTGGGTTGAGTTTCACCCCACTGCACTCTTAGCATTCTGAGGTCTATCTTCCAGTTTACAGGGAAAATGATCCTTTTCATCTCTCATTCATTTTACATTTTTTTATCTGCCCGTTCTTTATCATCCACTGTATTCCATCACCCTCTCCGTGCGATGAACTCTGCCCTTGCTATAACTGGCTCTTTGTGATCTACAATAATGCATGTCACCCCTGTGATTACCTCAGCAGAGAGCACCAGTTACACGTCTGAAATGGAAAATAGAATCGGAATCAGAACGATTCTGATTCAGCAACTTGAATCCTTCTAGAATAAGACATGCCAGGAAATTTTTTGATGTTATATGAAGTCGTCAGTGGCTCCTCTATCTGTTTTTTTTCCCTTAAAACCCTTGAGGAGTATAATTGATTCATTTATATATCAATTATTTCTTGGCTCACTTTGTGGGCGTAAACTGGGCACAGGAATAAATTGGACTACCGTATGCATGGCCTCCAGGGTGACGTTAACATTACCACGTACTTGTAGCAGCCACAATGTTGCAATAAACATTAAACCTAAGATTAGGCTTTCTGTTAATACTTTAAGTCAGAGACTTACAATGAGTTAAACACAAGGAACACGGTTTATTGCTTAATTGAACCTAGAAAAAGATTAAGGATTTTATCGATCGTTTATTCATCAATTCTTTTTGAAGCCAGTGCTGTATTAAACATTCACCCCAGACTGTGACATTACGGCTTCGAGACGTTGCAGCACAGTGCTTAAAGTGTGAAAATGTCTTATTCAGGACCTTCAGGTGCTGACAGTGTGCAAGGAAACAGACAATGTGAGGAAAGATGCAGCGAAGGTGTGAGTCTGATGTGAAGATCTAAAAATAATATGAGTTCCCACTCTGTATCATCCAAACATAATAATAATAACAATAATAATGAGAACGATGATGACACTTTTCTCTTTCAGCAAAAGATTACGAGACAAATAATTCGAGGGAAGGAATAAGAACACACGTTAATGCCTTAAGAAATGTAAAGGTGTACACGGTCTCCAAAACAATTTAACCAATGTCTGGCATCAGTGGAGGACGTGCACGTGTATCTGCATTAAGGTCACTTTCACACATGACAGGCACACAGACGAAAGAGTGAATGTGTGAGTGTTCTCTGCGTCCTAAAAGAAATTCTGTGCTTAAGCAGTGGAAACTGTGAGGCCTGACTGAGTCCTGAAGGCTAAAAAAAAAAACGCTATTGACCTCAGGTAGCACACGGTAATAGGAAGCAGTACCGCACACCACGTTACAGATGTTTTTTACGAGCATGTTTTGGTTTCTTTTGAAGCTGTGGCTGGAACAAAAATTATATGGCAGGTTGTCACAGGATAATTAGAGGTAAACACTGGCTGCTAGTGGGAAAGCCAGTGCTGCAAGGGTTCGATCACCTTTAGTCTTAAGTCTAGACTCTGGAACAGTTCGAAGATGTGACCCAGCAGATCTGTGGAGCCTGTTAGGCCTGTAAGGAGTAATGAGGTTGGTTATGTAATGTGATGCAGGATAATTAAATTAATTCTAAGAGACTGAAGCGGCTGCATGGCTCCACTAGCTCAGCACGTAAACAACGTACAAGACATAAGGGCTTGTGTTATTTACTTTGGAAATATTCCTCAGTCGATAAAAACACGCTCGACTTACTGTCAAAAATAAGCTCCAGATCTGTGTTGCTGACTTTGTGGTCGGACTGAGTGGCCCAAGGACTGGTTATATTTCAGCTGAGCACTGTTTAAAGCCAGTGATGACAATGTGTGTTTTGTTTTCAAATTTGAAATGGTTTGGGACATGAATTGATCAGTGAGGTCAATGTGCTGCTGTCCGATGGTTTGAAGGAGAGTTGTGTAACATCTTGGTAGCTGAGGAACGAGATGTTGTAAAGGGGAAGAATCGGTCTCAAATGTAAAACACGACCCCTATTGTGATAAGCTCTTCCTAGATGAAAAATTCCTCTTTGTAATAGAATTGCTTTTCACATCAGTGCTGCGATGATTTAGTCTCAATTTTTCTGTGAAGCTGCATTTTTACATCATCATGTTAAATATTATAAGGTGGGTTTTTTTACAGATTAAAATCAATGTGCAACGTTTTTCAGCTTTTTCAGGTAGCGGATTTTGAAAAAGCGAAAAAAAAAATAAATTAAGTGTTTCCTCTTTTTTCCGCTCCTTACAGTCCTCTGAAAGAAATCTTTAAACATCTCAGCGCATCGTGCTTCGATAGCTTCAATCATCTCAAACAACCTTTTGTTGTCACTTTATAGGTGAAACGGAGGTAAGAGCCAGAGGGTGGAGCTGAGGAAGATTTGCCTCTGATGTAGTATAAGACCATCGGGTCAAAGAAAGATTTCTGTTGAATTGCGTTCACGGAGGAATGTGCATGTGTTTAATTAATCATGAAGGACAGCGTAAGCGTAGGGAAGGTTTTTACAATTTGAAAGACATTGCAGCTTGAAACCATATGCAGTGATATAAACCTCTGCCAGCTCAGAACCACAAGGGCAAACAGAGCTGTTTTCCGTCAATACCAGGAATTAGTCTCAAGGGAAATTAAAGCAAAAGGTTAAGCTGGATCGTGTGTGTGTGTGACACTTCTCCACCTGAGTCCTCGTGCTAATTAGCGCTCCTGATAAATTAACGTTTCTGTGTTGACAAAGGACTCTGACAGGAGGAATTTACACTTGCAGCAGAGGAACGAGGCTCATGGTTGCATTGAGATTCTGCCCTGGTGATATTTATCCGGGTGCAAAAATAACACAGAGCTGACAGTGAGTGAATGTGTCCTGTTTTGGGGCAGTGAAACACTGTGAGCTTGGGGAGGAGAGGTGCTGAGACAAAACAGCTCTGTCATGTCCTCAAAACAAAGCATCAAACAGTTGCTGCGTTCAAAGGTTTATTTTCAAATTTCTTCTCTCAACAGTTGATATCAGAGGTGCGTTCAACCTGACAGGCTGAATTCAGGTAGTGGTTTTTGAAAGGAGGCTGATTACACATTTCAGGTTGTGTAAGCACACATGCTCTTCAACAAGGTGATATCTGAACGATCAGCGGACAGGCTCATAACGTTTTACCTCCAGCTGTTCCACCAGCAGGACGCTGCATCCAAATGCTAAAAGCTTCAATCTGCACCTGTTTTAACACTATGCCACTGCATGCAGCAATCACTTTAAAATAACTGCATGTCCACATTGGTTGTGTGGATTTGATATATACATATATACAGGAACATTACAACAGTGAAGTCGACTAAAAAATATTCAGTAACCATTTCATCCATTCATTATACAGGTTTAACAATAATAAATGTCTTTAAATAAATTTAAAAAAATGGAAGTGACAGCAGAAAGTCAAATCCACTTCTTATAAAATATTGATGCAAGAAAACAAACAACTGTAGTTCATTTACTTAATGTAGGTAGGTTGTAGGTTTTTTTTTCTTTAATTATTTAAAACATAAGGGAGGTTATCCATGACTCCAATAAAGTTACCTTTCTCATTCTATTTCTAGTTCTTATTTGTATTATTCAGAGCAAAAAGCATTCTGCTAATTCAGAATTTAAAACACTGTGGATTCACAGAGCAGACGCTTGAGGAGTGAAGGCAACCAAGGGTGTCGCATCTCTTAGAACTGTCTTAACAATCACGAGTATTTAAATCGTAGGCTGCTCCGTGCACTGGTGCAGGCCAACAAATAATTCAAAAGGGTGGACTTCAGTTCACAGTGTCAGTGTGTGGCAGAGGAATCCTTTCATGATAGCACAACACAACAGGAGTGGAAAAGCTTCACGTCTGTATTTATCTGGGTGAATAACAAAAAAAAGAAAGAAAGAAATGGAAGTATGCAAGTATATGTAGTATGTAATAACATCTACATCTAATCTTGCATACATATGTCTACAGTGTCAACCAATTACCTCCTGTAACGGATGGAACTAGCGAGAGGGAGAGAGCTCAAGGTTGCTGAATAATTGATTTGTTTGCTATTTCTCTTCCTGCTTCCATTCAAGCAACTGCTTCTATCACCCCCTCGTATTGCACACATCCACACCAGTTTATCAAATCGAGGGTCCATGAGCCCACACCTAATCTGTGCAGCCAGACAGATTAACCTCAGGACACGACTCATCAGTCTACAAGAAGACACAAAGCCTCGGCTGTCACCCCCCGTGCATGTGTCACCTTACAAATGCTGTCGAGCGTAACATGAGACATATTCACGTACGCATACTGTACACATCGATGGATTACCTGTGGGTACTGGATGAACAACACCTGGGTGCACGTGCAGAGCGTTACAGCAGCATCACCGATCAGCTGCTGTCCATGTGGTGCGTGCGTGGTGCATGCCTGTGCGCTTTGGACGGACTTTGAAACTGTTTTTGTGTATTTAGCTGTCAGGTGAATGCAGTATGCAGAGAAAACAGGGGAGACCTTGACTCTAAGGTGAGCAGTAAGAAGCACAAAATGACCACAGAGACATGCTCTGTGATTACTTAGAAAGACAAAACGCCTGTTATGCAGTTGCCTAGACATATCCTCTTCGTAGGTATGGGTGTGTGGTCGGCTTTATTTTTTTCACCCAGCAGGCAGCATATGTGTACTTTCACAAATGCTTGTATTTCAAACTGTATCAAAGTTAAACAGGGGATTAGGAAACACGAGGCCCTGACGTGGTGCACTGAGCTGGGATGTGAACATCACCACACATTCAATCACTGACATTTCTGTCTCCTCTGTAAAATAACCAAAGGGGAACACGCTGATCTTTCCAGTAACAATAAACACATTAGTGATGCCTGACAGGTGATGGCTTCCTCTGGAAATAAGAAGCCTCCAGAGTTCACAGTGTCAAGCGTAGACAGCTGCTGCCGCAAGTCACTTCTCTTGACTGACGCGTCAGCCGGTTTCTCCATCAAAGTCTTGTCAAAGTAGAGATGGTGTTTTTCCTCATGGAGGCTCATTTTGCTATGAATTAGTTTGAGTCCCAAAGGTTCCACCACCCCTGCCTTAATGTTTGCATCCGTGGCGGCACGTTTTTTTAGCCCTGTTGACTCTGTTGACACTGAGTCATATCACGTGGGGACCTTAATAATAAATTAAACACCAGCCACCGTATTTCAGGAAGTGCATGAAATGTGGGATGATGAAATTCTTTGAAATCTCCTCTTTCCGGATGATGGAAAGGTCAAACTTCTTTGTTGTTCAATATTCATATATTACTTAATTAGCAATGGAGATATTTGAAGCTCATTGTATATAAATATATTGTATTGAATGTAAATGAATCATACATGCATTGCAATGATTATTTGTTTTTTTTACACATTTTCAGTTTACACAGACATTAAATCAAATGTAGATAAACTTCAATAATCTCAGTTATTAAGGCAAAAGCTCCATGTACCCTTATTAATTTTAAGGCCAAACTATTTCAGCTAAGAATCTGAAACATGACAGTAGCTACAAAAACATGTCAGTAAAGCTTAATCAACCTTAATTAATTTTTATTTTTGGTTTGCAACTGAATAACAAGAATTCCCAGTTTACTAACCCAAACAATAAAAATAGGCTGATAACAAAGCACAAATTTCAAAGCCATGGCTCCCTGAACGACTCCTCTTCTGTCGGTTTTACTATAATAAAACTTTTATGATTATTTTTATGTTGCATTTTTAGACGTATCAAGACATGTGTTAACATCACAACAACAACCAAAGCTCCTTTGAAGTTGACCCGATAACAAAAGTTCATGCTGCTCGTCAGAGTCACCAGGTACGTGGCCGGGCCACTGGGAATAAACTAAAAGAAACAAACAATTTGTCCAGGTAGAAACAACTCTACACAACATACAGCTAATTCCTTCTTGAATTACGCATAATGTTATACATGCCAGCTTGTTGTCCTCAACAACCTTAACTGGGAGACAGTTTGAATCGTAAAACAAAAGAAGTGGATATAATCTTTTGTCATGGTTTGTTTTTAAAGCAATAGCTGCTTTAATAGTGATAAGAAATACACCAACATTATCTTTTGCAAAAAAATATTTTCATTAACCATCGTTAGCATTGTTATCATGTATTGGCTTGGATGTTTGTTTGTGTTGCTGTCTGACTGAGTGGCAGATCTCTTGGTCGGTGCAAGCTCCTGCAGATATCTGGTACTTTCTAATCCGATGAGATTTTTAGCCAGTGAGAGTAAATGGAGAGTGACTGTGATATATTGTGAAGATGAGTAGCAAGGTCGTTGCACCAACAGGGAGCCAGTAGGAAGAGGAGCTGAGTCCCAGAGGACCATTTAGTTTTAATGTCTTCTCATCTGCCTCCACACAAAGCTTCATCAGGGTCTTAAAAACCCTCCCGGAGCTCTCCACTTCTGTACGGCCACGGAGAGGCCTCGGTGGGGTCGGCTGAACGACCTGATATATCCATAATGTTTTGATGTAGTGCCATACGCACCAACAGTGACACAGAACAGAGAAATACAGATATCAGAGGTAATCAATAAGCTCAGGCCGTTCTTGCTCTCAGGGCCAAAATATAAATTTCTCTCTGCTTTCTGAGAAATATGGACGTACATTTGTGAGCCTGTCCCGACAGCTGATTATGTACAGCCATGATTTTTAAGCCATTCATTCATTGAGTGATTACCATCCAAACATCAGAACGCATGCTGCCTCCAGAGAGATAAATGGATGGATGGGGAGAGGAATGGCAGCTCTTTGCTCTAATCAGAGACATGTACTGTTTCGCTCATATCTGAGAAAGACATGCCAACAACACAAAGCATGTATTTTTGCAAGAACATTTGTTCCTAGCTCAGAGCTTAACAAATGGCTGTGGCCTAGAATGAAATAAAATGAATAATAAAAAAAAAAAAAAAAAAATGACAAGAATACTGGAAGGCTAGGACGCGCTCCAGGCCCCAAACGACCCTATTCAGCCATTTGAGGTCACAGCCTTACACGCTAAAGCGGGATTGTAACACAGGCAGTCATAAACCATACAAGGTGAATGGAGTATGCGCAGAGATTAATGATAAATATCTTCGGATTAATAATGGGTGTCCTTTTTTTGTCAATAAAAATAATGGGGAATGCCACTGAATAGCTCCCATCGCTATACGCGCCACAAAGGAGAACATGGCTGAAGCTTAGCGATGGCTGAGAGGGCTGCATTATTCACACAGCTCTGGCAGACATCACTGACATGGAGGACACTGGGGTGACTCATCCTACTTGATAATATATGATTATTTATGTTTTTGTTTTTTTTTTCCTTTCTTTAACACAAAACACCTCACATGAATAATAAGCAGTAGCTTTATTAGAGGTGGGGAGGGAGGAAGGGCGATAGGAGAGGGGGGTTGTGTTGTGTTGTCTCTCATCAGTCTTCACGACTGATGAGAGACAACACAACTGTAACAGGCATGGCGATGTATGACTTACTACCTCACCCAGGAGGAGGTTATCACTGAGGATGTTAACAATGCATGTGTGTGTGTGTGTGTGTGTGTGTGAGACAGACGGACAGAGAATGAGAGACAAAGCATCAGGAGAGGAAAGCGTTTTGAAGTCCCAGGCACCTCGCGTTATGAATCATCCATCAGTATCACGTGGAAGAAGGAATTAGCTGTAATGCTACTTTCAGTGTGGCTTCACTAAGCCCCAGATACCATGTTGTAACATGATTAACTGCAATAAATCTTCAGTAAAGCTAATGCTACCTGATTCGGCATGTCTGCCTTCAGATATCTGACGGCAGCTGCTGTTCTTGACAATCTTTGATTACCACTGAGCAGTCACATGGTGAATGATACATGGGGAAAACCCAGCAAAAGCCAAAGCATGTAAATAGATGTAAATTGAAACAAGGAAAGTATTCCCTCCGTGTCTGTTTTTTTCATACTACCGTGGAAGAAATTGCAGTTTAAATAGGTAGATTCACAATTTTTTTCTGCTTCTTTAAATCCCCCGCATTCGACACAACAAACTGTTGCACACAGTAGCACCACTGACTCATAATCTGCAGTATAAATGAAGAAGCTAAATGTCAACAGAAAGCCCCTGCAATGCTGCTGTAAGGCCTTAAAGGGGTTTTCTAATCCTGCCTAGAACAGCAGAGCCTTCAGTATTTTTCACCCATCTAACCTCAATGCGTCTTTTGATTGTTAAAGTGGGGGGTGGGCTTCATTAGTATGCAACTTTTAAGGCACCGGGGCTGCCTGCAGATGCGGGAGTAGAGGCGGTGGGGGCGTGGGAGAGCCTGGGTCAGTCACGTGGCCTGGACTTCTCACAGCACATCCCTGCATGTAGAGGATCTGAGCGAAAAACCGCCGCTCTCTCCCCATAATTCTCAGATGGCAGCCGTGACCTACTTTCCACAAAGACAGGCTCATGCAAACTTGATGATATGGTTATAACAGCGGAGCCCGTTGTGCACTGCCTGAGGTGAGCCTGGCAATGCGGAGGCAGCAGGGGGTACGTATGGTGAGAACCAACTGGCAGGACGTGTGTTAGCAACTTCGTCCTGGGTGGTTAAATGACATTAGCCACGATGACACCGAGGCATCATGGGGCTGGAGACAGGCTGAGAAGTTGAAACGTCAAGATCACCCGTGTCCTGAGTGCAGTCTGAAAGTGATTTTATAGAATAGAAGAGTGTATCTAAATGTTAATCTGATAAAACTACAGACATCCTCTATAAGCAAGTAAGAATATACACATTTCACATTTTACATTATCCATATATGTGTGTTAATATCTTCAGGCTTATGTCAGACAGGTGCAGAACTCTGAGCCATGTTTCTTCATGAGCAGCGAACAGAGGTTAAGTGAGGTTTAGGTATCATTTATTTGAGCCTTCAAACGACGGTAACACACCAAAAAACTGCAGATCACACAGAGAAATCCCTGCAGGCTCGTAAAAACCTCACCCCTTAAGAATAGAGGAGGGGAAAAAAAAGGCTCAATAAATGGAAATGACAAATAGGAACATCAAGGTGTCAGAAAGAAATATATCGGGATGACAAACAGGTGCAGGCGAGCTGGCCATCAGACACCACAACTTCACACGGCGAGGAAGAGAACAAAGACAGAGCGGTGGATACAGAGCAGGGGGAGGTGATGCATGGTGGAGAAATAAAATGAGTTCACCAGCAGCAAGTAGGACAAGGTGGGAGTGTTTTTCGGTGAGGGCGAAGGTTTGTGAATGCATATGGAAGCAGGAGTGGGGGGAAACCACTGTTTGACATCGCAGATTAGGGGGCGGGACAAACACTTTGACTGCGTTCTCGCCCACTGGGCCTAAAAAAACCTGGAAACTGTCAGTTGTTTCCCCAAAAGATATGAATCATATTGGACAGTCTGGCTGCAAGTGCATTGTTATCAAATAAATTACATTTCATGATGAAGATTTTCAGTCTGATTATCTGTTGTGTTTGGGGCTGAGCCGCTTCAGTATATCACTATCTCTCTCATCCCTGACGTCTGTGATGGATAAGGCTTCTGACACACAATGCTTCTGTTGAGCTTTATTAGCATGGATATGGCAAATGCTACTTGAAATAGGAGAGGCTGAGAAATAAACATACAGTTTTTTTTTTACAATACAAAAATAGATTTTTATGATTTTCAATGCTTCGGGTGTGGAGGCTCAGACGGCACCTCAGAGAGACCTTAAGTGAGACACGCGGAGAAGTGAGGGCGAGACTATACGAGACTCACGTGTGAAGTTCACGAGAGACAGAAACCGAGCTCAGCTGCCAACTGGAGGGTTGATGTTTTTTGTTTGAGTTATGTTTGCTCATTTCTGGCTGCTGTTTGCATCCGGTGGAATCCCTGATATCCACAGTTGCATTTTCGTTAATTAGTTAAATACTTTACCTTTTATGTGAACATATATCGCTCTCTCTGCAGGATTTCTCATCACGACGAGTATGACTCAGCACATTACATTTAAAGCAAAAGTTGAGGCATTTGTATAAACTCCTCTGTGGCTCAACAAGCCTTGAAGTCTCAGAACAGAATGTTCAATTGACAAGGACACAAATCAGCGAATGAGGATCAAAACAATTGTGCACCACCTTTAAAAAGCAGCACCTTCGGCCAGCGCTGGGGTCTCAAATTCGAGCTTGAACGGATGATTTAAAGTATTTGTTTTCTAAATATTTCTCTTGAAGGTTTCCCAAATTGTGTGAGAGCAAAGCTTAATTCCCAAAGTGGCTCTTAAAAATATCTCCAAACAGTCAAAAGACCACTTCCATTGCAAGGTTCAACTGGTACTCCAGCACTTCAGCAAAGACTCTCAGTTCAACAGGAAATACTCCACTTATGACAACAAGTGAAATTCGACGAAGGTTTGCAAATCTACGGCAATTCAGGAGCCTTATGCAAGACCAGCAGTGTACAGCAGATATTAAAGTCTCTGCTGGTCTCTCTCTCTCTCCCTCACACACACACAATATGTGGGTTGCACTGGCGTTTGAAGGAGTAGAGAAAATGTTGAATTTATGTAACAGAGTAATGCTGAGTGTCTGAACCAGGGGAAACTACCAGCCCACACAAGTCATCTAAATGGACCTTTGTAACATTCCTGGGTGAAACAGGTCTCTTTGGCAGCAGCAGCAGGCTGGCAGGTCTCATGCAAGATTTGTAGTTGAAGGTGTGCATAGATCAATAGTGCAGAGCAGCGCGAGCTCCTTCAAATTTTGAAAAATGTGAAAAAGGAGAGGCGAGTTCGCAAAAATCTTTCTTAAGGGATCAGTGCAACTCATATTGACCCAAGGTTTATGGATAATGAATGAACGTGACAGCAGGTGAGGTGTGCACCATGCAATCAGTGCTTTCATTTTCTTTAGCTCTTTTTAACAGCCTCCATCCTATCATCACATTTAACGAAATAAAACAAGTGAATTTTTCATTTCCCTTCCTCCACATGGAAATCAGAGATCAAAGTCTGTTACGTCATTCGCTTCCATCATTCTATGAAGGCTGTCTGTGAGCCGACGTGCGCGCTCTAGCTTCATTCCAAACTGTGGCGTCTAACATTCAAAAAGGACAGTCTCTTTACGTTTAAAGATTAATCAGGATAAATATAACATTAAAACGAAAACATAAGTCCTTAATATTGAGAAAGCACAAACGTAAACAGAGTGGAACATGAAGATTTTGAAGACACCAAATGACAAACTTCAAGCCATATTTCTAAGTAGATAAACAGTGAATCATTTTGATTGTACAAATAACCCACATATGTATCTATGAAACTGAACTAAGTGTTGGCATCAAAAATGATGGCACATTTAGAAGAGCATTTCTCAGCTTAAAACAAACTGGGGAGTTATATTTTTACATTCAAGAAAACAGCGTGTCCGATAATGGCCCGAGATTCTGGGAATAACACGGTATCACATGTATCATGGGTCATGGATGCGTGTCTGGAACTAATCTGAGCAATGTGACGACTTTTGGTTGCAGCTGGCCACAGCAAAACACTGATTCACATCTTTAAAGTCTTATTACACTCAAATGTATGCTACTGTTGTGACTTGTGTCTGCTATTGTTGCCTCATTTCTCCATTGGAGCTTAGCAGTGCAGCGTGAGTCTTATGTTGCTAAAATACAAATATGAATAGATGTAGTGTTTTCACATGAGGAGGAAGGACCATGTAGGAATTTTTTTTTCTTGTGGGGGTATGAATGTTTCTGTCCTGAAACATCAAAAAAATAAAAAAGAAGAAACCGTGTGATATAATTACATTGCTGATGCTGTTCCCTAATTTCACTATCATTTCAGTGCAGATTTCCCAGAGAATTTTCGGTAGACCAGAAAATTGCTTCAAATGTTTCACTTCCAAGAAAATCTGCATATTCTGTGAACAAGTAGGAAACCGTGTAACTGGCTGTAAAATGTAGATATGGCTTAACTTTCAGTGTTTCACAAAGGGTGCATTTTTGGAGACACTAGACACAGAAATAATAAATATTATTAATTCTTATTTCCGGATGTTGGTGGAATTTGTGACTACCGATCAGTCCTGTAGAATATCACATTAATATTAACTAAAAAGAAAATATAATGATAATAATTGTGTTATTTACACACAGTAAAATAGCTGCCACTACAGGTTCAGTTACCAACCTTTGTTGCATTGCATTTATGTTAAGATCTTTGACACAGAAGGGAATGCAGAAATATCGGTGAGCGTGTACAATTATCTCAGAGTCCAATGGATTCACGGGGGAATGAAGTGCAGGAGATGACTGCAGGGCTGATTTTTCCCTGAACAACATTTTACAGGCATTCAGCCACTGACGCCACGGCGATGGCGGCAAAGCTTGGTATGACACTTCAGCCTCTCGACGGTTCACAAAAAGGACAACAAAATGAGGCCAAGCGTCATGCCAACGCCAGAGGTGGAAACACTGATTGGATCCAGCAAAGAAATGCGCACCTGCAGTCAGAGCTGTGCTCCCACACACACACACACACACACTTGTCAAATGCTTCAGCTGCTCTTACAAAACAGTTTTTTTTTTTTTTTTCCTCAAGTATCACAGCAAGGCCTTATCTTATCCACTTCAAACACTGATGCCTCTTGTGATGAATCGCTAATGTGAGAGAAATAGAAAACTATTATCTGAACTTGGCAGTTTTCTTTGGCTGGCCAATCCTCCCTCGGTTCCTGCTAGGATCCCTCGCTCTACTTTTTTATCTCCATAAATTGGCCCCATCTCTCCCTGTTCCCCCCATGATGAATGAAATAGACTTCTTGTTAGCAAATTGCATGCTTCTCACACCTCACAAAGAGATGGAGGAGACAGGACAGTCTGCGCTGTTTTACTTTTCTGCCGCGTGCTGGCTGGCCAGATATTTAATTAGTGTCAAGCAATTAACTTCTGTTGTTAGCGAGACGCGTTTATTAATATGTTTAAGTGGGCACAATATATATTTGGAACAATATCATGTGTTTGTTTTCAATTGTTCAAAGCCAAGTGATTAATTATTTACATGTTAATGCTAAACGACTATATAGTGACGTGTCCATGTACAGTCCACTATCAGGTTTCATGCTAGCTCTACAAACAATCACGCCCGTGGGGTGGTTTGAATACCGATGAGACCCAGGGCTGCGAGGCCTCTGATAAGCTGTCATTGAGCCGCGGTGGTGCTGGGTGGAGGTTGCCGTGGGTGCTGAGCAGCAGAAACATAACCAGGCTGCCGGCCAGAGACCATAAAATGGACAATTAGTACTGGGTCAATTGCATGAGGGGGGGTTCTCAAAGGCAAAAAGGCAATTCACGGGTGACTTTGAATTCTGGCATTTTGAAGAAAAAAAAATGCACGTGCTAGATTATCCCACTGTTGATCCCAGTGGGGGAGCAGACAGGAAATGGCTGGACAGTGAATGGAGCAGGTTTTCACAAGGAGTAAATCTCTATGCGGGGTGACCTCCGACCTTTCAGCTCCTCGCCACCATTGTTCTGAATGTTGTTAGGCCTTATCCTGAGCCCTGATTTGTTTTGGACAAAGGAGCCTGTCTGATAAAACAGTCACGTAAACGGCTCCAGTGCTGCAAAGGGCACTTGATGCTGGTTTATAAAGGAGTACCAGGCTACCCTCTAGTGGCGCGCAGAGGCGATGGACCGTGTCACAAAATAAGTTGTTGTCTCCCTCAGACGGATGGAGGGTAAACGGGATACCAGGACTGATGGAGGTGAAGTGAGGTGAGGTGAGGGGGGGGGAGCTGTATGATGTTGACTTTACGTGTCCATCACCCTCATCCACACCAGAGCTCTCATTCCAGGGCCCCAGGCTCTCCCTCTTCCTCCCTTGTCTCCCTCGTTTCTTTTTGTCTCCCTTGTCTGACTTTTCAAGAAAGAAAGCTTTGGTGCTGCTGACAGGAGGAGCCGATGCCAGGAAAGGAGGAGGAGGAGGAGGTGGGGGGTGCAGAATTAAAAGGTACCTCTGGAGGTGGGTGTATGTGGGTGGTGGTGGTGGTGATGGAGGTGAGGGGGAGCGAGGGGGGGTTTGAAGAGGGTGCCGTCATCACAGCTCCTCTGTTTTAAAGGAAACACTTCATGAATGCCTACAAAGCCCAGCGCCCTGGCTACGTGTTCGTCTGTGTAGGACAGAAAAAAAAAAGAATAAGGATGAAGCGCCACAAGTGACGTTTCCAGCGCCCCCTCCTCTCCATCCTCTCTCTCCCCCATGCCACCCCATCATCTGGGCATATTGAAGTTTGCCGGGTCGCCTCGGTCCCTGGGGACGCGGGGCTGCGAACTATCTGCTTGACCTTACTGCGCCATTTATTTCTGTTTCATTTGGCACAATCTGTCGGAGCGGTTGCTGTGCGCGGGGACGCGAATGAAAGAGAATGGGTGATCTGAGGTTCTCCGCAACGTCCTTCTGTCATTTAGCTCCAGGCCTGCGGTGCCGCTGCGGAGGAGCAACTTTATGGACGCACGCGCACGCACACACGCACAAACGGGGGTGAAGAAACCCGACGTTCACCGCCAAGCGAGGCTCAAGATCAAGTTGCCACGTCCAACAAGGTTGCAAAGGATTTTTCGTATCGTGCAGAGGAGGCAGCAGGAGCGCATTGACCCCCCCCCCCCCCCCCCCCCCCCCGCACGCACACATATACACACACGGGCAGCCTCACCGAACGTGGATTTATCCCATAATAATTCTCAACACACGCGCAGAAAGTCTCAGAATTGAATATGAGAAGCCAACAAGTCAGACCAGGGCAGATGGAAAACAGCAACAGACGTCCAGAGCGCGCAGACGCCTCATATGTGATCAATTAATGATTCAAAACGCACGGCAGGATCCGCATGTACTTACATAGAGGAGATGTTTTTGAATAACTCTGCTATGTCAACACTGGTCCCATTGTTCCCAGTGTCCTGCAGGGCGAGTAAAGGGAAAAACCTGCCGCTGTCGGACTTATTGCAATAGATCTCTGTTTGAGAGCAGCTGCAGGTCAGCGGGCAGTCCAGCATGGAGCTCAGATAGTCCTGGAAAACACTCATCAGGAACAAAACCCTCCACCAGCAAATCCGGATCGAGTGAAACCATAGATCCATGTCTCCGGGTAAATTGGGGGGGTGGGAGAAGACGAGGTCCCGATGTCCTCTGCGTTCGAACAGAACAGGAGAGAGGAGAGGAGGAGAGTGGGAGGAAGGAAGGAAGGAAGGAAGGAGGAGGATGGTGGTGGTGGTGGTGGTGCGTCTGTACAGAGGATGCTCTATGTGAGCCTTTCCGTGGATGGATGCTGTAGTGTCCTTGCGCGTCAGAGATTGGGTGAAAAGGAGGGAGGAGGGGAGGGGGGGGCGAAAGGAAAAAAAAGACGCAACAGAAAAAAAAGAAAGAAACGGAAATCAAGAAGAACGTGGCGAAATAATAAGGCGAGGCTCCGGTCGTCTTCTCAGCCTAAGATGCATGGTGTTCCCCGGAAAAACGCGCTGCTGATGTCGACGTCTCTCTCCCCGAGCAGGACCAGGACGACTGGCTGGAGAGCTGGGAGACAGAATGAGAAGTTGGGGCATCAAGTCCCTCCCACCGGCCACAGTCATACTGACACCTGCAGAAACTGCACGCTATCAACCGGGATCACACTCATCATGTGACCGTCTGCGGTGCATCATCAACCCCATACACTAAACATGCCAATAGAAGTGAATGATGGTGCGGTTATATCAGCCATGTGGAAATGGATTCATAATGGATCAATGGCTCAACAGAGCAAGCTGTGGGGGGATAGAGTGTTTACGTGTGCAGGAGTAATGGTGAAATGTTTTTTAAAAATCAGCTTTTTCAAAAAAAACATAGAGTGCCAGACAGCAGAATGTGCATCATAGGAAGCATTAAGACCCCACAGCCCCATCGTGACGCCACATTTAAATCTACTATATGGAGACTTTTATTCCGATCTGCATCAGATTCCACACACTGATAAACAAATGTAGTGGATCTTGTCGTCTTGTTATCAAGATGCATGAATGAATCCCTGGGTTCACACCTTTCCGGTGTTCAGCTGCACAGTGTGGCCAGTGTCCATCCGAGGATCTTGGAAATCTGTGCTGCAGTTATCGTACAATCAAAGCCGTAAACAAACAAACCGATGGTGAGGTGTAAAAACATAACCTCTCTGGCTGATGTAATAAAGACCCATTCACGACGCATAACTTGTTGCCAAATGCTCATTTAAATACTGACTTTCAGGCAGATGATGGAACAACTTTCTATCTATTGATGTACTCATGATCAGATCTGTTTTCATTTGGACATGAAAAGCTTGTTTTCTGTCAGTCAGTGTCCAAAAGACACATAGAATCTGCTTTGATTTAATTGTTTACATGGGTTAGGGATAAAACATAAAAACTTCAAAGTAGATGTGTGTTTATATGCAAAGCAACTTTAATCCCCTGCAGTATACAGTATATACGCTTGCATACATGTCTCACTGTAACAATACTTATAAAGGGATTTATGGTAGCAGCTGGAATATGAATGCTGTGGTTTTTCATAGCAATTTTGTAAATTTAAAGTTTAGTTTATCTCCTATATACAAATCTGACACTGTTTACTGCAAAGTCTGAACCATCCTTTTCATTGGCTTTCATGTTGACAGTGTAAAATTACTTTCGTTGGCTCGACTTCGAAATAGATGGAAGTCTAATAAAAGTGAGAGACAGGTTCTTTTTGAACATATATTCATACAGAGTGGTTTTAGGGGCAGAAAGGTGGCTGTTACTGTCAGACATTGTCCGTCTGATCTAATCTGATCTGAAGGTCTTTTCAAGTGGTGTCAGGAGTTCTGTCAAAATGTGATTGGTTCCTAAGATAATGTCAAGTCACCTGACCCCCACCTGAAGTTCTATTTCTCTTGAAATATTTTCATTTATGAAGTTCGAAAAGGTCATTAGAGATCTTTTTCGAACACGCGACAGTTCCATCTCAAAACAAATGAGAATGAGTGAATCCGTTTAAATTCTAGGAGCCATTGCTGGGTTTCAAAATCTCCCAGGCTATTGACCAGTTGCCCACAAGAGCCGAACGCTCCTTTCAAACAGACAGATCGTGGCTGGGGGAGCCACCCTGAAGCTAAACACCAAGCTCCACCAACCCTCCAGCTCATTTCTTCATCGGTTATCTTCCTTCCCTGATCGTCAGCCGTGCACAAACCCTCTTTTATTCAAAGTGTCTGTTTGCAGTGACAGGCACCTCCTGTCAGAGCTTCACCGACTCATCTGGTCTGTGAAAATCAAGCGGGAACACCCAACAGAAATGCACATCCTTCAAAATGGCTAGCTGGAGATGAAGGGCTGTCTATGCAGAGCATGAGGTTGCAAAGGACTAATTAAGTGGCGGGAGTGTTCTGCTGTCTCTTAAAAGACACTGTCAGATCTTTTGAACCCCAAAGTAAGAAGGCAAAGGCAAGTCTGTCTGACCGAGCCAGAGCAGAACAGTGCTATTGTCTCACACAGAGATGAGGAACTCCCCATCGAGGGCAATCTCAGTTTTTCTTTTTGTTTTGTAATGATTACACAAGTCTTGAACATGCATCCAAGAACATACAACACACTTATATAATGGCTGGAACTTCTGCTCTCTGGTACGTGTCTGTTGTCAGAAAATAATTGTGATTACCTGCAGCTGATTTCCCTGGTTTTGGTATTGAGAGTTTCCATAAATTGGCTTTAATGACATCCTCTAAAACATAGATGCAAACTTCAGTGGATGAAGGCTGTCGAACGCAGCTTTGAGCGTGTTGTTTATGAATGAATTTACGTGGTAGGTTGTCAGGCACATGTCAGCTTCTACATTAACAACTGTAGTGTTGAGTAAACTCAGTCGCGTCGTTCCTTGATAGTATAAGCAAATGCCATGACAGCGTTCAGAATGCTGTCCTTTTCCAGTAGCACCTGCTCAAGTGTGTATGCGTTGCGCAGACACGTCACTGCGGGTCAGCTTCGCTGCATGATTTGAGCTGTAATGACGCTTAAGAATGGCCTATGACGGCTGCTGTTGGATTCGACTCTGGCAGCCCACCTCAGTTTTATCAAGAATTAAAATCAGGGACCAAATCTAATCCTGTTTGAAACACTGTGTGTTGTTTGTATTGTTCAGCCTGAATGATCCAATGAGCCTGACATTTTTGCCATTAAAAAGTTTGACAGAAATGATTAATTTCATATATGAAGGGCTGTGTTTGGCAGAAAAACTGCCCCAGACACATAATCACGACCTTTTGTTTATCTTGTTCTTGTTGTTTAGCCAAATATAACAAAAGCAAACAGAGGGGTTGCCATTTTAATTCCTGATCAACACGTGTGCCTACATTTACTGCCGCTTTTATCCATGTCTGCAAAATCTGTGCACTATTGAAAATGTTCCATGGAACGTCCTTCCAGCCTCAGAGTATCACGAGCAAAGGTTTTAATATGTGTTCACATTTTACTGATAAAATCTCACTAGAAGTTTTTATATCATTTACTGATCAGAGATCAGAGAGGTGCCATACAACATAAGCTAGAACCCTGTAATTGCTGTGTGTGGTACAGGAAATGAAGGAAGTGAAGACAAGTAGTAGCCATATAAATGAGGATTTCACCTGAATATTGGTGACTCAAAATGACTAATGTTAAATAGTACGATTGTGGAGTGGGTTTTTAAGCAGTTTTCATTAGCTCTTATTCATAAACGTGCTATTTTACTCTACACTTGACAACTACGGATGGTGTTACTTGGAGTGTTGTTACATTGAGTGGAGTATCCATGGCGGACGGAAAAGTGACGGATCGTTGGAAAATTGAAAACTATAGACCTGAAACTCTGCCCCTCGGCACGACAAAATAAACTGCAAACTAAAAGAACGTTTGTCATAGATCTGTGATGGCTTGGCCTCCAAGTTATACGTCTCTCAGAATGCTGCTTTCCTGTTATCACAGCAAACCACCAGTAAGAGCCTGGTAGTGTTTGCAAGGCTCATTAGCGCCCCCACAAGCCAGCGACCGCACGTGGGTGCAAACCTGCAAAAGTTTAGTTTCCAAATCTATGCTGACAACAAGTTTGATATTAAACAAATGGTAAAAGCTGGTATATAACTTTTATAAAATACTGCCCCAGCCCCCCCATTTCTTGCTGCAGAGGTATATGCGGGAGCCATCGTTAAGTTGAAGCTCCCAACTTGGCTTGTTTACGAAATAATTATCCATGAGCAAGTAAATCAAACTTCTGTCTGATCAACAACAAATTTCCATCAAAGATAAAGTCAGATTAGACGTTTCATTCTGAAGATCATAATTTGTTTGAAGAGATGAATCCATTTTCCTGCCTGAGTCAAGGCTATGGAAGAACACTCCAATTCAGTGACTGCTTTGGAAATTAAAACGACTTTCACATTTTTCAACTTAGTTTCATTTGCACTTTTTCTCAGTCTGTTTTCTTTTTGTGTCTCATCTCAGTGAATCACACTGCTACTGTTCTTTTCTCTGAATGCACATTTTTAAATTTATTTCCTTGTTTCTTGAGGGACAACTGTTGTCATCATTTGATTTCGATAAAGCCAGAACCCTGCCCACCAGGGACTGAGACGAGGAACAACAGGTCCATTTATTACGCACTGTTTAGGGGAAACTGTAAAAAATATGAGCGTACACGGTGGAAGGGTTTCTGCTCTCTACATTCCTCCATGAGCTTTTCTCAAAAGCTGGATGAAGAATGATGTTCAGCTGCATTTCTCAGTTTCTATAGAAATTTGGGGAGGTGAAAATTACAAAATATGAAGAGCAAGACTGAAAAAAGGACTGATGAGAATTGAAAAGGAGAAGAGTGGGTGGAATAAGGAGATGAATAAGACAGAACAAATCTGAGGATTTGGAAAGAAAGGCTTCACAGTGACATTATGGGAGGGATGTGTTTTTTTTACCCGACTGTGATTCTGCAGCCCTGCCAAGGATGGAGACAGCATGCCCAGCAGTCCAGAAGCTACAGTAAATACACCTCTCCGCCCTCTGCAACAGCTCCTATGGTTTCTCCGTTTCCCCATCCATTCAGCTCCTGCCATTGAAAATGCTACAGACAATTAGTCAAGGTGCATTACACATTGTCATCCTGACCTGAGATTTACACCCCTCAGTGCCTCTGTCGCACAGCAGAAGAAGAATGTAATCCCTTCAGTATGATGACAGTTGGTGTTTCTCTGTGGAAACTGCCAAATGTTGATTTTCCTCTGTGTCATTGTACTATTGCTCAGTGCTATGTGAACTCACATACACAGACAGCCGCTGTCTCATAACCAGCAGCCACACGTGACTCATCTGCCATGTTCTTCAAAAGAGACGTGAGGTCACAGAGCAACACACACACACGCTGGGGTGCAATTTTCTAAATCGCAAGCAATGTTCTTAGCTATTTAGATGAAATTAAGGTAATTGATCATTTGCTTAACTTGAACTAGAAGAGCAAATAATGGTTTAAATTATGAATGTGTCACTGGGGAGCATGGGAGTGGGGAAAGGGAGGAGCAGAGCTAAGGTATAACAAAAAGAGCCCTTAATAATAAAGCCACAGGGCTTAAGAAAAAAATAGGAAAAGGTACAACACAAAAGCTATTCAACAAGAACATCAGGAGGCAAAGAGGCACTGGAAAAAAAACTCACTAGTTCTTGACATGGAACAAGAAACACTGGACACAGCACATCATGGAGCGACAGTGAACAACGAACTGACCAGAAACAACGGAAGCTCAGAGACTAAACACAAAACAGGCTAATGACCAACGAGACTCTTTGAAGAGTAAAGGAGCAGGTGAATCACTACACCGTCACTCAGTATGTAATAACTGCACCAAGGCCCGACAGTCCGGTCCAAAAATACAGATATTTATTTGCATCTGCATCAACTTACTCACACACTCAAAAATATCCTACCATGACACAGTTTTCATCAAGCTCCAAGTTGTATTTAAAGGTGTGGCGTACGCCCCACAGGCTGTATAGCACACTCACCTTCACTGTAGACTGCGTGCGCTCTTTGCAAAGCCTTCACTCTGAGATCTTTCTAAAAACATCTGAACATGCTCCAAACTGACTTCGCAATCTCTTGAATCTCAACTGTGAGTGTAAAGTAGAGTATAAGTGTTGATTGGCTTTTTGAACGACTGGATTGAATTTGAAGAGAAGCCGTGATGGTGAAGCCATCAGTCCATAGTTGACGTCTGACCTGCTCGATTCTTTTCCATTCTTGCACAAAGTAAGAATACACAGTTAAGTAGCAGTAGAAGTAGTAATACTGCAAAAATCTGATGAGGGCTGGAGTTCAGGATCAGTGGAAGAGCTCATTGTACTATCACTACGTTAGTAGATCTTGTCATGCATATTGAGAAAGGTTTGACCACTTGTCTCCAGTATTAAAAAGATCCAATGGTTTGCAATTCTTTTACACTGTTAGCCTTGTTTACAACTTGTGTCCAACTTTTCATCATATACTGCACTCTTCTTAACATTATTTATTTTGCCTTGCTCTATAATTAATATTTTTTAATTGTATTATTTGAATTGTGAGTGTAATTAACACGAATATATGCCACACATTAAATCTGTACAATGCTTGAATATTTGGTTGCATTCAAACACTCACTATAAGGCACCAAAAAAACACAAATATTTCTATATTCTGAACACACAATATAACTATGCCTTGTATTGCATTTGACTTCTAAGTTTGCAACAAGAAAGGGTGAAAGTTCCTCTATTTAACACTCTTTCTCTTTGCAGCGTGGCCACTGGGAGGAGGAAGACGCTGGGGGAATGAGTCTGTGTCTGTCATCTATAATTAGAAACCCTTCTTCGAAGCTGGTCTGTCAGCTCAGCCGCACGCTGTACAGTTAGTGTAGAGAGGAGGCAGCGTCGTAGGGGTCAGTGATTCAGATCTGCGGGGTAAACATCGCGCCACCTGCACAGGGAAAGCAGACACCACCATTGCTTGCTACCTACAAGCGTCCAGTGTACACGGACAGACTAACGTAGGTGGCAAAGAGACACTTGAAAACTGCATTTTCCTTTGTCCCCAACCTGCGGTCTCGAGGTTTTCTCGTCAGACAAAAGTGCGGCTGTCTGAGCTGTCGGCCTCGGTTAAATGAAACATCAAGGCACCTCCCTGCCTCCAACTGATTAAAAATGGATTAATCAAGTTTGGTTAGGGGCAGAAGAAAATAGAGATTCAATTTATCACCAGAGCCTATTTAAAATGTAATTACATCACAGGCATTGATAGATTTGAACAAGGCACAAAGGTTTTTAGATGTTTCAAATTAGCAGAGCCCTGACACTGCAGCTTCATTCACTTTAAGCCGGTGACAGCTGCAACGTCACTGCGATGCCTGTTATCTGATGGCCTTAGGGACATAAAAGAGAATTCAACAGGTTTCCACAAGCAAAGCAGACGAGAATTCCATTTGGATTCATTTGGCTGTACATGAACAATGGTTGATTATCTTAAATTTAGCTATTAACCAATGTTTTTTCTTTGTGAGTGATCCATCAGTTAATTTGTCACAGCAGGTTTCAAGTTTGTTTGTTTTTTTTTTTGTATATGTGTTCTGAATTTGAATGGCAGTGATGTTTGGGTTTCCAGTTGTTTTATGGCAATTTATAAATGTGACCATGAACAGATCATTTGAATGACGCTGGGCTGAAAAAGGATTTGTGGTAAAGAGTTTTTGATTTAGTTTTCCTGAGAGTCATTTATTCATCATCTCACAGAATCGTGGGGAATGTTTCAATCCAAATTATTGCTCTTATATGCAGGTATATATCTGGAACCTGACACACTGGACCAGCTCTGACTGCCCCTGACAGCAGTCAAAACTCTCCACATTCACTTCCTTCCTCTGCAGGATTTGCACTCCTCTTTATGCTTGCTGGAGGCGACTGCGGAAAAGAAATAAAATGAAAAATGAATAACAAGTGATTTCTGGATGACTCACAGTTAGATCCCGGGCTGTGTGATTGGAGTGGTGAGCTTCATGTAATAGTTTAAAAATGCAGGCTTGTGAACATAATGTTGTGTATTCAAATCTGTGACCTGCTGGGATCATTTAGGATGGAAAAATGAGAGCCAAAATGCTCTCAACATGGACTCATCTCCTGTCAAGGTACCATTTAGCCATGCCTTTAACTCCTTAATGACTCATCATGCTGTGAGGGAAAAAGGTGCCTGCAGTCACAAATTATTCAACTGTGGTCACACACACATGGCAGATCAACAAAAATGTTTATTAAAAAAAATGGGTCCAACCAACAAAGAGCCTGGTGCCTAACACAGCCTGTGAGGGTGCGATGGAATACATGGTGCTGTGGTTGGTTGCTGGATATGTGAATGCATCGCGTATAAAGGTGATGTCAGTTGCGTATTGTTCCGCGATTACAGGCAGCATCATTCAAGGTGAAATGCTCCTTTTCTTTAATGGGTCAGTATGTAGTATTCAGTGACTTCTAGTGGTGAAGTATGTTGCTGCTGAATACCCTTCACCTCGCCCACCCCCCTCCCTCCAAACGTGTGAGAGAACCTATGGTAGCCTTTACATTACTTTTCTGACAATAGATTGCATTAACTTAAATCATGCGTACTGGACCTTTAATGCATTACTTTTATGAATCAATCCTCACATAAATGGCAAAATTACAACTTGCAGATCCAAACAAAAGATCTGGTTCTGGTCAATTTGAGTGGGATTTCATGCCGGGACTGTTCCTTGGCAGTGGTGTTTCAAGTGATTATTGGTTCTTCAATAACTAAGAAGACCCATATGAATTTCATCTGAATAATGCAATCCAGACAAAAATGCTGGACTTGGACTGTTGCACGTGGACCTCAATACATCTGTGACTTTCGGTCATGAATAAGTTAGGAAAACACGCTTGTACACCTCCCTCTCCACTTAATATTTGACACTAGCGTGAAAGATCCTTCCTTCTGCTCTAATGTCTGAAGTACTGTTTGCAACCTGTTTTTTGACATTTCCATTCAAAGTGTCCTTGAGCTCTGTGACCAGTCTGTGAATCAGGTAACCAGATGGATGAAACCATTTGGGCTACAACACAATCTTCATTACACAACGATCACTTCTCCTCAGATGTCATTCTCCAACACGTTGAGAAGGAAATCCTGTTTCCATGTGCGTGAATCAGCTATCCAGTTGCTGCAATAACTGGTAGCCAAAGTCTGTTAGCTCTCAGCCAAATGGGCCGAGTCTGCTGGCAGCCACACTGCCGACAGATAATATTGTTATTATGTACACATTCCCAGTGCGGAATGATTCGATAAATGCGAGCGCATGTGTGCTGTTACTACTGCATCAATTATTTACTGGCTATTAGTCCTTTTCTGTGAATTTCCATTTTTATCCCTCAGTAGTTGACGCAGGCATCTTTACAGGCTCGCGAGTACGTCATCAACTACACATCCACCCGAGTGGACCACTGGCGAATTCTAATGACCAATTACTTGCCTGGTCATCGTGGCATGAGCGGGCCAACTGAGTTGTCAGGATGTCACAAAGCCAGCTGTGCTGTGGCCTGTGGCTGCGATTGAATGGGGATGAGGAAGGGGAGGGTTGAGGGGCCTTCTCCATTGTGTCCGACTGACAGAGCGTTGGACAGCTCTCCAGCAACGGGCTGAAACGCGAACATCAGCACTCTGGACCATGTTCCACAGCAGCGACGGGTCACTTCGAGGACCTTCAGAAAATAAGGGAGTCAGACTCCATTTGTTTTCTGTCTCTGTTCCCTGAGGAATCAAAGAGGAAGACATTACCAGCCGTCCCGCCTGACTGGGCCCGACTCACTTAAGAGGTCCGTTTGTGCCTCGCTCCCTCTGAGCTTTGTTCACACATCCAGCAGACATGGCATGTGGGACAGTTGTGGCTTAGCTTGGCCAGAATAGCAGGAGGAGGAGTAGGGCAGTGGAAGAGGCAGCGGCTCTGGCTGGCAGACAGAAAGGCAGCTGAGAGGACAAACAGTACTGTGGAGAAATGAGAGGAAGCATTTTAAAGGCCAGAGACTCACAATCAGCTTCTTTCTTTTTCAGGAGAAGTGAAGACGAATGACCAAACGAGTTGGTTTAGGGCTGTTTCACATGCACAGTTCAGAGAGGCTCCTGCATAACTTGCAAACACAGGCGGAATTTTCCAGCGATTGCTTGAATGTTGTTAGTCTTTCAAAACAACAATTTCTTGTGAATTTCCACTGCTGAAGAGTAAATAAAAATGCGGTTCTGCTCTCGAGGTTAGAGTGTGAAGTAGCAGTTCAGCAAACTCAAAGTAATGTGGCACTTCTGTAAACAACTGGGGCAAATCCCCACCACCACCCCCCCCGGAAACTAAAGGCAGGAAGACAGCTAGAATCATAGCGAACAAAGACCGCGGGGAAGCCACACGACAGAGGCGTTAGGGATCCAGGTGTAGAGGTAAGAATGTGGTATCTGTCACCTTCACTACACCTCAGCACAGTGAGCGGCAGGACAAATGGTTAGCGTGGGCAGCTTTGCAAGTGCAAAGCTCTTTTTGAAATGAGATATCCATCATTTTTACGAATATGATATCTGCTGTCAGAGAATGAGTGTTTTCATTTTAGTGAGATTTTTCAAGACCCCCTCTTTTCATGACATGTGCTGCCTACATGGCCTGAATGGAACATTAGAGGCTTCTCTCAAATACCCCGTGCGTGCAAGTCAGAATAAAGTGTTTCTTTTGCTGCCCTGTAAATATAAACAAGATATGCAATAAATAAATTGTCAGAAAATAATAAAAATTCAAATATGTAGGCCAATTTTTCAGTACCAGAAACATTTTATTCTCCAATAACAGAATCAGTATTGGCAAATAAACTCCACAAGAGGTGGTGATGTCAGCACAGCAAGAATTTCTTATGCTAAATTACAGTTAAACATCATCATCTATTACTAAACACAATTACTCTGAATCATTTGCACATGTAACACGCCACAATGTAGAGAAACCTAATGATAAACTTTAAACCACAGCAAACTTATTTTGCCATTTGTCAATCAATTTCATACCATTAACCATAATTAAGTCCTTCCTTTCAGAATTTCAGCATTCATGGAATCGCTCCTCTAACCCCTGGGCAACCACAGCAACTAATTTATTTTATGTTACGAACAGTGCTTTTGCTGGAGGGCAAAATAAAAGTCTTATGTGAGGATATTTCATCGCGCTCCTATACGAGGCATCAACATTACAAACAGATGTCTCACCTACCTGCTTAACATGTACTCATCCCTGTGTTGGGGCTTGAATGCAGAACGATTTGTTACAGCTAATGAAAGGATTCTGTTGTCTGCCTGTGACCCCTGCGCCTCATAAAAGCCTCTGTGTTATGTTTATCATCCGAGTGAAGTGTAATAGATATATTGCAGATTTAAATCTTAAACGTTTTGTCGCACCTTCAGATCAAAGAGTGAACAGCACATGGCGAGTCTAATAATGGAGGGCTGTTGTGCAGGCAGAAAAAGAAAGCAGTGACCTGCTTCTCTGAGCTCATATCGTCAGTCGTGTGCCAGCTGATAGTTGTGTATACTTACTTATCACAGCATGGGGAGTGCAGCACGCCATGCTTCTTTGCAATTAGCCCCCTGTGTACCAAGGTGCCTGTAAACAACAAAGCAGCTGTCAAATAGATGTTTAATCAAGCATTGTACCATCAGTCTACAACTCATGTCTTGGACTTGGTCGAATTTTTGAAGCGTCTTTTTTATTTTTGTTTCCTGTTGTATCTGCACCAACAATACAAAAAGGTCTAACTGGACAAGTGGGCCTTTGTACCGCTAACGCACTCTGTGCTCCGCATAACTGGGTCTCTCCTATCAGGACTTGTTTTTTTTTTTTAAGTGGGAAGAACACAGCAAGAAATTGTCCAATGAGGCAAATTCACTACAACAGGTATAGTGACCGATCAGGCAAGTGCTGCAGGCAACTTGCATGGCATCTATTTTTATCTCTCAGGGTAAATTGCATGTGTGAAATCTGAAAAGACTAGCGTGACGAAGTGGATGAGGTGGCACCTGTTCTCACCACTTGTCACTGAAATACTCCCTTACCATACACATCTACACAGCTCGATGACATCACAGGGCAAAACCAAGTGGAAGGGATTTCCTTTGCTTAAATGAAATTGTCTTTCCCTTGGTCAGGCAGTTAAAACATATGATTATGATTATTTACTTTTGAACATCATTTAGTAAAATGAGTTATCATTAAATGAGTTCTATAACCATTTTGTTGGTGTTATGTCCCGGTCTACCGGGGTACCGTGTTCAAACAAAAGAGAGCTACTCACCCCTACATAGAAAATCATAGAAACAACAGATAACACTTTAACAATTTCTCAAAGTCGTCAGGAGCTGTTGGGAGCAGGGCTGAAGAGGAGAGGCCGACCGCATGGTCGGCGACCATTTTATAGTCCACTTCTTCTTGACCCCAGGAAGCAGAACCAGGGCCACAGCACCACCCACAGGCGAGGAGGCCCAGCAGCACAGGACAGCATCCGGAAAGACAGCCAGTGGTGGCAGCACCACCCATGTGCAAGGGAGGGGAAAGAACACACGCGCACACTAGACCCCCAGGGTCATAACAGTTGGTGTTAAGGTGGGGAGAGGTCCAAGCACTTCCAGGTTGGTGCTAGCTGCAGGGTGACGGCCAGAGAGGAGTTGAGGGAAGGATTGGCTGTGTTGCTTTGAGCATGTGCCCTTTGTTTCAGTTATCTCAGTTATTTTCTTTCTTTACTTCGTAGTTTGTTTCATTTTATTTGCACATGTGACGGTGCACGGTGAAAATAAATTCACATTTGGACATCTTCTGTTGAGTTTTGCCTCCCTACCGCTTTCCTTGCCACTACACCACAACTAGAATGGGTGAAATCTCAATGAGTGGATGACAAGTGATGGTAGAGCACCTCCTCTGTTCAGTGCTGGTCATTCTAGTTTCTCATAGAAGGAAACCTTTGCTACTTTTTTGAACCATCAGTCTCCTCTGGTTAACATGTGTACATTGAAAATGAACGTCCCTTGCCCCCTAGATGTGGACACACTGCTGAGTCCTGACCTGAGAATGCCCTCATGTGTTGTCCCAATGCGCCTGTGCAGCAGCTGTTTCATTTCCCCAATGTTGTTTTCTTTGCACCTCACTGAACTGAACAACACACACTACACGGCCCTTGATATATCTATGTTCTGCCTCAGAGTGTCAATGAGGTTGATGTGGAAAAAAGATTTGTGGTTTGATCAACATACCTCACATTCCTGTTGTTAGACAAGACAAGATCAGAATCAAACAAGTGCAAAATCCGGGATTACATTCAAAGCCAACAATCATAACCATTCTATATTAATATTTCCATTTGGAAACAACAGTATGGCTAAGGAAAATTAAAAAATGAACTATAAAACACTTGGATACAGTTATTAACAGGGGAAAACTGAGGTACATGATCATCTTAAATGGACATAATGAGGTTGGAAAAGCAGTGTTAATTGATTCGAGCAGATTCAGTCCCCAATCTCCAAAGTGATGATGTTAGAGAATGGGGGCCCTCTTTTATCCCAACTGATATTGATTTGAGCTGGTCCACATAAAGGAAAAAAAGAAAAGAAAAATCTCCTATGTGCACATGTTGCAGTGTTTCCTGCGGCGGTGTAAATTGACCTGCTGCATCTGATGCTGTCGCTAATCTGTCACAATCACCTCAGGGGTCATGTGAGGAGAAAGAAAAATGCAGCTGCAATGCCCTAATTTTAAACTGTCAGTTGTAACAATCATGGCCAGCCCACGCTTTGTTTTTAGCTTGTAATTGATAACTATAAAACACTTCGTGAGCTCCCCTGTGTCTCATGAAGGGTTGAGGTTTGGGAACCACTGGATTAAATCACAGCCACTCTATGGAACAAGCCAGCCCACCTCACCTCCATCCCTAATAACAATAATTAATTCAGTGAAGGGAGGGAACAACACTTGCCTTTCCACTCCATTTCCATTTCCAGCTTAAAAGAAGAGTTTCAAAAATCCTGGCAACACAATTACACCCAAAATGCCTTTCACATAAATCCTGTTTTGTGTAAAAAAAATATGCTGTTTCCCCATTTGCACCGCAGTTCCCTTCCAAGAGAGATGCTTGTTCAGCAAGAAGAAGGAGCAGCAATTGGAGTGCGACATGCAGACAAGCAGACAAGGTGTAATCCATAGATAAACACTGACAAGGAGCAGGCAAACAGGAAGCCTGCAGGAGCAAAAGATGGCTGTACCTACAATACTCAGCATTCGCCAGCCAAGTCAAACAAGCCAGCTGGAGGTTGCTACCGCAGAGTCATTTACATTGCATTTTATATTCACTGTTTGATTGACATTGATGGGCTCTGGCAGGGATAAAACAAAAACCCTCACTACGTGAGGAGGAGGGGTATGTTTCATAGCAACAAGCATGACGCATTATGGATTATTTTACACAAGCATTAAAGTTAGATACGTAGGTCCTATAGAGGGATGGATACATGTGCAGTTAAGGTAAATTCACACATGTGGGATGAGTGGCAGTGCTGATGCTTCAGTGTGGTGACTGGTGGTTCAATTACGTTCTTCCCAATACCTCATTAAAATGTCAATAACATCTCATCAAATCACCAAACATGTTACTAACAGGTGGTAAGGAAGGGCCTAGTGTAGCAGAGCTCTACTGCTGCTGAACAAATCCTGGTTGAGTCGCATTGTTCATCTGCCATTTTTCACAAACAGGACGTTGTGTAGCTTTACAGTTGGCAGTTGTATAGTAAATTGCAGTGCCAACCATACATGCTACACACTGAATATTAAGACTAATATTAGTATTAACACAAATTAATACAAACATTTATATGAATATTCATTGCCAGGGAGAAGCCACACCAGCACCTGAATCCACCAGGGCAGCTGCTTGCATTAGCACAGGTGTATTTTAAGAATGACTAAGTAACCGGTGTGGGCAGGGCAGTGTGCTAACCATCTGAGTTCTTCTATCGTCGCAGATATAAATTTGTCTGCAAATGGGTCAACCCATCAGTCAATATCAGCCCTGATCATGTTGATGATTTCATCATTCAGTTTATTTCACCATATCAAAGTGTGCTGACGTCCAAACTGGATAAACTAAAACCTGGCCTTTCATGACAACTGACAAAGTTCACCACAGGTTCTCTGTCATGTTGGAAAGTGAGGGTGAGATGAAGCGTGTTCAGCTGTAACATAAAATATTACCTCTAGATGTCACTAAATTCTACACACTCAACCTTTTAATGTGTCACTAAAATAGCTGACATGTATGAAAAAGTTTTTTCATAGTCCTAACATTAACCATAAAAGCTTGCGGATCAACCAGGTAAGCTGATTACAAACTTCTCTGTGCCTCATATATCTTCATGTAAGAAGCTATACAATATCCA